>NW_004624730.1:35920382-35942816 GCF_000247695.1 Heterocephalus glaber
GTCCAGGTGGTTGATTATCAGACTTTTTCACCTCATTTTCCCCAGAATTTGCCTTTTGTGGGGGGAAGTCTGAGTTTGTGTCTTAGTTAAATGTCTTCTTATTTTTGTTTTTGGTACTGTCCTTGGTTTAATTCCTAGGTTGGTACTTTGAAGTTGCTTATTGTAAATATCTTTGTGGATGTATTTAGAACTGTTATGGATGATTGCTTCTCAGAGGTGTCTTCCAGATATAGCTGGTCTTTAGGTTTTGAGTCTCTAATGGGTCTGAGACTGTCTCATTTTCATTATACCAGGAAGGACAACTGATTAGATCAATACCAACACCTTAGCCCAAGTGATACAATCAGTAACACAATAGCATCCCATTCCTCTTAGAAAATGACAGTTTGTGGTAGTTATTAATCTATGACCTTCAACTATGAATTAGATCAAAATCAAGGACCAATCCAACATATGTTTGTAGTGAATAAACTCTTCAATATAACAACTTTACCCTTTGGAATTGGGAGTTAGAAGGAGTTGTGGAGGGAGGGATAGATAGGTAGAAGGATAGGGAAAGGTTAGTAGTGTGGCTATAGGCCACAGGCAAGAGAAGGAAAGAGAAGAAAAGAAAGGTAAAGAAGAAATGTGAATTGGGGCAGAACAGGAACACAAAGGGAGATGAACAATGTGTTACAGTAAGGGTGCAAAGCAGAGAAAGAAAGAAAAGAGGAAAGAAAAAAGAGAAAAATAAAAAATTTAAAAGAGTAGCAAAGAAAAAAACCTTAAAGATAAGAGCAAAAAAAAAAAAACTGGTAATTTTGAAAGTAACAAATGAAACATAAAAATGAAGGGCCTCCTTCAGGGTATGTCTCTGCTGACCCAATAGACAACATAGGCAGCTGTGTGCAGTTATAAGTCAATGAGTCTCAGTAAGCCAGTCACAGACTCGTGAGATTTCGGCAGATTTCTGGCTGCAAGTCCCAAGTTGAGTTCCCTGTCCTGCAGGGTTGGACTCTGCAGGGTTCTACTGCAGATTCCAGCTGACTTTCCCGTGAAGATAGTCCAGGTTCTGATGGGAGGTGATGATCCCTCCAACGTCCCAAGCATGGTGGTCTGGTGTGCCTTTATTGCAGAGATTCTCTTCACTTTTCTAGTGGGCTCCAGTTTTCATCAGGGAGCCTGAGAGAGGCTGTCCCTCTGGTGTTCACTTCTGCAGCTCAGGACAATGGCCTTTATGCTCCCCTGTGCCTCCGTAGTGTTGTTCCAAGTAGCTGTACAGCCAAGAGGCCTGGTTGGGGGGGGGGGGGTTGTTGTTGTTGTTGTTGCAGGTGGTGGTGCGACCATGCTGGAGGCTGGTAGGCGTGCCCGGGGGTCCTCACTGGCTCTGTTTCCAGCTGGGTCTCAGGCTAGGTCTCCTGGTGGAAAGTGGGTGGCAAATGGGCTCCTTTTCATGAGCTGCTCCCTCTGGAGTGGATTAGCTGCTTGTGTTGCCCTTTGACTGGTGAGAGTAGGCCACAGGGCTAGTTTCCCAACTTTCTCATCCTCTCCTCAGCAGAGAAGATATTTACAGGTCGAGGCACCAGAGAAACAGATAATTTTTAATTTAAATATAAATCTAAAGATTCCTTTTGGTTTTATTGTTGACAAAATTCTACAGATGCTATGCGGTCTCTGTTTTAAGTTTATTTTCTTGTTGATATTTTTCTAATGGTACAAAATTATTTTTACTGGATCTTCAAGTTGAATTTAGGAATATATTTATTAAATCACTCTTGAATTGTGCCCGGTAAAGATCTCTAGGAGCAAAAGCAGGAAAGCTATGATTTTTCAATTTTCCATTATCTATTTAAGATATCATATATTGCTTCCTTGCCCTTGTTTCTTCTGATATCAGAACAAAACCTTAAAGACCTAGGGTTTGTTTCTTCTGAAAATTCCCTCTTTCTCTTTTATGGTTTGTGGAAAAAGGAAAGTAGGATACTTTTCAAGTACCCATACTAAATCAAGAAATACACTAACATATACTTTGATGTCTTTCAAATATTCTTTTCTCTTTTTTTGGTGGTGGTGGGGATGCCCGGGATCAAACTCAGGAACTTGCTCTTGTCAGGCAGGCACTGTGCCCTTGAGCTAAATCCCCAGCCCTATTCGTTTCTCTTATACCTGAACATATGTGCAGTACCATACAATAACCAATATGCTGGACAGAACTGAGTTCTACTTTTGCGTAAAATATGATGACCATTGAGATATTTCATGCCTAAAGCATCTCACTTTTCTGATTTCTTTTTTTGTTACCATTAGAACTTTTGCTGGAGAATTAAAATATTGGCACAAAACTTGGACTGGGGATTTAGCTCAGTGGTTCTGCCGCCTGCCTCGAAAGCACAAGGCCCTGAGTTCGATTCCCAGTACCAAAACAAAAGAAAATATTGACACAAATATTTAGAACTTGTTCACAGATTTGGAAGAGCAGGAAGAAAAAATACCAAGTGCTTGGAATCTTATTTAAAGGCAAGCAGATAACAATGTGATTTATAAACTATTCAGTTCTTGCATTTAAGTTGTTTTACATAATTGGATTGAATGAACTCTTGCAGAAGTTACTTGAGCCTTCTTAAAGATAATTTTAAAGTGTATTTTAAGTTAATATCTTAAAACTGAATTATTTAAGTGTCTTGAGATTTTCTTCCAATTTTCTAATCATAAAATTTTCTATAATTAGGGAATATTAAGATTTTCATCCTTTTAGCTTTTGTTTGCTTGAATAAGAAAATCTTTTTTTTTTAAATTTCAAAACATTTATTATTGACTCATTAGTGCGATCACAGAACAGAATTCCTGATTAAGCATGTTCAACTGTCTAGCCAGTGGTGTTTTTTAGGCTTGATAAGGTAATGTAACCTCAACCATGATAAAGAATGTATCATTTTGTGACTCCAGGGAGAGAAATATGCTGGATCTCCTGTTCAATTCTTTACAGTCCCAGCTTGGTCTTCCTCCAGTGTCTCCTCTTGGAATTGTACCTGATTTTATTACCAGTCTTCATCCAAATCCCTTGAGGAATGGGATGATTCTGCTTTTGCTTCTTGGCCAGGAATCGCTTGATTCTGAAAGTCTTGTGAGAAGACATGGTTAGGTTCGGAGGCAAGTGCACACACACAATGGCAGACAGAAGCAGAAGAGAGCAAGAAAATCTTTAGAGGGAAATTTTAACTTAAACTTTAAAATTATTTTTTGGGGAGAGTGGGTTTCATTTTTCTCTTATTTTTGAATGTGAAGTAATTACTAATGTTGATTGCAAATCATAAGTTATCAGAGTTTGAGTGTACAATCATACTTGTTGTTTAAATTGTTCTTGATGCATGAATTCCATGAACACAAAGATTTTCATATACAGATTTAGGTTTTGCACATTATGAAGCATGTTAAAAATAGTTTTTAAATTCCAAAAATAGGATACAAAATAAAAATTCTTAATAGTGTAAATTTATACATATATATGTTATTATGTAAAAAAATTTTGTGGTGTCTTTCATAGGTTAGTGGAATAATATCCACTATTAATTTGGCTAGGAGGGGAAACAGTTAAACTTTTAAGTTACTGGTTTATTTAGTTGATAAGCAATCCCCTCTCTACCTTTCTTCCACACTGACAATGCAGGTATCTGGTTTATTATTCTGTTTTAATTTGAAAAATTGTCATTTTCTCTTACCAAAATTATAATTCCTCTATAAGGAAAGAATTTTACTTTTGAGAAAAATAACTTATTTTTAATAATAGTGATAAGGGGGATGGGAAAAAAAGAAGATCATGATATATCATGTACAGGTACAAATTCCTTATAATGAATGTGATCATTATGTATATCTAAAATGTACTAATAAAATTAATTTAAAAATCAATAGCGATAAATATGGCCAGCTAAGGAACATATTGTTGAGGTAAACATAATTTTGATTTTTTTTTTTGATTGTTTGTTTAATTTTGAGACAGGTTCTCACTATGTAGTTCAGGTTGACCTTGAACTCACTTATGGTGGTCTTGAATCCATGGAGATCCTCCTGCCTCAGCCCTGTGAGTTCTGACATTACAGGAGTATGCCACCATATCTGACATCATTGTGAGTTTTAAAATTATGTTTTTATTTTTAAAATAATGATTTTATTTTTAAAATAATGATTTTAGTGTTAATAAGAACTAACAAGTGTGATCTCATTCTTAATATTGACATCCATGGAAACCTCTTCCAAAGCCTTAAGGTTTAAAATATAATGCTAGTAGCTACCAGCTTCCAAAAAATTTTCATTTGCTGATTTTATTCTTTTACTTATTTGTAATTTAAATGCCTTTATTTAAAGTTTAACATAAGGATATTGTAACGTAAATAGCATAAGATTAGATGGTGTCCAGAACATACAGTCAAGGAGTTAGTCCAATGTAATTGGAGGAATTATTAAATGACACTGACCTCATTTCCTTTAGAACAATGAAAATTAATCGTTTCACATTTTATTAGGCTGATATTCCAGATGTAGTGTACATTTAATTAAGTGTAGTTTCCTTTTAGTTATGGTATGTGTATCTGTTCTCTGTCGCAAATTCTTTCTAGTTTTACAGTTTTCCACATGTTTTCCTTCACCATTTATGATTTTTTTCAAAGAAGAGCTATAAGGATTTAAATCACTTTAGCATGCAGCAAAACAGTTCCCATTCAAACAATAAACGCCGTTTTAAAAAGCCTTTAGATCTTCTGTCACTTCATAAATATAAATGTATAAAAACGTTATGCAGTTGTAGTGCCCACCTGCTAATTAAATGCAGATTTTCTCAAACTTGTTTAAAATCTGCCTATTTATTTCAACTCTGTCTCTGTTCAGAATACATATGGCCCTTGTGAAACTAATTATGCTTATGGAGCAGCTGTTAAATTTAGTGCAACTAATTTTATCCAATATTTTACATTTTAATTGATTACCTGTGAAGAAATTAGCAAATTAACACTTATCGTACAGTAACTGAATGGTCTTTTATGGTTACATTCAGATTTAACAAGTGAACCAGGCACTGATGGAATAAAGACCATTTCTAGAATTTTTAAATAGGAAAGTTATTGGTGAACCCTGATTATCTGGTGTGAAAATTTAGGAAGACTGATGAGCGATGCCAAGCATCTGTGTGTTCTGTATCTTAAACCTGAGAAACAGATTGGAAAGTAATAGCTTTTTCACAGAATTTGGTAACATATGGGCTTATCTGGATCTAAGAAGTCTTTGAAGATCTTTGAACTTGACTAAATGACTTAACCTTTGGCATAGTGGGTGGGTTATATGTTTTTTTTTAGTCGGGGAAGCACCGGCATTCTACATTTTTCTTTTCCTTTTTTCCTTTTCCCAATTCCAACTTTTAATATTTTTTCTTAAAAGAGGAGAGACTGAAGAGATGATTACTAGGAATTTGTAATAATGAGAATTCCAATACTTAGTTAAATGGATCTACTACAACAAAGTAGTGTTAAATCTTGATAATATTTCAGAATTGAGTCTGTGTACTTATTTTCTGTTTTATAGATTTTATTTGAAAGTGATACTGCAATCAGATCTTACTGCCATTGTGTGATAGTTGAAAGGATCTCCACAGACCTGGATTCCGATTTCAGTTTTATTATTCATTTTCTCTGTGACCTCTGAACTTTTCAATTCAGCTTTCTCTAAGTCAAAACAAAACAATGGCCTTCAACAGGAAAAACTCTCCATAACACCAAAAAGAGTTGATAACAACTTATTTGTTTAAATATAGAGAATTAAAGTCACGCGAATACAGCTGGCAATGCTTCTTAATACACAGATTCTTGGAAATTACAAGGGAAAGTGTGTGGCTCTGTAAACATACTAAATGAAAGCTATACTAAACTAGCACATTGTTATGCATATTATAGAAAATGACAGATTGGTTTTGGTTTTTATTTACTAGCTTTAAATTTTGTTAACAGTAGTGAAACTTGATGTATATGTCTGGAATTGTGATAAATATTTCAACTGGGCAATATAAATAGGGAATTACATATTAGGAATATACAAACCATTCCTGTTTACAAATGCTTGATCTGCAACCACTAGAGCCTTGACCCTCTGTCCCTAGTGAGGACAGCTTATGTTGGTTTTGCAGTTTAGAATATTTGGCAGCTGTATTGATCTAAACAGATTTCTCTGAGGCAAATAAGGGTCAATAAGTAACCAGAGCTGAAAAACATTTAACTTGCTTAATTCATCTTACTTAAAATTTAGAAGGCCTGTAATTTCTCCAAAGAGATATTTTGTTGGTGGGTGTATTTGAAGTAGTCTTTCATACAAGGTTTCAGGTACATTAGGTTTATGTGGATTGGACTGAAAAACTAGCAAAAAATCATGATTTTGAGGGGGGGTGGGATGGGATGGGGTAATATTGGAGATCAAACTCAGGGCCTTGCGTATGTCAGGCAAACATTTTACTGTTGAGCTATACCCCATATTCATTGTGATTTTTTTGCTAGGCAAGCTTTCTGCCATTAGAGTAATTCCTCAACCCCATTGTGATTTTTATGGTAACTTTCAAATATTGTATTTATAAATAAAGTTTCAAATTATCATGTACTTGAGGTTTATTAATCCAAGACTTTTAGATTTTGTTAAGATATATCCAGAGTGGGCTGGGGATTTAGCTCAGTGGCACCATGCCTGCCTCGCAAACACAAGGTCCTGAGTTGGATCCCCGGTACCAAACAAAAACACAAACAAACAAAAGATAAATCCAGAGTACATTTATTAGATGACTAATTTAGCTCGAGTAATAGTACTCTAGTGTTAATGCCTTATGTTGGAAATGTTTTTAATTTGGCTGATAGAAACACTTTCTCTCCCTGGATGATGTTTAGGAATTTTACTCTTTTCCCTTATATTTTTTTCCCTGGCTCTATGGAATTTTACCTCACATATTTAAAGATAAGAACTTATCAGAAGTTCCCCACTGCAGCTTTTCTGTTTTCCTCTTCCTTATTCCTCCTCTTTGGTATAGAGCTTTCCAAATACTGCTGCCTCGGCCTTCCTTAAGTTCTCTGTTCTCTCCTTAACCTAGCAAATCCACCAGGCTTTAATTTCCCTCCTCATGCTCCATTGCCTGGAAACTTTCTCAAGGCAGTAAGCTGGGGGCATTCCTATGGTTCCTTTGTTTCCTTTGGGTAGCGCGGGATCACCATCCTGTGCTGCCTGTTGTACAGGGTCTGAAATAGTTGTTTCATACATTTTGTCTGCTTGTTTAGTTGTTTCTGGTGGGTTATTTTCATAGTCTTTTAGCCAGAGAGTGAAACTCCAATACTCATTATTTACCTACAATATGTATTATTTTATTTGTACTTTTTCTAGTTTTATTATCTTCACTGACAGCTTATCAACTTTATTAATACTTTTTGAAAAATCAACTGCTGTCTTGATCTTCTGCTTCATTAATTTTTGTTCTTCATTTTCCTTTCATCTATGTTGAATTTCAGTTTTCTGTTATTTTTCTAACTCCTTAAGATAGGTGCTTATATCACTTACTTTTAGCTTTTATTCTTTTCTCGTGTGCAATTAGCTTTGTAAATTTTCCTGAGTTGGGGTTTAGCTATATTGTCATATTTTGCCTTGTATTTAGTTCAGATATTTAAAAAATACCCACTGTGGTTTCTTCCTCATGGATTATATAGATGTATATTATTTAGTTTCCACGCATTTGGAAACTATTCTAGTTGTGCTTTGTTTATTGTTTTCTTAGTTCCGGTGTAGGTAGAATGCTTTCTGTCTTTCAGATATATTGGAGATTATCTTTATGGCCCACCATGTGATTTAAGAAATATTATAGATAAACTTCTTGCCAATGAGTATTCCACATTTTGAGGTATAGCTGTATAGGTGAATTTAAGCATTTGTTCTAAGTCTTCTCTTAATTTTAAAATTTTCTTTTAAAAAGTTGCTTATTTTTCATTTATCAAGATAGCTACAAACACATATATAACCAGAATTCTGCCTTTAAGCTTTATCACCTTCACTTTATTTATTTTCAGGTTCTGTTATTGCGTGTTTACAAATTCAGAATTGTTATATATGTTCTTAATTGACCTTATCATCATGAAGTTTCTTTATTTCGAAGTCTTTATTTTGGAGTCTACTTTATCTGATATTGGGATAGTTTCATCATCTTTCTTTTTGTTATTGCCTGCATATTTTTTCCATACTTACATGGTCAGTCTTTCTTTGTTTTTGTGTTTAAAGTGTTCAGTTTGCATATCATGTACAGGTACAAATTCCCTAAGATGAATGTTATCATTATGTATATCTAAAATGTACCAATAAAATTTTTGAAAGTGTTCATTTTGAAGATTTCCTATAGATTGCTTTTTTCAGTCTGACAATCTTTTTTTATTTCATTTGTATTTAGTTCAGTTATGCTTGGTAATTGCTGATATATTTGGATGTAATCTACCATATTGTTCATTGTTTTTTCCTATTTATCCAATCTATTTTTTTCCTACTCTTTCCTTTTTTGGATGAATTCCATTTAATTATCAGCTCATTAAATTACATTCTCTTAATTATACATTAAGTGATTTACCTAGGAATTGTGGCATTTTCTTGACTTTATCAGCATGTACAGTAACATAAATTGTTAGCATGGTTTTCTGTAGCTTGATTTTTGTTTGTTTGGTACCAGGGATCCAACTCAGGACCTTGTGCTTGTGAGGCAGGTGGCAGAATCACTGAGCTAAATCCCCGGCCCGCTTGATTGTTTTGTTTTTTTTCTGAACCTAGGGCTTTGTGCCATGATTGGTAAGCACTCTGCCACTAACTTGCTTTCCTTTTTAACATTCATTTTTGAAAGAGGGCTTGCTAAATTGCCCAAACTTGTCTTGGACTGGGGATCATCCTGTCTAGCCTACCATGTGGCTAGAATTTTAGCTTTGATTATTGAAAGATAGTTTGGCTGGATATAATATTGCAAACACACATTTTCTCCTCTCAGGGAGCCCCTCTGGAAAATTAAAGCCATTATTTTCTGTATGTTTTGTAGCTGACAAGAGTGTTGGCTGCTTGACTCTTTGTTAATGACTTGATTGAAGTATTCTTTTTTTCCTCAAATGTGTGATAAGTTTATTAGGACATATCTCAGAGATAATTATTATTAGTTTCCCAGTTACACAGTGGACTCTATCTACATGTAGATGCCTTTACTTCTAGGAGTGTTCTTGGATTATGATTGTAATATTCTCCTAAGTTGAATGTTCATTATCTGTCTCTTGTTCCTATTACTTTTTTCTGACCCTTCCTGCCACTCTTTTGGTTTTACTTGGCTTTTTCTCATCACTAGTGTCTGTGTCTCTTATTATATGCTCAGTCATGTTCTCTTTGAGTACCTTGTAATTTAGTGTCATTTCTGAAAGGTTTTCTCTTTAGTTTCTTTCCTAAATCAGTGAGCAGTCATTTCATATCTTTCTGTTGTTTATACACTTCTGCTCTGATTTTCTGTATTGCTTGCTTTTCTGTTTAATTCGTGTTGGAGTGTTATCTTCTAGTCTTTTCTGCTTCATGATTTTTTAATGGGGCATATTTGCATTTTTTCCTGAAAAGTGTTTTATTCTTCATGTTTCTTTTCTTATAGTTGCTTTGACTGGCTGTTGGATTCTTTTTTTGCTCATGATGAATGCATGATTTTCCTGAATCAGCAATTATAGACAATTCTGTGGATGTACTGAAGGTGTTGGGTGGCCTATAAGGTTTCTTAAATGGCACTGTACTATTTAGTAAAGTGGAATTTTCAAAATAAATGGGTGATTTTATAGTAGTAGCTAGGTCTATTTTCAGATCTTTTGATATGATCTTGTTTTTGTAGAGGTGTGAACTTCAGGACTTTTTTTAAAACTAGTTTTTCTTTACCACCAAGCCACCAATGACTACCTCCTTTGCCAAAGTGCATCTCTTTCCTAGAGTATAGGTACTTTAAAAAAATTCTCCTTGTTACGGGCCAGGGATTTAGCCTCAGCGGCACTGTGCCTGTCTCACAAGCACCAGGTCTTGAGTTTGATCCCCAGTACCTGCCCCCCCCCCCAAATATTCCCCTTGTCATAGCTTTAATTGAGTTTTGGTAGGGAATAAAATTAAATACTCATGTTCACAGTCTCTTCCTAACATGGAATCCATGTTAGTTTTTATTCAGTATGTAATTATTTCCTTTCATTTTAATTACAGTTTTATTTTATGGTAAATGCAGTCTTTTTAGGACTCAAGAGATTATTTGAAGTATACTAGCTATTTTTTTTGAAAGACACAATATTAGGATATTTGTTTTGATTACATGTGTTGAGAACCTATTAGCCAATTAAGAAAGTTGAGAAATTGGTTTTTGAGGGCAGTAATTCATTTTATGTAGAGATGTTATGGTGATTCTTCTTATTCTGTAGATATTGAAAGCATTTATCTGCTATAATAGGACATCTTGCTGTCCATTTATTGCTTATATATTGTGTGTTCTAGAGTGCCACATTTTTTATCAAATGGTTCTTTGCTTATAATATATCTCCATATTGGCTTTGTACTCTAGAGACTTCTAGAGTGATTTATCAGAAAGATATTTAAGGAACCAGGGACAGATAACATCTTAAATTTTAATATAGTTTGTTTGGCCTTTTTTGTTTGGAAATCTTTTTAGTCTGTTTTTTTTTTTTCTTTTTCCTGAAGGGGACCCTTCAAATTTGTGATTAAAGCTACTTAATGAGGTAAATTGCATTGTTCATATATCTAGGGTATGAGTCTTATTCAAAATTGTGTAAACTGATTCTTATGACAACTAAAAAATCAGTAGTTAACTCACTATGTATCTGTGCTTATTTTATAGTCCTTTTTAACAGCCTTTAATACCTTTTGTTTTGCCCATTTTTGCATTTGCAGTCTTTTCTCCCATGTATGTTCTCGAGTCACATTTTGCTACTTGCACCCTTTTAGGAAGATTAAGAGGCCTACAGTGTAAAGATTAAAATAATGAACATTAAGCCATGCGGGGAGGGTTAGTATTTTATATTGTATATTTTGATATTTTAAAGTCTATTACTTTATGTTTGATGCTATAGGTGACTTGACCTATAAATCTGCTACTGTACTGCTCTTCTAGTTTATTGAACTATACTAGCATCATTTGTAGGAGACTATTCTAGAATGACATGGATTACTTATGAGAAGACACAGGGCAAATAATGAGCAATGATATGAGATGATAATCTTATTGTGACTTGATTTTCATTTCCTTGATGTCTCATGGTATTGAGCATATTTGATACTTGTTGGTCATTTGCTTGTCTTCTTTTGAGAAGTATCCAGAGCATTTGCTCATTTGGTTTTTATGAAGGTTTTTGAATTCTTTATTCTGGATATTAATTTTTGTCAGAGTTGGCAAATATTTTCTTCCATTCTCTAGCTTGTGTTTTCACTTTGAAGATTTTTGTTGTTGTTGCTGCTGTGTGGGTTTTTAGTTTGATGGAATCCCGTTGTCTGTTGGTGTATTTATTTCTTGCACTTTTGAGGTCATATCCAAAGAAATAATTCCCTATGCCTCTTGTCATAAAGTGTTTCCACTATATATTTTTATCTAGTAGTTTCAGGTCTTACATTTTAGTCTTTGATTTATTTTGAGTTGAATTTTGTACAGGGTGAAAGGCAGTGATCCTGTTTCAGTCTTTTGCATATTCAGTTTCCATGTTTATTGAAGAGGCTGCCTTGTCTCCAATGAATTTTTTGTGCCTTTGTTCAGAACCATTTGGCTATAGATGGGGTATATTTCTGAGATCTCTAGTCTGTTCCATTGGTCTGTGTATATTTTTATGCCAGTTTCTTGCTGTTTTGGTTACTTTGGCTCTGTAGAACATCTAGATATCAGGTATTATGATGCTTCCAGTATTTTTTAATTGAAAATTGCTTTTGCTATTTAATATTTTTTGTGCTTCCCTATAAACTTTAGGATTGTTTTTCTAACTTTGTTAAGAATGTTAGTGGTGTTTTGATGGAAATTGCATTGGGATCTATATATTGCTTTGGGAACTATAGATATTTTAGCAATATTAAGTCTTTCAATCCTTAAACATGTGAGGTCTTTGCATTTTTTTGAGTCTTCCCTAATTTCTTTCAATGATTTTTTTTTGTACCAGGGATCAAACTCAGGACCTTGCACTTGCAAGGCAGGTGGCCATACCACTGAGCTAAATCCCCAGCCTTTCAATGATGTTTTGTAGTTTTTATTGTAAAGGTCTTTCACTTCCTTGGCTAAATTTATTTCTAGGTTTTTTGGGTAACTGTTGTTAACCTGATTACTTTCATGATTTCTTTCTCAGAAACCTCATTATTGGGTATTAAATATACTACTGAGTTTTATATATTGATTTCATATCCTCCAACATTACTGAATGGATTCATTAATTTTAATAGTTTTTTGGTAGAGACCTTATGTTTCTGTCATCACAGATAGGAGTACTTAGACTTTTTTCCCTTTGTATATGTATGCCTTTTAGTATTTCTTTCTCTTGCCTGATTGTATTGGCTAAGATTTCTAGTACTGTGTTGAATGAGATCAGTGAGAGTGGACATCTTGTCTTCTTATTCCAGATGTTAGAGGAATCATTTTGAGCCTCTCCCCATTTGGTATGATGTAAATTGTGGGAATATAACTAATATAATATAATATAATATTGTTTTTATCCAAAAGGGATGTTGAATTTTATCAAATGCTTTTTCTCTAACTATTGAGATGATCATATGATTTTTATTCTTCATTTTGTTGATTTGATATCTTCATTGATTTCCACACATTGAACCATCCTCACATACCTGGGAAAAATGTAACCTGATTATGTGAATGATCTTTCAAATGTGCTGTTGGATTCAATTTCTTAGTATTTTGTTGAAAAATTTTATGTTTATGTTCATTAAAGATGTTTTTCTACAGTTTTCTTAGTTATATCCTCATCTGGTTTCAGTATCAGGGTAAGGCTGGCCTTGGAGAATGAGTTTGGAAGGCTGTCTTCCCTTTCAGTTCTTTGGAATAGTGTGAGAAGAATTGGCACCATTTCTTCCTCAGAAGTTAATGCAGAATGCAGCAGTGAAGCTACCTAGTCCTGAACTTTTCTTTGTTGGGAGAGTTTATTTCTGATTTAGTGTCACTCCTTGTTATTAATCTGTTTGGGTTTTCTACATCTCTGGGGTTTAGTTTTGGTAGTCTAGAAATTTATCCACATCCGATAGGTATTCTAATTTGTTTGCATGTAATTGTTTATATTGTTTCCAGCAAGCTTTTGTGTTTCTGCAATACCAATTGTAATATTTCCATTTCACCTCTTTTTAATAAATTTATTTGGTTCTCTATTTTTTCTTAGTCTGGTAAAGGTTTGTCCATTTTGTCTTTTCAAACATCAACTCTTTAATGCGTTGATCTTTTTATTGTATTTATAGTCTATTTTGTTTATTCTCTTGATTTTTTTCCTATTAATTTTGGCTTCATTTTGTTCTTGCTTTCCTAGGCCTTTATGATGCATCATTAGGTGTTTTGAAATCTTTTTATTTTTTTTTTGACATAGGCAATTATTGTTATGAACTTTCCTCATAGTAGCCTATGAGTTTTGGTATGTTGTGTTTCTTTTTTTTGTTTCAAAATTTTAAAAAATTTCCCTTTTAATTTCCTCAGTGATCTGCTGTTCAGTAGCATGTTGTTAAGACTGCATGCATTTGCATAGTTTCTAAACTTTCTTTTGTTGTTCATTTCTAATTTTATTTCATTGAAGTCTGAAAAGATTTGTGGTATGACTTGGAGTTTTTTGAATTTGTTGAGAACTTTTTTATGACCTGATGTATGCCTGTTCGAGAGAATATTCCATGTGTTGATGAAATGTTTTGTATAAACATGTTAAGTCCAGTTGATCTAAACTGTTTAACTCTTTTCTCTCTACATGATATGTTCATTGATGAAGACATGATATTGGATTCTCTACTGTTATTGTACTGGATCTTTTCTCTCACTTTAGATCTAATAATGTCTGTTTTATGAACTGAGTTCTTTAGCTTTAGGTGTATATACACTTATGATTGTTACATCTTTTTGTTGAACTCTTCCCTTAACCATTATGTAATGACAATCTTTGTTTACTTGTCTTTTATTACTGTGCATTTTCACAGTATTTGCCAGAATTATATTTTGAACCTAACAATGTAGAACCGTTAATATATTGTTTATTTGTAAGATAATATAGTGTTTATTTCTATCACATTAGCTATACATAATGACTGAAGTCCCAAGAGACTCCCACTAGTTTTATTAGTATTATTTTCTTATCAGAACAGTTTTGACTGATTATTGCTCAAAGATTTTAATCAATGTCTTTATAATCAGTGTCTCAATATACCTAACATATAAGATTGATTCAGAACGAAGGGGATAACATCTATAAAGACAATAAGCCATAATATAAAGCTTTGCTATGCAAAGATGGTTATGTCATAATTAAGAAAAGTAGTCAAAGAAATTTGGAATGAAAATGATGGAAAATTCATTTTTGTATGACAAGAAGATAATTAACTAATAATGATATTTCTAGCAGTAAGTACTATAAATTCTCAAAATCACATTTAAAAACAGTGTTTGTGAGTTTATGGTCCAGTATTGCTCTTCATTCATTAAATGAACCTATTAGGGATGGAAGAGAGCACACTGCTGAAACCCATCTAATTCTCCTCGAGACTTACCTATGATTATGTATCAGTATTAGTTCTTACAATTTCTCCATCCATGTGCTCTATTCTTTGGTAATTTGTATTTGGTCTTTTCTTTTTGTTTGATTGTTCTAGCTAGCTATTTATCAATTTTATTGATTTTTATACTACCAGATTCTGATTTTGTTAATTTTCTTTACTGTTTTCTGTTTCACTCATTCTTGCTTTTCTGTCAATTATATTGGGTTTACTTTGCTCCTTTTTTGGTAGCTTTTTTTTTTTAATGTGTGGTGCTAGGGATTGAATTCAAGGTTTTTCCCATGAGCCACATTTCCGGCCCTTTATATTTTTTGAAAGTCACTTAGTTGCTGGGACTGGGCGTGAACTTTTGATCCTTTTGCCTCAGCCTCCTAGAGTGTTGGGATTATAGGCATGTGTCACTATGCCTGGCTTTTTGTAACTGGCCCAAGGTGAAACCTGAAGTAATTGATTTTTTTTTTTGTAATATAAGTATTTAAAGCTATAAATTTTCTTCTTAAGAATTGCTTTAGCTCTAGCTCACAGATTCTCATATGTTGTGTTATTGTCATTCGGGTTAAAATATTTTCTAATTTGCTTATTAGTTTCTTACTTGACCCATGAATTAATTAAAAGTGTAGTTTCTATATATCTGTTTCTTTTCTGTCTTACTGTTTAATTTAACTCTTTTGTACATTCTGTGTCATTTCTGGCTGTGGATCGATCCTTTGATTATTCTGAAGTATCTTTATTTTGAGTGATAATTTTAGTTTCTGAGGTCTAATTTAAGTTGTATTAATATATTCACTTTCACTTTACTAGGTTTACAGTTTGCATGATGTAAATTTAGCCATTTATTTTCAGCCTATCTGTATTTGCAAATTATAGTTCGTTTGTAGGTAGTGTATAGTTGTCTGTGGGATTTTAATTCATCTGACAAAGTACTTTTACTTACTTCCATATTTAACATATTCATTGATATTAGATTCAAGTCTAATATTTCACTATATATTTTATGTTTTCTCCATTTTTTGGTTTTATTTTGTATTTTCTTTTCATCCTCTTTCTGAATTAGTGAATATTTTTAAGAATTCCTGGGCCAGGGATTTAGCTCAGTGGCAGCGCTGTGCCTGCCTTGCAAGTGCAAGGTCCTGAGTTCAATCCCTGGTACCAGAAAAAAACCCAAACATTCCTTTTAATTTCATCTATGAGATTTTTTGCTATACTTATTTTTTTAAAAAAATAATTGCTCTAAGAGTTACAATATATGCTCTTACCATTTTGCTGTACTTAGAGTTACTATTTTACTCTGCAAGAAATGCAGAGGAAAATACAGTATTGTAAAAATATAGGCCTATTTTCTTAACCCATATTTTATTCTGTAACAGGTATAGAATATATTCCTGAAATTATATGTACCTCCATTTATAAACCCCCCAGTGGCACATTGCAATTTTTATTTGTATTTTAAATAGGGAAAAGTAAACATTGTGGTTTTCATCCATATATTTAGTCTTCCTAGTGGTTTTCATTCCTTTCAAAAGATTAATTTCCATCTGCTGTTTTCTCTTCAGAAGACATTTCTTTGCAACTTATTATAAAGTAGTCCTGCCTTTAATTATTATATTCATTTTATCTAAAAAAATGTTCTTGGTTTACTTTTCTGTACTTCCTTTTATGGTAGTTGTTGTGGCTGCTACATGTCTTGAATCAATTCAAAGTATTTACCTTTTATGATCATTTTGACTTTGGAGAAGAGCCAGAATTCACACAGTGTCAGATCTGGTGAATAAAGGACCACTGACCACTATAATGTTTTTTTTGTTGTTGTTGTTACCGGGGATTGAACTTGGGAGCTTGCGCTTGCACGGCAGGCGTTGGAACCACTGAGCTAAATCCCTGGCCCCACTATAATGTTTTTAAGAGCCAGCCTTTCCATTGGATGGCATGCAGCAGCAGTATTCACTGTGCTTTTTAATCACATCCTGTAACACATGAAAGACAACTTCGAGAACTGCTTCAGAAAGTAGGAACAATGATGGGATAAGTGTATTAGAAGTAAGGGGGAGCACTTTGAGGAGGATTAATAACAGTGCATCTTTTACTGAAATAAATTTTAAAAATTTAAACATGTACTGGATATTTTAATCCACCTCATATATGCCACAGACATGGGGTTGCTCTGAGTAGAAGCTGATAAAATTGGCAGTTTTCTCATTGCTGTTTCCTATTTCCACGGGTTGGCTCCCTGTAGAATCTCCATGCTTTAGGTCATTCTCTAGTACCTTCATGTAGTTGTTTTAAGCAGTTATCTGTACAATTGTCTGCAGGGGACCAAGGGCTCAGGGCCCACACTGGGGCGCCACCTGTGGCCAACCCCGGGCTCAGGTCTGTGCTTGGGGTGCCAACTGTAGCCAGCTCACCCAGACAGCCTTGCTCCAGGACCTAGACCCATCACTTTGTTCCTCCCTGACCCAGGGGGCAAAAGAGGATGAATAAATCAGCTTAACATGTGGGTACCCCTGGGGTTCATACCACTAGTAGGCAGAGTAGCCCAGAGCCTGTTGCTCTCCCTGTTTTTGCTCACCCAAACACAGGCACAAGCAATCAAAGTAACACAAGATTCATCTGGTTTCCAATATCCATTAGTGCATTCTCTGGTAAACAACCTCAGCTGTCTTAAGTTTTCCCTTATATGCAATATGCAGTCATCCCTGAGTGCAGCCTTTCTCCTTTGTGCTCACAGAGGAGGTCAATTAGGGCTTAATTCTTCTCTGGTCCTTGACAGTTGTCATTCTGGTAGAAGTTTTCTTGTTAATACTATTAACCAGGACCTGAGATTAACATTTCTTACCATATAATGTGTCCTACTGTGATGGGTTGTATCTAGATGTCCCCCCAAATCTCATGCAGTTGTACGTGGGCCTTTTTGGAGGTGTCTGGATCTAGGATGTGTGTTGCTGGGATCAAGGATGTAATGCTGGGATTGATTCAGGGGGTGATGCTAAGATTAAGGCTGCCCCACCCTGGGTGGGTAGGCTTCTTAAGATGAAAGGGGCAGAAAGAGGGTCAGTTATTGTCGCTTGCTGGTTGCTCCCTTCTGCTTACCTGCTCTACCATGCCACCCTGCCTTGGAGCCTTGGAGCCAGCCAACTATAAACTGAAACCTCTACAAACTGAGCCAAAATAAACGTTTCCTCCTTTAATTGTGGATTTCAGGTATTTTATCTCAGCAACAAGAAAAGTAACTGAGATACCTAACTAATGCTATCATTTTGTACAAAGAATAGCTGGATTGGTAAGGATGAATAACTTTATTGAAACAATTAGAAATAAGAAATATGGTTGACTAGATAAGAAGGAGAGATTAGAGGGATAGGGAAAACCTCTATCCTTATAGATTAGGATATTAATTAAATACATTTGATTTGTTATATTATCTCACGAGACTTTAATCATTAAGATTTGATTAGAACTTTTATACCTTTCACGAATTTCTGTTCAGGGTAGCATGAACTGTAGTTTTGCTACTTGAGAAGCTGAGGCAGGAGGATCGCTTTAAAGCCCAGGATTCAAGGAGAGCCAGGGCAACATAGTGAGACTCCATACAAAACAAAACAAATGAAAACAATTACAAGTAGGAAAACAGACTCACTTGTAAACACTTTTTGATTGATCCTTAGTTTTTTGCAAAGTTTTTTTTTCCTGGTACTGGGAATCGAACCCAGGACCTTGCACTTGCAAGGAAGGTGAGGCACCACTTAGCTAAATCCCCAGCCCTTGCAAAGTAGTTTTTTACAACATATGTTTCTTCATATAATTTTAACTGAGTACTTATTCATAAAGAATCATATTCAGATGCTTGCTTCCTGAAATTAATTTTTGAGTTCATAACTAAAGCTACATTTTTTTCAAATAATTTTGTAAATGAGAAATATTTCCTAATTTTATTTAATAAAATCTACTTACTATAGGTCCAGGTCA
This sequence comes from Heterocephalus glaber, assembly GCF_000247695.1. The sequence goes on from NW_004624730.1 coordinate 35,939,124, forward strand.
AGACCTCATCCACGTTCCCATAGTCGAAGCAGTGAAAGGTCCAGTCACAGAAGAACCCGTAGTAGGTCCTGGGATAGAGATCGACGTAAAGGCAGAGATAAAGAGAAAAGAGAAAAGGATAAAGGCAAGGACAAAGAATTGCACATCAAACGTGGGTAAGTTGATGCAGATTTTATGAAGTGATGACTGTTGGTTCCATAGCTATATTCAAACTAAATTTTCTTTCTCTGAGATTTCTCTCCTATTCTTATCCTTGTGACTAAACTCCTGTAAGGGACCAAGAAGATAAATATAGGAGAGAAAACAGAAAAGATAAGTAGTTACCTTGTTTTATTATGGCACATTTCTATTTCTGTTTTCATTTAATAATAACATAACAACTCTTAGAAACACATCATAAAGTGCAATATCAATGTTTAATACATAATCATAAATTTACATAACTTTCAGAAAGTTCTACATTTTATTTCTTTTATTGTGAATATGAATTTAAATGTAAAAACTGTATAGTGATTAAAGACATCTAATAGGTTATTGGAAAGCTGTTAAAGGAAAGGAATAAAGATGCAGCAGAAGCAGGAACTATGCAGTTTACTATTGGTTAGGCCTATTTTCATTTAGAATAGGGATTAGGGCAATAGTATGGTGCATATGTGGATTAGACTGAATCTATCCATTATTATTATTAAAACTGATTTGGAGGTTGAAATCCATTCATAGCTGTATATCAAATTAGAAGATGTTAAAATGAAACTAATCTTTTTAGCAGCTTAAGTATACTGTGTGTTTTATTCCAAACTGTCATTGGAGTATTTAGTTCTATAAAGTAGACCATCTTGGAATTTATCACCATTGTCAGTCTTTCAGCATCCTGAGGGACTCTCTCTCAGAGCTGATTGTGTTCTATTAGGCTGATTCCTGGATACCAGGTTCATAAGTAATAATGTTGTATTTATCATTATTTCTTAACAGTAATCCCAACAAAGATAATGAATAAAGTAAAAATAAGAAATGTCAATCGAAGGATCCTGGGATCTGATTCTAAAAACCTATGATAATCTCCCAGTTTCAGTGGTCCATAAAATGGAATGGTTTTGTGTCAGGGTGCCCTTTCTCCTAAGTAGAGCAGAGTACATGTAGTTTCATACCTCTTGGTCTGATCAAAAATCAAAATAAGGATTTTTTTTTATCAATGTGTGCATTTACTATAGAAGTATTTATTTATATATGTACAAGAGCATCCTGTCTTGTTCCAGAAATTATTATTTTTTAAAGCTTAGATCTTTATTTCATAAATCTGATCTTAAAGCCATTCAGAACTTATATTCTTGTATCACTCAGAATACCTAATGTACATTTTAGTTTTTCGTGAATATTTATTAAGTATCAAATATGAACATTCATTCATTTACTTGCCTGGTCAACAATATTTAAATGCCTTCTATTTATCAGATCCAATGTTAAGGATAGGCACATAATATTAGTGCTAGTACTTCTTGGAGCTTCCATGCAAATGGAAAAAGAAGCATGGAAGGGAAGGTATACAAGTAACAACAGTAGAGTCAGAGGAGTGTTTGTAGCAGGGAAAACAAAAGAACATCCAAACACAAGACACTTTTGACCATAAATAACAAAACCCAGTTATCAATGGCCTAGACTCAGGAGTCAGCTCACTTATTTGGATAGTAAATTATTTAGGCTTTCTGAGCCACGTGGCCTTTGTTGCAGCTCTTGCTGAACTTTGCAATCATGGATTAATGTTAAACTACTGATCAGCTATATTCCAATAAAACTATTTACAAAAACGGGGAGCTGGCTGGTTTGGTCCAAGAGTTGTCATTTGTTAATGACTGGCTTAAACTACAAATATGCTTACTGCTAATTAATAAGCACTTTAAAAGGTAAGCAGTCCCAGGCCTTTTGTTTTTGTACCCCTAGTAGACCATTCTCGTCATGTTAGTTTTCATCTTCAGTCTTGACATATTCTAGTCTCAAAATATCTCCAGGAACATTAAATTGATTGATCTATACTAGTCCATGTGTCACAGATGGGCTCTTAGAAGAAATAATATTTACACACTGAAGGAAAAAAGAGAGGAAGGAATGTTCTAAATATTCTATGCAAGATGAACTTCATACTAGAAGAATGGAGGCCAGCACGGGAATATAGCATATTTACAGAACTGAAGTCTATTAGGGCTTGGTTTAGAGTAGAAGAGGATTAATGATGAGAGATGATTATGGGAGAACCTTATATTATGTTGAAGAGTTTAGAGTTAATTCTTAAGGCAGTGGAAAGCCAGTGAATAATTTCAAGTAGGGAAATGATATGATCAGATCTACATGGGCATGAACAAAATGCTTTACTCACAGTAGACATAAAAATGATAAGCATCTAACATTTTAAATATGTATTTTCTTAGTCTCAGTAATTTTGCTAAGTAATTACATGTATTATCTCATTTAGTTACTTTATGTAATAGGTACTTTTAATGTCCTATTAATATACATGAAGGTGCTTAGGCTTGAAATCATGGAGCTAATAAATGGCCAAGCGAGGTTTCTAATTCAGGTTGACTGATTATTTTACCTTGATTCTCACAGTATACTATCTCACTTCTTCTTTAATGTTCCATAATTATTGATAATGAGAGTTCACTTAGATCAAGTGGGTGCTGTTGGCTTCAACTTTCCTAGAATATTGCTAAAGAGAACTGAAAGAATTTTCTGTATCATATTTTTCCCTCATCAGGCTATAAATAGGTCAGTTTTTAAGACTGATTCCTTTTTTCCTTCTACCTTTCCTACTTTACTACCTTAGCATTTTATTTGTTTATCTAGAATTATAATTAAATATATTCACAATTTCTAGGCCTGATGGTTTCATTAGCGGTCTCTTTCCAGATGACTTTAAAAATTTTGTGGGTAGGGAGAGAAAATATTCACAAACATTTTAATTAGGATTTATGTGTTAGTTTATTGTGATTACACAACCTCATAACAAGTATTTTAGCTTGTGCTAGACAATCTATGTACTTCTTCACATACAGAAAAATATTTCATGTATTTTGTTATGAATAAGAATCTTTGTTTTATCATATTGGTTTGACAATATCGATATCATATGCTTTTTGGTAGAATTTAAAGTATACATTGATTAAGCAGAGCAAAGAGAGTAAGTACAGTAGTGGTAAAGCAAAGTAAAGCTTTACCATGTGTTATGGGTTAGACCAAAAATGGCTCCCTCAAAGCCTCATGGTTTTGGAAGGTGATTGGATTATGGAGATATTATAACTGACTTACTCTTGGAAGGTAGGATCTGGTAGGAAGAGGCAGGTCAATGGTGGCATAACCTGGGCAGTATTGTACATCTCCCTTCCTTTCTTCTTCCTTCACTCTGCTTCCTATTCACCATGATGCGAGGAGTTTTCTTTCACTGTACCCCTCTGCCATGCTGTTTCTTCCCCGGAGCCAGATGACCATGGTCTGTAACCCTGAATCAAAATAAACCTCTCCTCCTTTGTGAGTGTTAGGTATTTTGTCCCAGAGACAAGAAAGTAACTAAGACAGATTTTGGTACCAGAAGTGACTAAGACACAAATAAATAAATAAATAAATAAATAAATAAATAAATAAATAAATAAATAAATAAATGTATACATTGGGAAAAAATAAAACAGGAGAGAAAGGAAT
>NW_004624730.1:35943266-35959789 GCF_000247695.1 Heterocephalus glaber
CTGATGTACTGGGGATTGAACCCAGGGCCTTCCCACTGTACTACAACCAGCCCCCTTTTTAAAAACTTTTTATTTTGAGATAGAGTCTTGCTAAGTTGCCCAGGCAGGGTTTGAACTTAAGATCCTTCTACTTCAGTTTCCCAGAGTGCTGAGATTGTAGGTGGTGCCTACACCTAGCCGATGTAAGGGGAAATGTCTGTAAGGTGATTACATATTTCCTTTTTCATTCGTTGATTCATTGATTGATTGATTGATTGATGCATTTTTTTGGTAGTGAGCCGGGGATTTAACTCAGTGGTTCTGCTGCCTGCCTTGCAAGCTCAAGGACCCGAGTTCGATCCCTGGTACCAAAAAAAAAAAGCCTCTATGTTCATTTTTTCGGTACTGGTATTGAAGCTAGGACTTTGCACTGATCTGCATACCTAGCGCCCTTTTTATTTTTTTATTTTGAGACAAAGTCTTGCTAGTTGCTAAGATGCCCAAGGTAGGCTTGAACTTTGAATCCTCCTGCCTCACCCCGCAAAGTGCTGGGATTACATTATATCCATATACCACTATTCTCAGCTTAGATTTTTCTTAATAGTAGCATTATTAAATTGAAATCAGACACATAATATTATTTTGTTAAACTATCATTGAGATAAAAAGTCAGAAATAGGAAACTTATGATGGGATCTCATAATTGCAACTTGGTGTGATGATGGTGAACATTGTATACCCAAACTGAATCCCCTATGGATTACTATATTATTAGGCATTCCTTAGCAACTTTTTGATCCAAACTCTATAAAGTATGGTTAACTACTTTAGAACATCTTTTATAGACATTTTTGAGAAATAGTTGTGAGCAAATATGTAGATAGCCACCATTCATATTCTATCTATTCTGAAATAATATTGCCTCAATAGTAGAATTTGGATGAATTTGATTTAAATCTATTTTAAGTCATGATTTAAATAACCAGTCAGGAATATTTGGTTTAAAACAAAGGTTTACTGCTAAGATTTGAGTGTGTCCCCCCAAATTTGTGTGTTAGAAACTTAATCCTCAGTGCAGAAGTGTTAGAGGTGTGACCTTGAAGAGGTGGTTAGACCTTGAGGGCTTTACTCTTGAGAATGGATTAATGTTGTTTTGGCAGCAGTGGGTGTGTTATCTCAGGAGTGTGTTTATTATGGAAAAGAGTGAGTTTGTGTCTAGCCTCCTGCCCTCTCTTGTTCTATCTATGCCTGTCTGTTATGAAATGACAAAGAAAATCTTTACCAGGTGGCTACCCATGGATCTTAGACTATCCAGCTTTCAAAACCACGAGTCATTAAATTTTTATTCATTATAAATTACCAAGCCTGTGGTATTCTGTTATAGCACAAAATGAATGAGGATACTTACAAACATTTTTTCTCCTTATTTATTTTAGAAATCATTAGGAACATAATTTAGTGTTCTTCAACATGCCTTCTTGTATGACCTGCTATCATAATAACTTTTCACCTTTATTATTTCCTTATTAGCTTTTGAGTAGATGGATGCTCTTTTCAGAAATGTATTCATCAAGACTTGTGGAATATTTTCCTCTAACATTTGAGTTTATACGTTCTTTTTTCTTAGCCTAACTTTGTTTAGTTTTTAAGAGTTAAGAATGTCCCTCTTAATATGTAATTTATTCTTTTGTAAAATGGGGATAATGATACTTAAAAAACTGTAAATACTAGAAGTAATATATATAATAAGACTAGTATCATATAGTAATCGTACTTTATAGATATATATTAGTTATGGCTTTAACGATGGCGATATTCCATTGTCTTCAACTTTACAGTTTCATATAATAAAATTAAGTTGACAGTTTTTTTTCCTTCCTCACTTTTTTTTGTCTACCTAATTTTTGGCAGAAGATGTTGGAAGTGATTTGGGAAAGCTGGACTCTTGAGTTTTGATATACTTATGTTACTTACTTATAAAGCCTGTCATATTTTTCCTTACCTCTTATTTCTTCATGCAGCAGGAAGTCATTTATGCTAATTTACCGCAATTTGCATATAGGTTATGGAGTTCTGTGGTGCAGAGCATGCTTAGAACTCCTTTTAAGTGTCTGTTTGGATCAAAGCAGGACTGTGTGATAGCTGTTGTCTGACACCAAGCTGTGTGGTGTTGTTTTCATTAAACATTTATCACACTTCCAATGTGACAGCAGGCAACTTTGTGCCAGGATAACATGTTTTCATGCAAAATTTATTGAAAAAGACGAGACTTTGTAAAGAGATCTTGTTGCCTTTCACCAGTGGCGAAGGGTAAATGTTCGGTTCGAAAGAAGAACACATGTCATTGTAACATGCAAAAGAAACTTCATACTGTCAATTTTGTTAAGTAGGTAAACACATTTTTATATAAATGTATCCACTAGATTCTTCCTTTTTAAATTAAAGTGTTTACTATTTCCTTGTGAATTGAATGAATATAATAACACTGGCCCATTATGTGGTTGGATATTTTATACTACAGTGAAATCACATATTTTCCATTGTGTGGGTTTGAGTATTTGTCACTAGACATTAGCTTTAATTCAACAGAAACAACCTGTACATCTTTAGAAAAGGTGAGGTCAAGAAAAAGAACTTATGTAATGTAGCACAAAAGAATAATAAGTAAAAGCAGAAGACAGATTTCATAAATCTCCCTCAGGTCACCACCTTTCTCTTACTCATTATATCATTACATTTTAATCATCATAGAATTTGCCCAATGGAATTTCACTTAAATTATGCCCAGTGAAGTTTTTAATGCCATAAATTGTAGGTTCACTCTTTCTATTTTTGTACTTGACTCTGAAGAGCTTTCACATAAGAGAAATTACTTTTATTTTCCTTTCATTATACCGGAAGCTAAGGAATTAGGGCAATGTGAAGATGGTAGTGAGAGGATGGAAGTACCTTTGTGCTGGACTCTCTAGTAGTTTCATCATAGTCAGCTGTAGAAAATTTGGTGAGACCCTTTGCTAGAGGCCTTATAAAAATTATGTTGGCATCAACATTCAAGAATAGAAGGAGAAAAAAAATACTGAGTTGTAGAGTATGGAAGAGCCTTGTGCACTTGAATCTGCAGAAGCTTTCAAATTCTGACACATTGACCTTGGAGATGTGGAAAGATACTTTTTTAAAAAGGCAAAGTTATGACTAATACAGATATACATAAGTATATACCAAAGATATTACTTAGGTCACTAATTAACGAGAGAGCCAGTAAGATGTTATACATATCTCAAAGAATCAGAAAGGCATACATATGTGTAGGCCATCAGGAATCTGGATATGAATTGCTTGACAGATTCAAAACTGGTTTCTTCTTTGTTGGGGAGGAAAATCAATTACACATCCACTGAACAAAATTCATTTGTATATTTATGGGCAAATATTATTTGCATTGCTATCAATTATCAATGGAATTTCAAAATACCTCAGAGAAGGAAAGGTGGTCTTTTGTACAAGATACTAGTAATCTCTTTTGATCATCTCAGGTCATTTACATTTTCTTTGTCAAAGCCAGTTATTTTTTTTAAACCTTTATTTTTTATTAGATTATTTTTTCTTTAGATTTCATAATGATAATTGTAAAACTGTACATATTACAAGGAGTGTGTGTAAGAAGACTAGTACTGTGCAGTAGAATCTCAGTAAATGGCTTGTTAATAAACACAAATTTATTCTTGTGATTATTAGTTCATGCATTATTTTTTTCCTCACTTTTGTGTCTTTTTAAAGATTATTCCTTCAGCCTAAAATACTTTTTTCTTCTTCTTTTCTACCAGTCCTTATTCACCTTCTTGGGCTTATTTTAGATGTCATTTCTAGTATTTCTTGCTCCTCAAGGGAGTGGTGAATAACCCTACAGTTAGTCCCCAACACATCTATACCTAACTTGAATAGAGCTTAGTAATTACACATCACCTTGTGTATCTTAATCAACATTGTGTTATATCACAGTAAGTACTGAAATACTTTTAGAATGAATAATAAATGATTGTTTAGAAAGCTGTTTCTAGGTAATTAAATCCAATTTTTAAGCATTTTAAAATGATAACATTGACTTTGGCGTTAAGATAACCAACTTTTTTGTACTTCTATTTGCCTGGTTTAAGAGTGCATGTTTACACACATCTGCTTACACTGCTTCCTCCCCAGTGTCCACATTGCATTTTAAAAAGTCCTACATAATTTTCACACTCTTCTATATTTTAAATATCATCATGCTATGATTAATGTCATTTAGTACCAGTTGTTTAAAAACCATACTATCTCGTCTAGGATTTGTATTAATCTGATTAAAATTCCAGTCCTCATTGATCAGTTTGCATGCCTACTCTAATTGATTTCAGGACCTCTACTCTCTTGATTCAATACATGGTTACAGGGCAAACTACCAGACTTAAATATACCATTCCATAGAGATGTGTAATGAAGGCCTTGGTGTTTGTCATCAGTTAGCTTATGTATGTCTTTGTAAGCCAAAGATTCTGTACTATTGTTAAAGGATGTACAGGGAATAAACTTGGAGCACCAGCCAAATCTTTTCTTCCTAAGTAAACAAGCCAAGTCCCCTAAAAGCTAAACTGTTGCTTATAATCACTCATTACAGTTCAAATTTTTATCCCATTTTAAAACACCTTGAGTATCACAGATACAAATGATGCTAAACCAAATAGAGGCAATCTGTTCAATTTTTTAATATTCTAGTTTATTCAGTTTTCACAGGCTTTCTTCCTAGTCTAGTTATCATTGGAGTGGCATCTCCAAAATGGAACATACTGCAATAAACCATAATACATGATTGGACATGTTAGATAAATCTTGGTCAGTACAAGCAGAAAATCAGAAATTTAACCTTCTTTGATTAAACAAACAGTAAAGATGAGAAGTAAGTCAGATGTGCACATGGTATAATCTGTTTATATACCCTAATTTGATACTATAGGACCATTTTTAAGTGGTTGTTTCAAGTATTCTTATATTCTAGTAAGTGAAATGAGTACATCTAGATGATATGAAAATCATCTCTTTGGATAGCTGTAGTTATGGGGCATATTTTTACACTAAAGCAGAGTAAATTGTAACACATTCCATTTATGTTAAAATGATGGATGGATAATACTAATGATATGTTAGTGTTGTTAACCTGTCTTAGATTTCAAGGCATTGATAGAATATAATAAAAGAAAAACTCCAGAGGTGTCAGTGGGGTTCATGCTTTTCATTTAGTGCTCAGCTTGGGTTCTGGGGTTGCATATTACTGTAGGAAGACAGGAGTGAGTCTCAGCCAGGGTATGGACCTTGTGAGTATAAACATAGAGCACTTCTTAGATGCCACTGCACATGTGATGATCACTGACATAGCAGGTGCACTTAGGGAAATACAATGAGTGCTGCTGTTTTAATTCCTTCCGATCTCCTACAGAAGGTTTTAAAATGGCAGTCTTCGGCCTTGGTGGATATGTCCAGCCTGTGACAGGCTACCTAAAACTACATCATGAAAATAAATTTGGTTGTCATCTTCCAGTCTTAGCTTCTTTTTCTGGTACCGGGGATTGAATCTTAGCTTCTTTTTAAAGAACATTCTACCTTAGAAAAAGAAATGGGGACTATCAGAATTTGAAAAAAAATGTGGATTTGGAAAAAGTCAGTTGTGAAATTATTTATATTGTAATTACATACAAATCAAATACACTCAATGAAAATGGTAAAAGAAAAGGTAAAAACCTTTCCATCACTCAACGTTGTCTAAGCAAATATGTACTTTGATGTAAATACACACAATTGCTTAAATTGATAAATAGCTATTCAGTTTTAATTTTTAAATCAAGACCTTTAAATTTCATCAATAAACAGCATTAGATCCAAAAAACTTGCAGCTTTAAGGTTAATTTGAAATGCTCTTACAGTTTAACCTAAACCCCAAGGGATTATATTGATATTATATCACAGACACATGCTTCTGAAGCTAACAAATCAATATCTGATTAAAATATTTACCATTGCTACTGTTTTTAGAAATTTTCATTTTTTAATATTTTCTTTGTCATATTTATTGAAATATTGTTTACATCAATAGAATTCACTTATGTATGTGTGTGTATATATATATATAGAGAGAGAGAGCATTCTATGAGTTTTATCAAACTGTACAGTCATGCAATTCTCACTATAATCAAGATATAGAATATTTTTATCACTCCCAAAATTTTCCTCATGCTTCTTCTGTAGTTCTTCTCCTTCCCTCACACTCTGTAGCTGGGAAAAAGTTTTTATTTTTTCTCAGTGTCATACAGATGGTGTCATATAGTCTTTTGTATCTGGCCTTTTTCACTTAACATAATGCTTTTGAGTAGTGTTCATGTTGTTCATGAAACAGTTTGTCCTTAATATTACTAAGTAGTACTAAGTTTTATGGGTGTACCATAAATTATTGTCCATTTAACAACTGATGAGTTACATAGGTCTTTTTGTTGTTGTTTTGCAATACTGGGAATTGAACCCAGGGGCTTTGACTGAGCTACATCTCAGCCCTTTTTATTTTGATATAGGATATCACTAAATCACTAAGTTTCCCATGCTACTGCTTGAACACACTGTAAAATCTTCCTGCTTCAGCCTCTCAGAGTGCTGAGATTATAGGCATGCACCACCATGCCCATTCTGTACTGTAGAAAAGTGTGTGTAAGGCTTATGTGTTTTTTTTTTCTTTTGTAAATATTTGGTAAAGTTCATAAAGCCACCCAACCTAGAGACTTTTTTGTGTATTTATTTTTTTAGTTTGGGCTCTGTAACAGAATACCACTGAGTGGGTAGCTTAAACACCAATTTTGTTTTTGTTTCTTTACTAATTATATTGTTGCAACGTAATGTTTGTGCATCTTTATGGGCTACAGTGCAATAATTCAACCCACATATACAGGATCTTTTTATTTTAACATGAATATATCACTATTATTGTATTTGAAATATTTCTTATATATAGATGGATCCTTTTAAATTTAGTTTGACAATCACTTTCTTTTATTTAATGTGTCTGTAATGTTTACATTGTTTTGTTTTGAGTTATTTATTTATTTATCTATTTTTTGGTACCGGGGATCGAACTCCGGTCCTTGCGCTTGCGCAGCAGGTGGCGAAACCACTGCGCTAAATCCCTGGCCCGATTTGTTTTATTTTTTAAGACAAAGTGTCGCTATATAGTTTTGTCTGGCCTTGAACTTACTATGTAGTCCAATCTGGCCTTGAATCACAGTAGTTCTCCTACCTCAGCCTTCCAAGTGCTGGGATTACTGAAGTGCACCACCACACTTGCCTTATTGCGTTTACATTTAATATCACTACTGATATGTTTAGTTTTAGATCTACCATTCTATCATCAATATTCTGTTATTTCTTGTGTTTTTTTCTGCTTTTCCTTTCCTCTTTTTTTTTTTTTTTTTTGCTTAAATTCTTTTATTGGTACATTTTAGGTATACAGTACGTTTACATTTATCATTGGGTGCTTGTACCTGTACATGATGTATCTTGGTTCTTATTTTTTCCCCATTACCTGTGCTCCCTTCCCTATTTACATACTTCGTTTCCATTTTTTTTTCTTTTCTCATAATTTTTCTTTTGCATTCTTTCCTTTCCCCATCTCCTCCCACCACCCCTACCCCTTTGGACCTTTTCCTGTTTCAAAGTAACAATTATTAGTTATTAATCCTTTTAGTCCTTATTTACACTCTCAGTTTCTCACATGAGAGAAACTATTCGGTATTTACACATGTGTGTCTTATTTATTTCACTAAGAGTATGGCCTCAATATGCATCCATTTAGCTATAAATGACTCTAGTTTCTCGTTCTTTATGGCTGAGTAGTTCTCCATTTTATAAAAAAGCCACGTCTTCTTTATCCAGTCTTTCCTCTAGTTTTATAGGTTATTTGAACTTTTTTTAGTATTTTATTTTAATTTCTCTGTTCTGTTTTTTACTATACGCCATGGGATTAATACAGTCATACGTCACTTAGAAACAAGGATACATTCTGAGAAAAGTGCCATTAGATGATCTGGTGTCTGAGCATCAAAATATACTCACCTAGATGATATAGATGAATCACTTGACAAAGCCTTCTGATGTATTCAAGAGACAGACAAACATGAGATGTATGAGGTTGCTAGGCTGCTGTTGATGCAACATAATATACTGTTTTATAGTCACTGTGTGTGTGTGTGTGTGTGTGTGTGTGTGTGTAGTACTAAGGATTGAACCCTGGGCCTTTTTGCATGAGCTATATCCCTAGGGATTTATTTTTATTTTGAGACAGGGTCTTACTAAGTTGCTGAGTTTCCCAGGCTGTGTTTGAACTTGCAGGTTTCCTGCCTCAGGTTCCAAAAGGCTGGAATCACAGAGGTGCAATGTCATGTCCAGCTAACATTTTTTAATATGAGTAGAAGGACAATGTAAAGTAATAATTAAAAATAAACCTTTAAGCCAATAACATAGTCATTTATTATTATTATGAAGCATCATGTATTGTATGAAATTGTATGTTATTCTTTTGTATAAATAGCAGTGTAGTAGGTTTGTTTAGACTAGCATCATCACAAGCATGATTAATGTTTATGACATTACAAGAGCAATGATGTCACTAGGCAATAGGAATTTTTAACTTCCATTACTTTTCAGCTCCATTACTATTTTTGTATGTGACACTGTCATTGAAATGTTGATAGGTATGCATAGCTGTATACATCTTTAAGTCTTTGTAGTCTACTTAGCATCAGTGTTTTATCACTTCAATTGAAATGTGGAAATATTTCATTCTTTAATCTTTTAATCCCCTTCTTTACATTGTACGATTTTTGTTTTGTTTTGTTTGTGATGCTGGGGATCCAACCCAGGGCCTCGCATATGCTAGGGAAGTATTCTATGAATAAGCTTCATCTGCAGCCCCTATATAGTTTTTGTTTATTTCATTTATTTATGTACAATGGAAATCACATAATGTTAATAACTTGTTTTCCATTGGCAAGTGTATTTTGAATGTTTTCAAGAGGGGATTATGGGGGTAAGGGATTTAAATCAGTGGTTCCGCCACCTGCCTCGTAAGTGCAAGGTCCCAAGTTCGATCTCCGGTACCAAAAAAAATAAAATAAAATAAAAGAAAGAGGAGATTATGTTTTACATTTACCCAAATATCCTACTCCCTTTTGCATTATTGAAGATTGAATTGAGGTCCTGTGCATTAAGCTGTAGCCCCAAATAATTTTTTTTGTCTTAAGTTTTTTATTTTTTATATTGAAATAGGGTCTTGCTAAGCTGCCCAAACTAGTCTTGAATTTAGTGATGCTTCTACCTCAGCCTCAAGTGTTGCTGGGATGATTGGCGTGCACCACCATGCCTGGTGATATTTTGCCATTTCTGTTGATTTATAGAGTTAAATTTAATTCAGATTTCCAAGATGCTTACTATTTTTGTTACACTTCTTTTTTCATCTTTGACCTTCTGTTTGGGATTATTTTTCCTTAAACTGAAAAGCATCATTTATTATTATTATAAATTTTCTCACATTTTAAAATTTTGTCTGAAAATGTCTTCATTTTTACCTTTATGCATGGAAATTTTCAGTGGGTAATGAATTATAAGTTGACAGATATTTATTTAGTATTTTAAGGGACTTAATTCATTTCTGAGAAGTTGCTGTCAGTTTGTAGCTTGTTCAGAAGTAATTTGAATGTTTTTCTTGCTCTTAATAGCTTTAATATCGTCTCTGTCTTTGATTTTTAGCATTTTTACTATTATTTGCATACTGGTGTTTTTCTTCAGCTTTTAGTTCACTTATTCTTTTTGTTAAACTCTTTTGGTATATTGAATCTGCTGTTTAGTGTATCTGTTAAGTTCTTAATTTTCTGTAATGTATTTTATCTTCTTTTTTATATTTTTTTGCAATTTTATTATTTCCTTTTCTTTTTATTTCATCTTCTTTATGAATTCTATATTTTTAACTTCTTTAATGTATTAAGTTTTGTTATTTTATAGTTTGTAATTTCACAAACTAGATAGTCTATAATCACAATGGGCTCATTTATATTGCTTCTGAGAGTAATGTGGGAGAATCTTAATCTAGGTACAGCAATTGAAATACATATATGCCATTTAAAAAGAAAATTACAGCCATCATATAGCTTTAGCATCCCTAATCTAAAAGTCCCAAACTGGAAACGCTTCAAAATCTGAAACTTTTTGAGTGTCAACACAGTGCCACAAGTGGAAAATTTACACTTGACCTTGTGTGGAATTGCAGTAAAGAGCTTGGCACACTAAATTGCATAAAATTACCTGTGACATCATTTTTAGACTTTTGTCTACCTCAGAGATACCTATTATGAATACGCAGATGGCTCCCATGAACCCATAACTCTAGCATTCTCTATGCCTGTAAGACCAGTACCTCGTGGATGATGTCAAGATCTGCTGCCAGCTCAAAAAGTAGCTGAGCCACCTTGAATCATGGCTGCACAGGCCTCTGAGTGCCTGGATGGCTGAGCATAGTGAAAAGAATCCTGGGGCACCAATTTCCTAGCAGGCCCTTATCCAATAAGTGGCCCAGGGGCTCTTCTCTGTTTTATACTCTTGAGACTATGATGGATGTGTTCTTGCTGATTCCTGATGCCTTCAAGCTATCTTTCCTATTGTGTTGATGCAAGGTGCTTGGGTTCTTTTTCATGCTAATCTTTTCAGCAGCCATGATCTCCAAGGCCCCAATTTTACAGGGTCTTCCTTTCTGGCAGAAGTGGAAACTTTCCTTATCCTTTGGCTCTGTCTTTTGCTCCTTGTTTTTACTGTAGATCTGGCTAAACCCAGCCAACAGTACCCATGCCACAGCCTGTATATTTAAAATCCCTTCCACCGAATTAAGTAGTCCATTGTCCTTATTTTCAGTCTCCTCCAATTTTGGGAGATAGGTAAAATGTAGACTGATTATGTGCCAGAGTGTAACATACATAGGCTCTAGTCCCACTGCCAGTGGAATACTTATTCCCAATGGAAACCTTCTGAGCCTGGCTTTTACTGTTCATATTCCTGTCAGTATTTTGGTTTTCTCAGCTCTGGCCAGTATCACACATCAACCACTGTCTCCACCAGTCAGGCTTCTCTAGTCAACTCCAAACGTTCCAAACACCCTTCTGAAATGATTTCCAAAGCCTTATAAACCAGTGGTCTGGTACAGACACAGCAATGACCCTGCATCTCTGATACCCACTTCTTTCTCAGCCACTTTTCCAGCACTGAGACACAATACCCAGTACTCAAAATTTAAAGGAGGAACATTTATTTTCGCTCACAATTTCAGTCCATGGTCAGTAGACAGAAACAGGATGACAGAGGAACATGGTGGAGGAAAGCGTGTTCAATCCATGGCAGCCAGGAAATGGAGAGAGAGAGAGAAAAGAAAGAGGAGCCAGGGACAAGAATATACCCTTTCAGGTCATATCCCCAGTGAGTTACCACACCTTACCCCCTAATATCAAATCAGCTGTAGTGCTCCCATGATCCTGTCACCTTCCAAATGCATGAGACATTTGGGGGACATTTTAGATCTAAATCACAACAACTACCTAACTGATCTATTCTCTTTCTTTTGTTATTTGTTCATCAAGTATATATTTAGTACCTACTGTGTCAGACACTGATCTCAGTATTAGAGATTTATCCTGTTGTGGTCAGTAACAGTTAAGATGCCTGACTTTATGGAGCATATGGTCTAATGGGAAAATATTACTTATGAAATTACATAAATAAGCATGCATTATCAATTGTGATAAATGTTAAGGATAAGAGCTATATAGTGCTTTAAAAAGGTAAAATAGGGGAAGGAGGTTGAATTTGATTTAGAATAAGCAGTGCAAACTTTCCTGGAAAAATAAAGATGTACTGACAGAAAGAGTGGGGAGGAGAAAATTTTAGGCAGGAGAAAATCATCAACAAAGGCCCCTAAATTGGAAGGAGACTGATTTTCACTAACAGACTAGTGGATGGTTAGAGTAGCTGGAATAGAGAGCAGGGGGAGCTCAGTATGAGATAGTGTCAGAGAAGCAGATAGGAGCATGTATGTCTGTGCAGGGCCTTATAAACTAAGTTAAGGATTTTGGTCTCTATCTTAAGAGTAACAGGATGCCTTTGAAGTTTTTAAAATCTGATGGATGACATGATCAGATTAGTGTTGAAAAGATCACTCCAGCAGCCCTGTGGAAAACAGATTGTGGAGGGATAAAAGTAGATGCAGAGAAACCAGATAAATACCACAATAATCTGGAAGAAATGTAATAGTAGCTTGGTCCAGGAATTTGGCATTGGAAATGGAGAGAAGTTGATGAACTATATTTATATATTTATGATGGCTTGGCAAATTAGATGAAGCTATTAAGGATAACCATTAGTTTTCTGGTTTGCCTCACTGGAATTAGGTGATACTTTTTGCTGGGCTAGATTTATATTAGAAGAAGTCATGGTATGAGAGAGCTTATATTTCCTTTGGACATACTGGGTTTAAGAGCCTTTGGAACATTTGAGAGGAGAGAGAAAGTAGGCAGGTGGATATGTAGCTGCAGAACTCAGGAGAGTTCCGGCTTGGAGTCTCAGGTTTTCAGTTCCTTTTTATTCTTAACTCTATGTATTTTACCTGGAATTTAATAACTGTAGAGGATTATAAAGGGTAGGCTACAGTGACCAAAGCAATATTCCCCATATGGCAAGATTAAATCACAGTGACTGCAGTATCTGACCCATGGGCCACAGTGAAGATAAGTGCTTTGTTATATGGATTACTCTGGATGCTGTTATAATGTGTCTGGCATTGTTGTAGTTACAGGAGATTGCAAAGATTAATAAGACACGGTCTTTGATCTCAAGAAACTTCCATCTAGTTTGAGTCAGACATCCAAATAATGGTAACAATATACTATGAGTGCTGTGACAGAGAGATGTCCAGTATACTAGGGGAGGGTATTGAAAGGACACTTAACCTGAAATTAGCCAGTTAGGGAGCATTTCCTAGAGATGTTGATACCTAAACCAGCTGGAAAAACATGGAAGAAGAACTAAGGAGAGGGAGGAAAATAAAACAAAACAAAAAGAATTGAGGCAAGGGGGATCTTGTATATGGGAAACTTTTTATCCTCCTACTTTCTGGGTGAAATTACTGATTTTTAAAAATTAGATACTAAAAAGAAATTCCTTCTTGAAACAAAAGGGTGACATTAAGCATTGTTGACTCTTCATTTTCCCTTTTTGTTTTCTTCCTGTGTCTTACCCTATCTTCTTCACCTACTGAATAGATGATGTATAATTAAGAATTTAACAGTATATAAAGGCATATATACAGTAAAGATTGTTACATTTTTCTCCATCTACCAAATTCTTATTCTACCTTTGCAAATGTTTTTATTTAATTATTTAAATATTCTTTAAGATTAAAAGCAAATGCAGGTGTACATTTTAAATATTTTTCCTTTGGTGATCATTAGTTAATTTTTGCTAAAAAAACAACAACAAAAAAGGGGGGTAAATAGGAGGAAGTGATACAGGAGTTTAGATGTGAAGGATTGTATGTACGTACGTACGTATTTATTTATTTATTTATTTATTTATTTATTTTTGCGGTACCGGGAATTAAACTCAGGACCTTGCGCTTGCGAGGCTGGTGCAGTGCCACTGTGCTAAATCCCTGGCCCGCGACTTGAAGGATTTTAAATCAGAGAAATAGTACTAAGGAGAATAGATTGAAGGCCAGAAGACCGTGTAAGAATCTCAGTAATTTCAGAGAGTAGTGATGCAACCTGAAGACAATGGCAGTTGATAAGGAAAGAATGTTCTGAAATACATCTTGATCTGACTTAGGTTCAGAAACTTACCAGCTATTGAATACGGAGTGATAGGATGGAGACACTCCTAGGATAGGATGAATCAGTTATTTGAATGGTAGATGAGAAAGAGACTGTACTCCAGGGGTGCTTAGCCATCAAATGAGGATAATAAGGTACTAGAAGAACTAGGCATAACAACTAATGGGCTAGACTCTAGAGTCTTATAGATCTAACTTTAAATTCATCTCTTACATTTTACTAGTTCTGTGGTCTTGGGCAAGTCAGTTAATCTAAGTTTTGGTTTCTTTATCTCTAAAATGACCATAATAAGCCAGGTGTGATGGTGCATGTCTGTAATCCCAGCACTCGGAAGGCCTCTGAGGCAGGAGGATTGTTGTGAGTTCAAGGGCAGCCTGAATTATATAGCGAGACTCTTTCTGAAAATGCCAAAAAGAAAATAAAGATAAAAAGACCGAAATAAATATACTTATATCATAGGGTTACATGAGGATTAGAGAAGATAATGAACCTGGAAAGGTTTGTATTAGGAAGTCATGATTCTTTGAAGTAAGTAAAGTTAGGAAAGTAGAAAATGAGAAGATGGTTAAATCTAAGTCAAAAAGAACATGAAATACAGTTACCTTGATAATTGGCCAATAGTTGGCTTGGGAAACCATCTGAATTTGTTTGGCTTCACTCTGTCTATCCATATTATAATAGGAGATTAGAATAAATGATCACCCAAGTCCTTCCAGAGTCTGTTATTCTGATGCCAAACCTGGGCATCTATGAATTCTGAAAGCATATCCTCTATAACACAGATTTCATATAAAAGGCTAGGTGTGGTGGCGCATGCCTGTAATCCTAGCACTTGGAAGGTTGAGGCAGGATTGCCTTGAGTTCCAGGCCAGCCTGGGCTACATAGTGAGTTCAAGGTCAGCCTGAACTATATAGTGAGAACCCGTCTTGGAAAAAAATAAAAAGAAAGAAAAGATTTTATAATAAAAAATACAGTTCTTTCAGATGCTGTTAACTACTTGATTTAGTTCCATTATATGCTAACGTTCATTAAACTTTATACATTTAATTGTGTTATATATAACTTTATCTTCATGTGACTGCTTCTTTGAATAATTTTGTTGTTTTGATCATAAGGGTTACTTTTTCTTTCTTTTTTTTTAAATAACCACCTTGTATTTAAAAAAGACTTGTTTGCCTTGGTTCTTTTAATCTGCCCATGAGGAATTCAAGCCGAATGATAGGGAGCTGTGAAAATCCAGTTAGTGTGAGCTGTAATCTTTTTACTGGCTTTAAATAGTTAGAGTACCATGCAGACACCCTGTAGATAACTGAATCAAAATATACAGTAATCACCTAAACATGGATTCTGCCTTTGCTGTTATGGAACTATAGTGGAAATCACTAATAAACATTTACTTTTCAGAAAAAAATTTGGTCATGATATCAAATAAAATCAGGGTTAAATATTAAAAGCTATATTTTATAGGTAGGCAGCTTAGTATTAGTGAAAAGAATTGATTTCTCAAAATGGGATATTATCCAGTATTTATAATATACTGTGACTGTTATAGAGAGGGAAAAACATTTTAATAGAGTTTATAATCCTCTAATCTTCCAGTTGTCTTCTACTTCAGATATTGCTAAAGAAAAATAAAAAACTATAATATAATCAGGCTTTGAGGTTTTTGAACTATAATAAAAGACAAGAAAGTATGCTGCTTTTTTTTTTCTTATAAAAAACTGGTTCTATGAATTCATTTTATTGAATTTAGGTAGCAAAATATTCTCTAACAACTTTGTCAAATGGTGATCTATTTTTCTAGGTTTACAGGCTGCTTTTTTTAAAGTTAAAAGATGGATCTCTCATCCATTAGATTCTGCATTAGAGTGATGAGAATCACAGTGTGCAGTATGCTGATGCCGCTTCCTAATTTCATTAGCTTTCCATTTTCTAATACTGCTGTTGATAATATTCTGGTGAAGTTTATAAAATAAAATAGGCTATTTGTTGAAACCAATATCCTAGTGTTGCTGGTATGATTCATGCTATATCAGTTCATAAGTTATTAGTAATTTTTTGTTTAACATATTACTCTAAACAGCAAACTTGAACTCCTTTGTTTTCAAAGATTCATAAGGTCTATATGAGGATAAAGGTTTCATAAAGTAGGTGACTTGCAATGCTTATCACTTTGCCTCAGGCAATTTTGTGGAGCTCAGTATCCCAGTTCTTCAAAATAGAAATACTTAATTTTTTGTTATAGAAATAATCAAACATAAAATAAGTAGTAATGAATCTGATTGATATATTTTCACTAGCAACTGTTTTCATTGTTTGCCTTGTTGACATATGCTGTGTACAAGTGTTTCTGAAAAACTGTTATATTACCTAATATGTCTATGAAAGGTCTAAATGCCATTGTTATTTTTGTGGACTGATACTTTTGGACTGGTCCATATTGATTAATGTTAAATAATACTAAGAGGGACATTTTGAATTTCACAGTTTAAGAGCAGTTATAATATTCACAGTTGCATTCAGCACACTTTGTATATTGTGTAAAACATTTGCTAAGCAAATAATTATGTGTGGATATTTAGCCATTTGCTAAATTATTATATTATTAA
>NW_004624730.1:35965254-35980739 GCF_000247695.1 Heterocephalus glaber
TGCACGGATTACCTCCTCTGAGCTGGGTGAGGTGGGACAGGGGCCGGGAGCAGCGGTAGGGATGGTGACCCAAAAGCCCTTTCCTGTGGGCTGGGAGTGGCAGGAGGGATGGTGGCCAGGAAGCCCTTCCTGTGGCCCAGGAGCAGTGGGATGGTGGCTCAGAAGCCCCTCCCTCTGGGCCGGGAGCAGTGGGAGGGATGGTGGCCCCGGAAGCCCCTTCCTCTGTGCCAGGAGCAGCTTTACAGAAGGTGGCCCAAAAGCCCTTTCCTCTGGGCTGGGAGCAGCGGGAGAGATGGTGACCCGGAAGCCCCTTCGTCTGGATCAGGAGTAGTGGGAAGAAGGCTCAGAAGCCCCTACCTCTGGGCCGGGAACAGCGGTACTCAGTACCTTGTTCTGGTGGTCTGGTGTCCTCTGTGTCTTTGCAGTGTGGAACCAGGTGGCTGCCTGTCTGCAGCGGGCTGATTCAGCATGTTCCGTGCCACTCGGGACCTCAGTAGGGAGTGGGCAGACCTGCTGGTCTGCAGCAGGTTGATTCAGCGTCTTCCGACTTGGGACCTGGGTAGGGCGTGCACAGACCTGCCCGTCTGCAGCGGGCTGATTCGGTGTGTTCCACGTGACTGGGGGACCTCGGTAGGGCATTGCAGTGTATTCTTAAAACAATTTCTGTGGAGTAAATTTGTTTTAATCATTAAAATGATAAATATGTGAGACAAATCATATAGAATCCACTAAAAATGTATATACCAGGAAAAGAAAAACTTGTATAGATATTTTAATAGTAAATTTATTGAAACATCATGAGATTAACACGTTACCTTTGGCCTCTACAGTTTCAAGAGTTGCTCAAAGTGGTAGCTAGTAGCTCAGGCATTTCAGTAGTATGGTGGACTGCTGAAGTGGGTATACACTTTTTGTGGAGTCTGTATATTATTAATTAGCTCAATTTAGTATACTCAACAATGTATATAAATTTCAAAACATCTTGCTATTACCATAAATATATATAATTTTTATTTGCCAATTTAAAAAAGTGAACAAGTTAGTTATGATCACCAGCTAGGTCCTCTAATCAAATGTCACTAGTATATATTTCTTTCTGTCTCCACCAATTCTAAATTTCCAATTTGGTTACTCTGGGATACTGGGTGAAAATGTTTGACCTTATTGCGATCATCAAATATACTGTATTCTTTTCATTATTTACCACCTCCTTCTTGTCTGCCTTCCCTTCTTACCCAAATTAGTATCATTCTTTCCTATTGACAATGGAAGAGGTGTTTTTGTTTCTATCGTTTGCTTAAACCCCTATTAAAAACCCATTTCTAATTATACGCTGTCCAGTTCTTCCCTCTACTGGATAATTGTCGGCAGCATAATATAAAATAAGACAAAAAACTTTAACTCTCCCTTGACCTTTCGTCTCTTCCAGCACTATACCATTTCTCCACTCCTCATCTCAATAGAATTTTGCCAATTTTCTTTGTTCTATGTACTTCTTCATCTTTTATTCACTCTTAACACTTTTATTTTGTTGCGGGGGGATGCAAGATGGAGTCTTGTTATGCTGCCTACCTGGACTTGAATTGGATCATCCTGCCTGGGCCTCCCATATTGCTGGAATTTCGGGCATGGGCCACCACTTCTGTTGTGCTCTTCAATGCATTTGAGTTTCTCTTCTTACCACTCACTAAAACTTCTCTTGTCAAATCATCTGATCTTCTCTAGTGACTTCTGTTTTGCCAAATCCAGTAGAAATTTCCGTTTTATAGGTTTTCTGAGCAAATTGAACTCAGGTGATCACTCCACCTTTGATTTTCCTCATATCTTCTTCTTCCTCTTTTTTTTTTTTTTTTTTTTGGTACCGGGGATTGAACTCAGGTCTTTGAGTTTGCAAGGCAGTCTCTGGAACCACTGAGCTAAATCTCCAGCCCTTCTTCCTCTTTCTTGAAGTGCCTTCCTCTCATGATTTGCCACAGTACTCTAACAACAGCCACTCCTCTGCTAGTTGTTGCTTCTCTAGGGTTTGAAGTACCCTATGACTTGGTACCACCATTTTCCAGACTAGTCTGCACCTTACTTTAGGCTAGGGTTCAATAAACTTTTTCTGGAGAGTTTTATGCAAATTTAAGCAACTTAATTCTTATACTACCAGTACTTCTTGAGTAGTAAAGCCTGATATTTTCAATTTTGAAGTCACAGCCAACCTTTCTCCTTTTCCCCCTTTCTTTTTTTTTCTTTTATTTGCTTTATTTATTTATTTGTACTACAAGGGATTAAATCCAAGGGTGGTCTGCCATTGAACTATATCCTCAGGCTTTTGATTTCTTTTTCTTTTCTTTTTTTTTTTGAGGCAGGGTCCTGCTAAGTTGCCTAGCTTGGCCTTTAACTTGTGATCATGCTGTTTCAGCCCCTAATGTAGCTGAGCATGCACCACCACACCCAACTACAACAGTTTTTGAGAATAGATGGTTGCATCCATATTCCAAAATTAAACCTTTCTCATTTCAGTATAAATGTCATAAAATTTAAAATTAATGGGAAACTGTCAAGGCCATAGTAGAAGTACACATGAAATGTATAGCAAAGAACCAGAATTATAGATTTTTCCTCCCAGTTTACATTGGAGTAACTCTAATTGATTGTAAAGTTGGAAAGATATTTTTACCAAATTGCCCTTGGTGAAAACAAGGTAAGATGTAGTAAGAAAGTAGTAACTGCTAAATGGTGAATTATTTTGCCTATCCTATGAACCTTTAGTAATTTAAATACAGAAATTATTTTTGTAAACAAACTGTGAAAGCATATGGTCCACTGTATGGGAGATGATCAGTTTATTTTGAAAGAATATCAAAACTATTTTTAAAACTGAAAACAACAAAAAGTACTTTCTGCCTTGAATAAAATTTAAGAGGGATCCTTTCATTGTTAGTAAATACCTTTAAAGATCATGATAGTAGAAATAGAGAAATTTTATAAAAAGAGTTTATCCAAAAAAATTAGCTTATTTCTTTTCCTTGTCTTAGGGTCGGAAAGTAAACATCCCCTAACACATTGTATTTTAATCTCTCAAGTTATGTTTTTAATTTACCAATCTGTTTTTTTTCTACCTCTCCTTCCCTTTACAAAACCAGTCCTTTTTCCTCCTTTATAATGGCGATGAGTTTCCTATGCCTCACTATGAAAAGAAATTTTATAGATTCTAATAGTAAATATATAGCAAGACACCTCCTCGTTCAGCATTTTTCCTTTGCAGATGAGTGAACTGAAGATATCAGTGATTAAATGATGTATTTTCCAATATACCTCCAAAGTAAAATTTGATATGTTAAGAAGTATATAGTTGTCTAAATAAATCTTACCTTATTGAAGACAGGTATATATTTTATACTTTGAGATTTTGTGTCTCCCTACTATGACTATTCCCATGTATATTAAATAAATATATATTAATCAATAAATGTAGTGCATTTTTCATGATTTTAAGTTTTAACCAATTGGTGTTATGTCCTGTTAAACTTGCTGCCACTTGACAACTGATTAAAGTGCACTGCCATCTGTCATTGGCTTCTCCAGTTACTGCTGTCTGGTGTCAAAGTTTTCTTGTCTTTTCACAATCAAAGCTTTACATGCTCTTTGGAGACAGAGGGTATAAGGACAGTTTAAGGTCTAAGTACCACAGGTAAATTAGTGAATTTTGGGGACTTTACCTTATATTCAACCAAAAAAATTTGTGGGTGAAAATTCTCACACCTAATAGGAAAATAAAATGACTGGAGACTGAATTGTGAGTAAACCTATGAGAGCCCTTAAAAATACTTTTACATTCAGAAAAATTAGGCACTAAAAACACACCTAAAGAGATTATTAATTACATTTAAAATAAGGAATATTTGATAACATTGCATAGTCAGGGTCTAGCCAAGAGGTTAGAGACTGTACTATAGAGTGTCTCTGAATTATGATGGTTCAATTCAGGATTTTTTGAATTTGAATTTGTAATGGTGTGGAAATGACCTCTATTCAATAGAAACCACATTTTGAGTTTTGATCATTTCCCAATGATGTGCAATGTGATAGATACTCTTTTATAATACCAGGCAGCAACAGTGAGCTGCATCTCCCAGTCATCCACATGAGATATTCAACATTTATAAGCTAGTATTAGATGATTTTTCCCAACTGTAAGCTAGTGTAAGTGTTCTGAATATGTTTAAGGTAGCTATTGCTAAGCTATTCAGTAGATGAGGTACATTTAATGCATTTTTTGCTTAATAGAGGATTGCATATAGTTAATTGGTTAGATATGTATAGAAGGAGGATACAAAAGGAAAAACATAAGAGTATACAGTTATCAGAAATTAGTATCACAGGGTAGAGTAAAACTGGGACCCATACCTCTGCAAAGACAGTGTTGCTTGGCTGCATCAAGTATAGGTACCTCAAGAGCTTGTGGCAAGGGCGCCATGGAGCTAGCACTTAGACCAATGATGCTGTGTTTTTCTTTCAAGACAAAATATGTTAATGTAGAATTGTTTTTTCTAAACTAAAACCTCAGTATTCAGGTTTAATTGCAGTGTAATCACTTTGCAATAAATGAGTTTGGGCTTGCAGTTTAGCACTCAGTCCCTAAAAGGCTTGCCATCACTGGCTTAGACCTTTGGAGGAAGGGAAACTGGGAAATGTGATAGGTCTGCATCTTGGAGAATAGGGTGAAAAAACCCTTAGAAATTGGAAGCAACTCTACTGAAGAATCATTAATCATTGTTGGAGCAGTCCTGATAGGAACAGCAAGTAAAAATAAGGCAGAGCTTCTCATTTTGTTCAACTACTCATTCTCCTAGTTAGCAGAACTCAACAGACAGCTAGCAGAGAGGGAAAATGTCATTTGCAACAGTAGGCTTATGGCTAAGGCAATAGCTTAGTAATGAACATAACCATTAATTGCTGATTTTATCCCTTTAGACTAGACTCCCTTTTTCTTCCCTGAAGTTTTAATAATTGTTATATCCATTGTTTTCCACTAGGGTTCAAGAGTTCAGGAGATAAGTTACGCTGCTATTTGACATTGCTGATTAGGTCTTTTTTGATCTGTGTACCCTGTATCTTCTGTTTATAATATCACTTAGGCTTTTGCCTATGATAACTCCATGGTAAAGTATGTGCCTTAGCAAATCTTTTTTTTTTTTAATGTTCTGAGTTTGAAATTTACTTGCCTTTACATATTTTCATTGCCCAAACCTCTACTCCTTCTTGCCTTTTTACCTTTGCTGTCTTTTCTTTACCCACCCAGAATTTTAGACTGATCTGTTGCGTGTATCCTGGAACAAAAAATGCAAAATATATGTATTAATAAATTAGAGGCTTTTAGAATTTTGGGCAGAGGAACAGAGAAAGGAGATTGGAATTATCGGGACTCAGTATCACAGAGAAGTATCAGTATCACAGAGAAGGGTAGAAGTGGAACTTAGACCCCAGAAAAGAAGGTGTTACTTGGCTACCCCAAGTATAGGTACCACAGAGGCTTATCGGAAGGGACCCCTTGGAGCTCGGAGAACTTAAGTTTGAGAAATGTTATTATATGCCAGTGTTTTTAACTTTTTAAAATTATTGCCTCCATGAGAAGAAAACTTTTAATTTTAATTGAAAATAATTTAAGTTTTATTTATTAAATTTGAGAATATAACAAAATTTAATATTAACATCAGTTTTTAGAGGGTTGGATTTAAACTTGGAGGACCCCAGACTATTGTAGAACCCAAGATTTTTTTCTATACTTGCTTTCTCAATTTTCAACACCCTGAGAGTATTATAGACTCCAGTGAGTATACATGATGTATATAGTATCTATTTGCTATTTAAGAGACCAAACCCAGTTAGTGAATACAAACTCAGTTATTAAATAAAGTTCTCCTTATCCTCCTGTCTTCCTTCTGTTACTGTGTGATGGGCAGGCATAGGCCTGGCTCTTGTGTACAATGAACAAAGAATTGAAAAATGTACACCCAAAAGGAAATGAAAAGCAGCTAGCTATTTTCATTGAGGATCAATGAAAGTCTGTGCCAACAAAAGATGAGGCACAGACGGAAAAGTGGTGCTGGGGTGACAGAAAAGCCAAAGCACTGCACACAGATCACAGCACACAGCAGCAGTACCTCCTGATAAATCAAGCTTTTGGAATTGAAAGGATATGCACCTCAACCCAGGTGCCTCCCCCTGAATTGCTAGGTATGATTGATAGGAATGATTGACAGGGTGGTGTGCCATCTCGGGAGGTCTTAACATTCGTGGTTGTCCCAGAATTCACTCTGATCTTAATTAATATATGATATGTAGTACATATTTATGAATACTTCCCGAAGTTTGAGTCAGGTGAAGGTAACTGTAGGTCAGGCTAGGGGATTTAATACACATGTGTTCTCACTTTGAGCATCAGAGATCTCCTGAGTTACTGTTTTGTGATTTTTCTACTTCTCTTAGGATAATGGAAAGAGGAATGGCCATAGGGTGCTGTTTAAAATTAAATGAATGGAAGAGATTGATTTCCTCAGCTCCATTGTTTCTAACTGTACTACTTTTACCTCCAAAGTAGATAAATGGCTTTCAAACTTTCCTCGTTCCTTGTTTATTTTTATTTTCCTCCTTTCCTTCATTCTCTTCTCTCCTATCTTAGTCTGTTTTGTGTTTCCATAAGAAAACACTTGATGCTGAGTATCTTATAAAGAAGTTCACTTGTAATCTTCTATCCTGGCTGGAAGATCCAAACAGTATGGCATTGGTGTCCTGATGTGAGTTCCCTGGCTATCTCCTTTCAACAGCACCACACTGGGGACCAAGGACTGAGTCCTTGGGGCACAAGCCATATATATGTATTAGTCAGTTTTCCAGTTGTTGGTTCACAATACCTAATACAAACAATATTTAAAAGAAAAGAGGTTTAATTTGGTTCACAGTTTCAGGATGATTCAGTCTGTGGTCAGCTGGCTCTGAAGCAGAAACATCATGGTGGAATGGTGTGATGGAGCAAAAATGCCTAGCCTGTGACAGTTGGGAAACAGAGCAGGGGAACTGTGCCAGAAAAAGGGCCAGGGACCAGACATAGACCTCTGGGGCCGTGCCTCCACCACCACCCATATACACTCAGAAGTGTGCTCCATGTAGTAGCATGCCATGGCCGGGCCCGCTTTGAACCATGGGTGGAACTGCGGTAGAACACTTCATTAAATAGTAGAAATAGAATCCTGAGGGGGGAGCCCTGGGGAATGAGCCTATGGAGAGTGGTCCAGGGCTTTTTTCTAAAACCTTTACTTTCTTCAAGGCCTCTAGGCCTATGATGGAAGAGGCAGCTGCACAGATTTCTGAATTTCCCTAGGGCCTTCTTTCCTATTGTCCTGATACTTAGCACCTGGCTTCTTTTCATCTGTGCTAAGCTCTTTAGCGAATGGTTGCTGGGCTACACTATTATACCTTATTACATACTTTTCTTTATTCTTTCCTTCCTTGGGTTATTTTCTAAATCTTTCTTTGTTTCCTTTTGCTCTAGAATTGTCCTGAATGTGGCTAAAAAGCATCCACACCTCCCTCCTTTATTTTATTTAGAAGTTTATTTTTTTAGATACCCTTACACATCACTTTTAAATTTGGCCTTCCATAGAGCCCTAGGCCATAGACACAGTACAGCCTAGTTATTTGCAATGGTGTTAAGAGTGGCCTTTAATCCAATTTCTAAGATACTCTTTATCTGAGACCACATTAGCATGACCTTTACTGTCCACATTTCTATCAGCATTCTGCTCATAACCACTTAACTAATGTCTAGTTCTAAGTCTTTCCTAATCTTCTCACCTACTGAGCCCTCACAAGAATTGCTCTGCTTACAGCAATACAGGCGTTTTCTAGCCTGTTCCTCCAAACTCGTCCAACCCCTGCCTGTTACGAAGTTCTAACTCTGCTTCCACATTTTCAGGCCTCATCAAAGAAATGACCCTACTTTCTAGTAGCAATTTTTGTCTTAGTTTTTCTGTTGCTATAACAAAATATCCCAGGCCAGAACTTTGTTAAGTAAGGGAACTTATTTGGCTGATGATTCTGGTGGCGGCAATGTCCACAAAGCATGATGTTGGTGTCCTGGCAAAATTTTTTTTACTGTTCTGCCACATATACAAGGATCATTTGAAAATCACTGTCTAAATGGCAGTTAAGAAGCGGAGATGATTGTTGTCCTATAAAACAGGCTTTGGCAGTCTAGCCTTTAAGTCAAATGGTTTCTGGTGTTTGTGTAAATAAACTTTTTGGCAATACAGACATGCTTATTCATTTATTTAGAACAATTTTTCTTTGTCTTTCATAACCTTGAAAATTATCTTGATATTTTTAAATATACAGACCAGTTTTATACAATGTCCCTCAACTTGGTTTGTTTAATATGTCCCCATGATTAGATTCAGGTTATACATTTTTGGCCAGAAATACTGCAGGAGTTATGTTGTGTCCTTCTCAGTATATCACATCAGGAATCGCATGATGTTGATTCGTCCCATTACTGGTGATGTTAGCTTGAGTAATTTCTATTTAATCAAAATTTGACTTTGCAACATAGCCAAAGAGAATTTTTGTATTGGTGAGGTTTTTTTTGGTGGTACTGGGGATTGAACTCAGGACCTTGTGCTTGCACGGTGCCACTGAGCTAAATCCCTGGCCCCTGTATTGGTGAGAATTTTAAGGCCCATATTCCTGCCTAAAAAAATTGCTTGCTACATTTTCTCCATATGTATTTCCTCTTTCAAATTTAGGAAAGCTAGGCATGGTGGCAAATGCCTATAATCCCAGTACTCAGGAGGCTGAGGCAGAAGTATTGCTTGCCGTGAATTTGAGGCAAACCTGGGCTACATAGTGAGTTTAAGGCCAGCCTTAACTACATGGCGAACTCAGTCTCAAAAAACAAAAAATCCCACACATTTGGGGAAACAAAACAAAAACTTGTTTAACATTGGTGAAAAAACTAAATGAAATTAAGTGAATAAATTATGGATTTCTATCAGTTTACTTGTATCCATGTTAGGGTATTTTTTTTTTCCACCTCCTTGGCATGCTTGAAATTATTCATAATTTGTGCACAGTCTTGTAAGATGATACTATATTTTACAACTTATCTGAAGAGTTGTTATAATATAGGATATTGATTTTTTGAAAAGTTTTTTTTTAAAAGAATTTTACTACTTTATTCTTTTTTCATTCAGTGCTGAGCCCTATTTATATATGCAACTATTAACTCTTTTACTAAATTATATCTGGAATATTTCATTATTTTATGTTCTTTGATGAATTTTGTTATAAAACAAATACAAAAAAGTATGATATTACACAGATGCATAATTTCAAGAAGAATATTATTTTAAGGGGAGGATTTTCACTAGTCCTTTCCCTTTGCCTTTGGAGAAACTATTCCTAAGTCTTTGACATAAGGGAATTGGAAATTATTTTAGTATTTAATTCACTTTAGAAGTGTTTTCCTGGAGTTGACCTGAATCTTCAGTTCTGTTTTTTCTGTTTGGTAGAGATGAAGAATAACTACTAGTCTGTATAAAAATATCTCAAAAGGTGAGGATGGTGGTACAAGCTTGTAATCTCAACCCTGGGATTGGGGGTGGGAGGCTGAGGTAGGAGGATGGTGAGTTCAAGGCTAGCCTGGGATACATAGGAAGACTTTGTCTTAGGAAAAAGCAAAAAACCCAAAAACCCCACAAAGCCTTCAAAATAACTAAAGCCCACACCCTGAATAAATGAGATCATTTATTTGAAGATAGAATTTTCTAGTTCTCTACTCACATGTGTAACTTACCTGTGGTCATCATGCTGTTTACTTAAAAATCCATTTTTACTTTAAAACCCAAAATTGCACAGAGTCCAAGCACCTTTAATTTCTGGACCTCACCTTTTTATGTTTTCCAAATTATAGTATGCTGCATTACCCTTAATTCAAAGCAAAACCCAATAATGTATTACTTCTTTTAAGTGGAACTATTATTGAGGTGGGCTCATACTGAAGGTTTATAGAAAA
Organism: Heterocephalus glaber; assembly: GCF_000247695.1. The sequence continues at coordinate 35,975,312 of NW_004624730.1, forward strand.
TGAGACTGCCCAAAAGTTCAGATGCCAGTAGTTTCACATATCAGTTTAATTTTTTTTGTCATTTCCCATATTATTCAAAAGTCTATTAATTTGTTGTACTTTAGAAACTATTCAAACACAGTATAAAGTTCTTAGTGAAAGATCATAAGAAAACTGAGAAATAGTGAAACACCCTGAAAATTGAAGACTAATTAAAACAAGACAGTATGAGTGAGATTGTTCTTTATCCATAGGCTAGAATGTCATTTATTGTTACCTTCTTTCCCCTTTTGATGTTTGAGCGCTGATGTTTTAACTCGGTATGAATTGAAATCTACGATAATTGAAAACAGTTGCCTATATGTATTTCTTTACTGTTCTTTGACTTTATACAATTTTACCAGCATATGTTTTGGTTATGTTCTTAAAATGTTAGTCTGAAAACTACACTGGATTTGTATAATTTATGTGTACTTGTACAAGGATATGTATACATATGAATATATATATCATAACTGGAATAGTCATATTGTAATGATTTTAACATTTGACATGTCAAATTTTAATATTTAGTTCAAGTAAATTGCTGTTAATAAGTTGTGTCATATTTAACTGAAGGTATTTTTGTATCTTTTGATAGTTCTTTTTACTTACCAGTTACATTTCACAAAAATAAATATTTATCTGGGATATTATAAGAAAAAGTATATTCTTTTTTTTTTTTTTCTGGTACCAGAGATTGAACTCAAGACCTTGCACTTGTGAGGCAGGTGCGGCAACACTGAGCTAAATCCCTGGCCCAAGAACAGTATATTCTTAAAATCATGATTAAAATGAAAGTGTTGACTAAAACCTTCTATAAACAAATACATAGAAATTTTGAGTTTCTGTGTCCAACGGTAGTGCTCTGGAGACACAGTAAGAAATGATTTATGGTTCATACTACAATGCCTACCCAATATCTTGAGTTAGTATTCAAGAATGAAGTCATGCTTCGGCATATGTTGGGTAACAAGGCACACATTTTAGATAGTCATACACAGCTCAGAGAGGATGGCACTTACAGACTTCATCATATAGCTTGGAAAAATGATCTACTGGTAGTGATCACTATGCTCTACATGAGAATATGGGCTCAGTAATTCATGACTATTTTCAAAAATCAGATTTGTGGCAAATTTTCTTACCAATGAAAATGTCTTTAAAGGTTTTGTTTGTTCTTAGGCATTGCATGAAGCTTTGAGCATTGCCCTCAGTATTAGAAAGAATATACCTTTGTCTGATTACTTTAGGAAATGATTGAGTAGAGTGAGTGAATGAATAATGTAAAACAGAAACAGAATTCTGTAGAGAAGATTGTGGCCTCTTTAGTCTCTCTTCCAGCAAAGTGATTATGACCTTATAGAGAGACACAAACTGACCATTTCAAGCAAAGAGGAAAAGACACAAAGCCCTTTCTAGTATTTAGTTTTTGCTTCCATAGTAACCTTATCAACATCTTTAGAATAGACTCAGAAATTCTTACCAAAGTATTATCAGTGGACCACTTTTTCCATATTGTCCACATAATAGTATTGTGAGGCTGTCAGTTATGTGTCTTAGCAATTACATATGAACATCTTCTAGTTATCGCAGTTATCTTGTTAACCAAGATAGGAAAAATTGATTATTATGAGAGTCAAGAAAAATTTTTGGAATTTACTAAGTATAAATAATTCTTGATTATCTAAATGTCACACAAGAATCAATATAGTGTCATAATTAAAAGAAATTTTCCAACTTGTATTTCATTTGAATCTTAATGCACTTAAATTTCTTCCAACCATTTATTTTGGTCCTTTTAAAATGATAAATGCTATGCATTTAGAAAAAAAAATCAGTATTAAAATTTAGCTTCAAAGGATTCATAAAGAAAAACATAATGAAATCTTGATATATTATATACAAAAGACAAATCCCTGAACATTTCTTTTTATGCAAATGAGTTTGATTTAGACATAATTCCCCAACATCACCATGAATTTCCATCTGTGTGACCCTGATGTTCTTAAGCAGTCTGCAGTTACCTCATGCTCTGGGCTATATTCACTCTGCATGTAGGGAAACTGTGACTATCTTAACACTGTAGATGATGGTATGAATAACAATTGTTTGTTGGTCTTATTCTCTATCTCCCTGGATAACCTGCTGTCTGCAAAAGCTGAATAAGTGGCAGATAGCTTTTGTCATCCCTTATCCAAGCTGTACACTTGTAAGGAAGAGCAGGGATAATCGCCTCAATCTAATTAGGGGTTAAAAGAGGCCATGACTGTGATGTGGCAGTGAGACACCTTACTGTAGCAATCCTGTTTGCATTAGAAAAATAAGGTTGTCATATTGATTATTCAAATTGTTTTGTATTGGCCAAGTCTCAGTGGCTTATATTGCAGCTGAAGCAGTTGAAGATCCCAGCTATTCACAGAAGACTTGTCCTATAGCATATATTATATTGTGGCTTGTTTGCTAAGTGGAGGTTTTAATAATGAAGGTAGAGTTTAATCAGGAGATTTAAAGGTTAAACTGATCGTCAGAGACTGAAGTTGAGCTTCCACCTGTGATAACAGAGATCATGTAAATGTTGAATAAGTGAAGTTCCAGTGTTATTTTAGGTCTCTAACTGAAAGTAGTATATAAATATAGAAACTACTTAGAACCATTTTGGTTTTTGGATGATGCATGTTTTAATGGTTAAGATGTTGCAAAACAAAGATAATTGATATTAGTAATGATTTAGTGATGTGCTTGATATGAATGAGATTTTTATATATTAGAAATTATATAGGACAAATTGCCCTTGGCATAGTATTTTTTTCTTAACTTTTTAAAAAGGATATAGCTTATAGTCAGAGGCCATTTGCCTCTTTTGTATTCCTGTTTCCCTCTCCATACTTTTTCTCCTATTTCTTTTTTCTTCACTTGAACATTCTGGTTTTGGGATGTGTTCTTGGAACTGCAGTAGTCATATTGATAAATAGAAGCAAGTTTGAAGATTTCTTATTCTACAAACCTCAAGACCTTTTCTTCAAATGTCCTAATTTACCGTAAGTTCAGCTAAGTTGCTATGCATGGATGACCTATATTTTGGTTTATATATTCAGTGATGTTGGATACCTTTTGTGAAAAGAACTTCTCATTTTTTAAATTAAAAGATGTTGAGATTTTTTTTTTTAGATGTAACTTCTATTGTAGAAGTAATTATCAGAGTTAAGAGTTAGTATAATAGTTCCCACCAACATAGTTGTGGATTTCTCTTGTCATTTTGAGAAACCTTGATATATATACACATACATACATACTTATCTTTATTCAAAAACTTTCAATCAGTTATAGTTGTTGTTTTGTTGGTTTTACTGTTCAATTTGTAGCAGGTTTGATAGAGAACCTCTTTAATTGGCTCCTGCGTCCTTTATTCATGACCCCATTAATTTAAAATTATTACTTTCATTCTATCCAGTCTCAGATTGAACATTTTTTGTGCTAGAGATTGGAATGAGCCACTTATCCTTTTGAACTGGAATGGTATTTGTAAATCAAAATATGGTTGGTACATATTAGTATAGGGATACCATTGCTTTGCTTCAGTGGACAGTCTAGAAAGCATACTATGTTTTTTTGTTGGTGAACCTAAGCTGTGATAAATTGTAATTTTGTGTACTAATACAGAAAAACACTGCCAATTAATTTTAAGATATCATCTAATATGAGATACATCTGTTATACTCAGTGAAGTACGGTATACTGTTAAATTTATATAAATACTTTAAATTAAAGTTTAATATTACAGTTTTTAAATTAAGGTTGATTTTATGTATGTATTTTTCTTTTTCAGTGAATGTCTATATTCCTAATAACATTAACATAATTATGTGTTTACTTTTTGTATGGTATGCATAAAATTATTTTAAAAATACTGTTCTAGACTTTATAAAAATTTATGCAAAATTATAAATAGAACTTAAGAATCTAACAAATAAGAAAGATAACCCATAATTTATGTATAGCTTATTCTAATACAAAGGTAGTTCAATATTGTGAAATTTGTTAATTAACAAATAGTAATAGATCAGAACAGTTTAATGATGTTTGTTCTTGGCCATTTTGGTTTATTTCAATCATATAATTTAGAGTTAAGATTCAGATTATTGGTATTTGATTTTTAAAATATAGGGTACATCTTTAGGAGGTATAATTTATATATAGTGAAATTTACAGATCTTAGTATAGAATTCATAAGTTTGAACAAATACATTTACTTGTGTAAACCATACTATATTCCCTTCTAAAAGTTTCCATGTGTTCCTTTGCAGTCCATTCCTCCCCCCTAACTACTGCTCTGATTAATTTCAACAAATTAATTGACTAAATTATAAGACTTCATGTAAATGGAATCATAGAATATGCTTTTGCATCTGGCTTCTTTTGCTCAGCATATTTTTGAGATTTATTCATGCATGTGTTGCTAGTTTGTTCCTTTTATGTATTTTATGAAAAAATAAAACAAAATGTCATAACAAAATATGAGAATAATAGTGGTTAGTACTCTATCATCTTTAAAGTAGTTACTCAGAGACGCAAAAGATTCTCTCACAAAGAACAGCTAATAGCATAAAACTTTCTTTTCAATGTGTTCCTTTTATCAATAACTATTGAAGGACATTTAGGTTGCATGCATGTATTAGTATTTCTGCCTTTTTTGATAACTAATAATACATTATATAAGTGAACTAAAATTCATTCTATTGATGTAAGCTATTTTCACTTTGGGGCTACTATGTTTGTTTGGGTTTTTTTTTTTTTTTTTTTTTGGTACTGGGGATGAAACTCAGGACCTTGCATTTGCAAGGCATGCTCAGTGCCTGAGCTAAATCTCCGGCCCTGGGGCTACTATGAATAAGGCTGCTGTGGACTTTATTTTCAAGTTTATGTGGGAATATGCTTCTATTATCATTCTTTATGACTGAGTAATACTATATTGTGTTTGTGTGTGTTGTGGAGGGAGGGGGGAGAGAGAGAGGCAAAAAATGTATACATCATGAAAAGAAAAACTTGTATAAACATTTTAATACTAAATTTATTGAGATCATGAGATGAACACAAATTACTTCTGGCCTCTACAATTATAAGAGGTGCTCAAAGTGGTGGCCATTAGCTTCCAAACATTTAGAGCTCCTTTTTCCTACAACCTTTCTAGCATTTGTTTTTTTTTTCTTTTACTTTTTAAAAAAATATTGTTTTATGGTATATTTGAGGTATGCAATATAATGACATTCATCTTTGGAAATTTGGACCTTTATATAATCTCTCTTGGTTCTTATTTTTACCCCTTCCCCTGCCCTCCCTTCAACCTCTCCATCCCTCCCTATTTATAAAGACTTTGTTTCCATTTTTTCATTTTCTCATATTAATTCCA
>NW_004624730.1:36001036-36014753 GCF_000247695.1 Heterocephalus glaber
TTTTTGATCTCCTGACTATCTGTTTGAATCTGTTTCATGGATTCCATTTCTTTCTTGTGTTGGGCCATCATGATTTCCATTTCTTTCTTATGCTGGGTATTCATGGTTTCCAGCATGTTTCTGAGCTCATCTATTTTTTTTTTAAATCTGTTTCTGTTCTAGAGCCTCTAATCATGTCTTTCACTCTGCTCACCATCTCTGTAGTTATCTGGGAAATTATTTGAATTTTTCTAGAGCCTCATTCATCTGTTTTGTTACTTCCTGTACTATCAGTTCAAGGTGTCCAGGTAGTTGATTATCAGACTTTTCCACCTCATTTCCCCCAGAATTTGCCTTTTGTGGGGTGGAAGTCTGAGTTTGTGCCTTGCTTAAATATCTTCTTATTTTTGTTTTTGGTACTGTCCTTGGTTTAATTCCTAGGTTGATACTTTGAAGCTGCTTATTGTAAATATCATTGTTGCTTGTATTTAGAACCCTTATGGAATGATTGCTTCTCAGAGGTGTCTTCCAGATATAGCTAGCTGGTCTTCAGATTTTGAGTCTCTAATGGCTCTGAGGGTATCTCATTTTCATTATACCAGGAAGGACAACTGATTAGATCAATCACAACACCTTAGCCCAAGTGATACAATCAGCAACACAATAGCATCAAGTACCTCTTAGACAATGACAATTTGTGGTAGTTATTAATCTATCACCTTTAACTGTGTGAATTAGATCAAAATCAAGGACCAAGCCAACATATGTTTATAGTGAATAAACTCTTCAATATAGCAACTTTACCCTTTGGGTTGGGGGTTAGAAGGAGTTGTGGAGGTAGGGATAGGTAGGTAGAAGGTTAGGGGAAGATTAGCAGTGAGGCCAGAGGACACAAGTCAGAGAAGGAAAAGAAGAAGAAAAGAAAAATTAAGAAGAAATCCCAATTAGGGCCAGAACAGGAACACAAAGGGAGATGAAGAACAATGTGGGACAGCAAGAGAGTGAATGAGAGAGAGAAAGAAAAGAGATAAGAAAGAAAACAAAGAAGAGAAAAATAAAAATTTGAAAAGAATAGAAAAAGAAAAAAAATAAAAATTAAAAGTAAGCACACAACAATAATAATAATTTTGAAAATAACAAAAAAAAAAAAATGAAGACTCCTTCAGGTTATGTCTCTGCTGTCACAAGAGACAACGTGGGCAGCATTGTGCAGATATAAGTCAATGAGTCTCAGCAAGCCAGTCGTAGACCCGTGAGATTCAGGCAGATTTCTGGCTGCAAGTCCTCAGTTGAGCTTCCTGTCCTCCTGCAGGGTTGAACTGTGGAAGGCTCTACTGCAGGTTCCAGCTGCCCTTCCCCTGAAGATAGTCCAGGTTCCAATGGAAGGTGATGATCCCTCCAACTTGTGAAGTAGGGTGGTCTGGTGTGCCTTTATTGCAGAGATTCTCTTCACTTTTCCAGTGGGCTTCAGTTTTCATCAAGGAGCCTGAGAGAGGCCCTCTATCTGATGTTCACTTAATGGCCTTTATGCCCACCTGTGCCTTTGTAATGTGGAACCAGGTAGCTGCATAGCCAGCAGGCCAGAGGCAGCAATTGGGGGGGCTGCAGGTGTGGACATGGCTAAGCTGGTTGCCGGTGGGCATGGTGCAGGTTCGATGGAGGGGGGCTCCAGGCAGCCAGAGACCTCTCCACCCGCCTGGCTAAGCTCTCCCTTGGCACTTATAAAAAGTAACACTATTTTAAAAAATCTTAAAGAAGGAAAAAAAACCCTCGAGGTCTGACATTCCTCCTTGTGATGAAATTAATATTGGATGGAGTCTGAATTAGTCCAGAGTTCTCCCCTACCTCAGTCAAAATAGGAAAGACTTTACAGAGTTTACAGGAGGATGACCTAGACCTTTCTGGTTGCAGGTGGGAACTGGGCAGTCAGTGAATTAAATGCCACCTACTAACTCTTCAGTACCAGGGAGTGAAGGGACTAGAGCATCCAGACTGTCCAGTGGATCTGCCACTTAGTCTATAGGCAGGTCCAGAGTGTGGGCCAAAGTTTTATAAATATCCATGCTGCACTTTTGGAAACACAGCTGGCCAGTAACTCCGTGCTGCTCTCTTTACTTGGAGTGCCTGCAACTCATTTGGAGGTAGAAATGGATGGGCAAGAACTGTGTTTGTATTAGAGGCTGCTTTTGCTCAGCCCTCCACCTCTTTCTTCCCTGAAGATACCATACACCTTCAGACTCAGACCCCCTCCCACTACAACATCTCATGTGGCTGTACTTGTTATGGCACTACATTTAAACTGCTGCTGTTTCTCACCATCCATCTGTACTGCCAGAATCTTCCACTTCAGAGTTTAGTCTCCGATAACCTAGAGGGTGGGCTTCTCTTCTGATCTTGTGATTTTAGTTTTACTGTGTCACAGTCATCTTTTTAAAAATCTCACTCTAATTATTAGGTATGGTAGCCACTTCTTTCCTTGTATGGGGATTTTCTGAGCATAAGTAAAAGGCTTCCCAACCCTCTTCAGCCTAAGTATGTTTCCTGCTTGTTCAGGTGAGGCAAGGGGGAGGGAGAAGCTGCTAAGATGCCCTTGCAGTCCAACCCTGTCTAAATCTGGAGAGACAAGATTGGAATTACCACTCCTGTCTCTGCTTACTTTGCTCTGTAATGAGATCTCCTCTTTGACAGGCTGTATCTCTGTTTTGTTGCAGAGCCAGTAGTCACATGGGATTGCTGAATTTTTACTTTTTCCATTGGACACTAGGGGAAGACCCCCCTCATTAAGGAGTCTTTTCAGTTACCAATATTTCAGGGCTTTATGTGGTTTGTGGTTGCTTGCTCTCTTAAGATGTAGTTCTGTGATCTTTTGTATATTCCTGTCTCTTCACAGAGCCATGTATCTATCTATTACTTTGGATGAATATTTTGGAGTGATTTGTGAGTATAGGCTGCCTCTGGCCCACCATCATTTTTTAATCTGAGTATTTCTCAACTTCCAGTTTGTCTGTCCATCTCATTCTCTTTCACACACATACCTTGTACACACCTGTGTAATTATTTGGCAATGCTCAAATCATTGTACTTTTTGAAATGCATAGTTTAAAACTGAATATTATGTTTTTTCCTGTTATAGTAATAAGCAATACATATTATAGCACATCTTATTTATTTTCTTTGAGTGGTGATGGGGATCTTTGAGAAATGAGTTCCTTCCTTCCTTCTTTCCTTCTTTTTCCTTCTTTCCTCCTTTCCTTCCTTCCCCCTTTCCTTCCTTCCTCCCTTCCCTCCCCTCCACTCCACTTCTCTCTTTCTTTCTCTTTCTTTCTTTCTTTCTTTCCTTCCTTCCTTCCTTCCTTCCTTCTTCCTTCTTTCTTTCTTTCTTTCTTTCTTTCTTTCTTTCTTTCTTTCTTTCTTTCTTTCTTTCTTTCATAGAAATGAGTTCTTTCTTCTTGGCCTCTACTTCTACACTCCTGGGTTCTATTAATGATGTTAGGTAAAAAGCAAAAATTCTGAACAGAGGTACTGCTTACGCATAAGACTTGCTGGATTGCATGTTCAATTTTGGAGATCTATAAGCTGTCAGCTGTTCTCGGTCAGTATTGTTTTGCAGAAAGTTCAAATGTAATAAATAAAAAGTTTAGTAGACTTGCTCTTATCGCAATCAGCACATGTATAGACATGTTCGGAACTATATGGTGAAATTGTTAGAATCACAGTGGGCGGGGAGATACTCTTGTGTTTTATGGTGTGTATAACAGCATACACAGCAGAGAGATTTTCTCTTCAAAAATGCCAAAGTGTCACATTGAGAAACATCAAGAGTTTACCTTTGTTCTTCTGGTAGTGCTGAACATGCTTTATGACTAATTGAAAACCAATCCAGTTACATGAAAACCCACAGAAAGGAGGAAGGCAGTTAAATGAACAGTCATTTGTATTAAATGGCATTGTAGCTCATAAATGGTGAAAAGGCCACAATAGTACCTATTGTTCTAAGTAAATCATTCAAGATGGCTCATAGTTCCTTTTAAAAAGTGTTCTGAGAGTTCATATATTAAAGCCTTGGCTAAGTAATTTTCCATTAAATGCAAGCATGTCATATTAATTTTCATTGAAACTTTAAAGAAACCCTTCTTGAGTTGTAACATATACAACTGATAAAAATTTTTAAGATCTGGTTCACTTAATAGTTTTCATTCATTTTTTTATATGAAGAATGATCAAAATTATGGTAGAAGTTTAAATTAAAAATGTTTTTACAGGAAAAGACTCATTGCTATTAATCTCCCTCAGAATGCTCTCCCTCACTTTGAACACATTTATTCTCATTCTTGCCATTCTAAAGCAGTTCTGGAAATCTTTTGTGAGTATCTTTAGTTCTGCTGTCCTGTCTACCTCAGTGTTCTGAATCAACTGAAAATACTTAATGTTTCATGGTAATTTTGATTTTGGGAAGAGCCAGAAGTTGCATGGTGCCTGCTCTAGTGAATAAGGTAGATGAGGACACAAAATAATGTTTTTACATGCCTGTCTTTCCATTGGATGGCATGTGACAGCAACATCGCCATATTTTTGATCACGTGTTGTAAAGAGAAAAAAGAGGACTTCCAGAATGGCTTCAAAAAATGGAATTATGGGATATGTGTCTTCAGAGTGATTAATGGCAATGTGTCTTTTACTGTGACATTTTTAATTTTAATATTCACAGTATATTTTGGATCACCCCTTGTATGCATGTTTAATATCTTTTCCTTAAAAATCAAGCGACTATATGGCCATTCTATGTTCAGTTATGTTCTCTTGGGATTTTCATTTTGTTTTTGTACTTTTCCTCACCTGAAACTACAGTACAAACTTCTTTTCCTGTGGACAGTTCTGTAACTGCCCTGGGAAGTCTTCCCAATACTCTGTTTTTAGACTGGCTCTTTGGTGTAGTCTGTTCTGTTCTTATATAATTTGGCTTTTAACTAGGAATGTAGGTCAAGATAGAACTCACTGTTCTTTGTGCTTCTGTTTCTTGTATGGTTGATTGCTTAGTTTTCACTGGTTCTACCTGCTTTATAATCTGTCCACAGATATACCCTTCTGCCACTAGAGATAAACATATTCAGGAGATACAGTCAATTTTAAAAAGGATTATACGTACTTCCCCCCCGCCCCCCCCAATCGATGCCATGATATTTTTTTTTAGGTTCTTTGAGCTCTTTCAGACCTGAATTGATCCTTGAGCACCTTTAGCTGATAAGGTTGTGTGTTTCTGCCATTGTGTTTCTATGTCCTTATCCATGGTGGTAGGGAATGCCCTTATACTACAGAGCCATAAAACAACAATTATTTTCACTTCCAAGTGAAATTTATGAGATTAAAGTATCCTTATTGGATTTTTGGATCCCATCCAATGTGTTTTAATAAATATCTTAAACTCAGTTATTCAGTTTTTACAGTTGTTATTTATGAGAAATTTTATTTCACCATTCACTTCTTCGCTTTCATTAGAAGCAATCTTAATTTTAATTTACAAATCTCATTAAAGGGTGTGGTGGCACATACCTGTCATCCCAACACTCAAGAGGCTGAGTCAGGAGGATTGGTGTGAGTTTGAGGTCACCCTGGACTATATAGTGAGTTCAAGGCCAGTCTGAACTACATAGTGAAAAGCTGTCTTAAAAAAAAAAAAAAAACGCATTAAAATAAACATACTGGGCTGGGCAAGGCAGTGCATGCCTATTGTCCCAGCACCTGGGAGGCCGAGGCAGGAGGATTGCTGTGAGTTCAAGGCCAGCCTGGGCTACATAGTGAGTTCAAGGCCAGCTGGAACTACATACCCAGACCCTGTCTCAAAAAAAAAAGTTTAAAATACTGTAAGTTGAGACATTTTATACTAAATAGTAAGTTTATGTACATCACAAATAGTTTGTAAATGCATGAATTCTTGAAATGTTTTAATAATCACAGCTTTTCTCTGCTTTTTTTAAAATTGAAAATTCATTCAAAATGATGGATTCCTAGCTGTGGAAATGTTAGGATCAAAAATTTAGCTGAAGGTCATTTTACTTCTCCATTGCCAAGAGACTTTTATTTGCTGAATGTTTCAGTTATTGAATTCATTTTTTTGGTTATGATTTCTTCATTGTAAATATTTCATTCTTTTAATGAAGAAAATTTTTCATTAATATTTTTCCTGAATATAAAGCTAATCCATGTACATTATAAAATAATTGAACATTATAGGATAAAGAGGAAAAAAGGCTATAGAAGTTACTTATAGCCCCACCTTTCACAAAAATATGCATGATTACATTTTAGTATTTTTCTCAGTGTTTATGTTTTTGTAAAATTGACCTCACATTGCATATACTGTTAATGTGGCCTTTAAAAAATGTTTTGACCACTGTCCTATGTCATTAAATATGGTACTAAAATGAATTTTAATGACTATAGAACATTTTGTTCCATCATATGCTCATTTTTCTCTTTTAGAGACTATGCTCAATATATTTAAAATAAATAAATAAATATTCTTTTTTAGTTTAACGTATTCAGTGCTTTGCTCTGATTTAACCAGGATCCCATTATGCCAGCAGCAGCATGGCATAAAATTTAGTACAAAGTTATTTTATATTTTTATTTATTTTCTTAAATTTACTAGAAGTAGTTAATTAGACTAGGAGTAAATGTTGCTTATTTGTATCCTGTAAATGTTACAACAGCTCTATCTGAAAGATGTCTCTAAATGTGTCTGAATTGTGTCAAAAAAACTGACGACTGAGAAGTGATTTATTTTAATTGTGTTTAATTAGTATAATTAATACCAATTTATGATATATGATATACAAGAATCATCTTGAAGTTTCCTCAGATTCTCAAAATTTGGAACCATTTAAAGCACCTCATTTCTAATTTTTTACTCATTTTTTAAAAACTCCCATCTTAAGGGGTTCCTGTACCTTCATGCAATGTCTTTTTTGTTTCTTTTGCTGCCTTGAAGATATCAGAACAACATTAAAATAAAATACTTTTGGGCCGGGGATTTAGCTCAGTGGTTCCAGTGCCTGCCTCGCAAGTGCAAGGTCACAAGTTCGATCCCCGGTACCCCCCGCCCCAAATAAATAAATAAATTAAATAAAATACTTTTAGTGTAATTTATGAATCTCTTTTTAACTGAAAAAATTAAAAGACTTTGGCAATGTCAAATCATTCTCAAGTATTCAGAAATTCAGATAGCTGTGTTGTGATAAAAGTAGTCTATAGTATATGGTAATGGTAATTTAAATCCTTTATTACATTTTTATTACGTACATGGACTTTGTATTTGTTAGAAACATGTTTTCTGGAATAGATGTTCACATACTATATTTAAAGATTTTATGCATCAGCCTATTACATTTCAGAAAAAAAGTTTTATGTTGCAAGTGAGTATCACTACAATTTAAAAATTGTGCTTGTGTGGTTGGGGTTGGGGTTGTAGCTCAGTGGTAGAGTATGTGCTCCGTATTCTTCAGGTCCTGAGTTCAGTCCCCAGCAACACACACACGCACACACACGTGCACACACACACATGCGCATGCACACACACATGCACACACATACATATATTGTATTTTGTAAACAGAAGACTTTGTTGTCAGATATCAGTATAACTAGTGGGATGGGGCCAGTGGGTACATAAAAAGCAACACCAGGTTGATTTTTGGAATGCATGTTGACTCTTAAAGCTTTTGATCTAGAAGACTGTTCTTCCTATACTCTTCATTGCTTTCCAGTGGATAATATGTAGGAGATTTTGCATACTTCCTGCTGCTGTGTTTGCTTAGAACTAACCCCAGATATCTAATGAGGGAACAAGGCTGCAGCAGGACAGTTTGAAGTTGAAAGACTTAATGTTTCTACTTCCTAAGTTAACTGTGATCCTGAGACTCAATAAAAGGATAGGGTGTCCCAGTGGTAAGGTAACTTTATTGTCCCCACCTTGTATGGTGACTGACTCACCAGAAACTCTAAGAATTATGTTCTGGAGGTAGTTTTGTGTCTGAAAGGATTCTTTAGAACCTTTTAGTGCTGTATCCAGTTGGCTTTAAATTACACATTATAATCATGTATTTCAGTTATAATTTATTGAGCATACCAGAATACTACTGATTGACTTATTGTATTTAATTTGTTTGGTATCAGGGGTTTAACATTTGGAATAATAAGGTTTACTGAATATTATTGTCATTTTATAATACCATGTAAGCTTTTTAAATCTATTGGTCTAAACACAAGGAGTTTATGCTTTAAATTTACTAGTTTTCTAATAAGTATAACTTAAATTTTATGAGGACTTTATAAAATACACTTTAGTTTTAATTTATTCACATGGCAAATTTTACATACTAATTTAAAATTTAAATATTAATGACTAAATCTATCTGGTATTATAAATTTTTCTGAATCACCTTCTCATGTATTTTAAAACACTTAAATAGTTTTTTTTTAATTTTAAGGAAAGAGATTATTTTCACCTTTTTGAGAATAAATGACTTGTCAGACTGAACTGGGAAGAATTGGATGAACTTAAGCTGTTGCAGAAGGATGCCTAGTTAGACGATTTCTCTCTTATAAAAATATTGCCCTTGTGTCTTATATGTGTTCATGAAGTCATCTGAACTTTAAAATTTCTAGTTAAATTTAAAATTAGTTTTGTAGTCAATGCATTCAGTGTTCTAACTTCTTAAAGTCTTTGAATACAATGAATACTAATTAATGATTTTTATCTAAAATAAAAGAGGATTTAAAATGTTGGCCGGAAATTATGATTTACATAGAAACATACATATATTCTATGTAAATTTTCTATGTAAATTCCTGAATTGAAGAATTAAATGAGGAAAGATTGTCAGTATTGCTAAAAAGACCTCAATAATAAGTTGCAATTCATACACAGATGGTTCTTACAAATTATTCTTTGATATTGGAACGATTTGATGGATATATGGCATTATGAGCAGTCAGGGACAAGATTTTAGTTTTGTTTTAATCTCATAGACCGAAGACAATGTAATTGTATGTTAGTAGCAGATACATTTAAATCTTTACACTTTGAAATTTTCTGGTTTTTTTGTTTTTTGTTTTTTTTTTTTTTTGAAACCACTGAGCTAAATCCCCGGCCCATTTTGAAATTTTCTTTGAGCAGTGGTGGCAAATTTTCGACGCTTGTGCCACAGTGGGCTGTTTGTTATCATTGAAAGCTCTAAAAGGTTTGCTATCACTGGTATAGAATAAATTATATTTCATTTTTATATATAGATTCAATATTTTTACAAAAACAATTATGCAGATTCTTTAGCTACATTTGTTTGTCAAATTACATTAAACCATGAAATGGTAAAAACTTTTATAATGCTTTTTGATGACATTATAAGGAAACATTTAGCTAAAATTTATTTTCATCAAACTAGGAATGATCCGGAAAGGTTTTAAAAAATTATTCTTTTTTTAGATGTGTAAGTCACTGTAAATACAACAGGAGGTAAATATGAAATTTAAGCTCCCATGTTTTACCTCAAATTTAAATGAACATCTGAGAAAGTTAGTGGAGTTACTGTGAGATAAGAAGTTTGGTTAATATTGGTGTTTTGGATAGTATATATAGGGTTGTATTTACATAGAATTACTTTAATAGAGAATTTTTGTTTAGTGTGCATTGATAATTTAAAAAATGCAACTGGTTTTGCACTTTTCTCATATGACAGTTTTTTTAATGGATTAAGGGCCTAAAGGAATAGAGGAAATGAATGGACACTGATGTTTCAAAATATCTCATTTTGCCTAAAAGCAAGTATCGGCAGATAAATGGCCATAAAGGGATTTCTTTCTTAAGCCCCGTGGATTTTTCCCCCCACAACTTTTTGTGTGAGTTAGAAATGAAAACCATTCATCTAGTGCCCCAAAGAACGGCCTTATTGAATGGAATAACAGTGTAATGTACCATTGAAGGCAGGATTGAAAGTGATTATCTTGTTAACTCTTGACAGTTACCGCCAGCTTGAAATGGAACCGGCAGGCTTGATTTGCAAATGAATTAGAGCTTTTTCATTTTGTGCCAGGATCATCTTTTTATATTCTGATATGACAGATGCTCTGGTCCAGGCTTTTGTTTTTCCTCAGTTTTATACTTGCAAATAAAAAACAAAAGATTATGATAGTCATTTTCTTTGCATCTTTTCTCTTGGAGTTTATTCTTTGTGTAGAAGTTTTTAATCTTATATTTTTCAAAAATATTGCTATTGTTTCTGTTAGAATTAAATTCAGTTAATTTAAGTACAGTAATAATTAGGTGAGAAAGATTATATGGGCTTTCAAAAAACAAAATTAGTCACAAAAAAGAATTGTAGTTAACATAAACTGAAACTTTTGGCTACATTTAGTAGAACTACCTTTTTCTTTTGTTAATTATTTAGATGTAAGTTCAAACTTGTAGAGATGTTTCAAGAATAGGATGAGAAACTCCTATATTCTATTTACTCAGAGTCAGCAGTTGTTTACATTTTATCTCCATTAGTTGTATCACCGCCCCATTGATAAATATTTTTTTCTGAACCAAAGGAGAATATATTGAAAACATTGTTCCCCTTTACTAATAAATACTTTAGTGTTTGTATTATAAGAATTAAAACCCTATATTATATAACCATGAGTACTGCTTTTTGAGAATTCAAAAGAACATGTTTTATGTTTTTATCATTCTTATTAGTAAGAAAGAATATGTATGTGTTGTGTTGTATTGTGTTTTATGGTGCTGAGGATCAAACCCAGGGCCTCTGTACATGCCTAGCAAGGGCTCTTCTTCAGAGCTACATCCCCAGCATACAATGTGTAAGGTTTTATCCCCACTGACAGAATGATTCTGTTTATATTTTTGCAGTCATCTATATCTCGTATGGTAATTTTAATTCGTTAATATAGAATTTATTAATATGGAACCATTTCTTACTAGTCCAGGTATTTTTGGAGAAGTAATACAGTTAAACTGTGTTTCATTTAATATTAAATTTTTGAGGTAGTAAATGCATCCTCCCAATCTAAGCAATTTCCATGTAAAACTTATTCTGTCTCTCATATGTATGTGTGCTTCGGTCTCTGCTGGAGAGTGGTTCCAGGGATCTCTGTGGATACCAAAATCTGCTATTTCTCAATTCCCTACTATTCAATGGCTTAGTATTTGCTTTAAGTACATTAAGAGTCCATGGGACTCTAATCAGAATGGCTATCATCAAGAATATAAAAAACCACAAGGGGGCCGGGGATTTAGCTCAGAGGCACCGTGCCTGCCTTGTAAGTGCAAGATCCTGAGTTCGAGCCCCAGCACAAAAAAACAAAAACAAAAAAACATAAATGCTAGACAGGATCCAGGGAAAAAGGAACACTTCTACAGTAGTGGTCAGAATGTAAGTTAGTAAGTTGCTATAGAAATCAGAGCAGTGATGGTGAACCTTTTAGAGACTAAATGCTCAAACTGAAACCCCAAACCCACTTATTTATCACAAAGTGCCAACACTGCAATTAAACCTAAATACTGATGTTTTTGTTTAGCAAAAAACTTTTACATTAAAAGAAAAACACAACAGAGCTTTCAATGATAAAAACAACCCACTGCTGCATGCGTGCCATAGGTTCACCACTACTGGTAGAGCTTCCTCAAAAAAACTAAAAGTAGACCATATGACCCAGCTGTACCACTCCTCGGTGTATAACCAAAAGAATTAAAGCCAATTTACTGTAGATATACCTACATACTCTTTTTTTTTTCCTCCCCTTCCCTTCTTTCCCTCTGAAGATATGGAACCATCCTGAGAATTATGTAATTCAGCCATAAGGAAGAATCAAATTATATATCATTAGCAGGAAATGAATAGAACTGGAGGTCATCATGTTAAGTGAAATAAGCCAGACTCAGACAAATATTGCATGTTTTCTTTAATATGTGGAATCTTTAAAAAAATGGCATGAAAGTAGAAGAGTGACTATTATTAGATAAGATGAAGGGAAAGAGGGGAGAGGGTATAAGGGAGGAAAGGGATGGTAATATATGGGATGGATGTGATTAAAATTTTATATGCATTTATGAAAGTGCCATATTAAATCCCAATATTTAGTAAATTTATAGGCCTTAATATACTGTTTGCATAAAACCTATGCACATTCTCCATGTACTTTAAATTATCTCCAGATTTACTTGTAATACATAAAGCAATGTAAAAGATGTATGAATAGTCATTATATTGTATTGTTTAGAAAATACTATGAGGTGCCACTGCTGCCTGCCTTGCAAGTGCAAGGTCCCAAGTTTGATCCCCAGTACCCCCCCAAAAAAGGAAGAAAATAATATGAGGAAATACGTCTGTACATGTTCAATAGAGACACAGTGTTTTTTCAAGTATTTGCAAAACTCAGTTTGTTGAATCCATGAATTAAGAGTTCATAAATGCAGAACCCATGGATATGGAGGACAGTCTGTATATGTGTATATTTATGTATACGTACGGATATATTCATTTTCTTGTCAAGTTTTAACTTAAATATCTTTTAGTTATTGTATCTGATTCAAAAATTAAGGTTCTATGGATCTATTTTCATTCTGCTTTGTAGTTTTGTTTTCTTCAGTTTTGTATATCTTAATAACATATGGAAATTAAAGATAAATTTCCCCACTTCTGCCACTGTGGCTTTCCAACATGAACACTAGCACCAAGACCTATTTTATTTTATTTCTTTGGTACTGGGGATCGAACTCGGGACCTTGCGCTTCCAAAGCAGGTGGCGGAACCACTGAGCTAAATCCCCAGCTCTGTGAACTATTTTATGTAATAGAAACTCTAGCATGTGTAACACATATTTATATATGTAATATTTATAATGTTATACATAAGTGTATACACAAAATTTATTATAACCAATGTGTTAAAACACAAAAATTATATATAATTGAGGCACCATGTTATATTTTGATATATGTGTACATTGAGTAAGTAAGATTAAACATATTTATCTCCTCAAATATTAAAATTTCTTTATGGTGAAAATGTTCCTTCTTCCAGCTTTCTGAGATGTATACTACCCAATTGTTATCTGTAGGTGTCCTATTTTTCAGTACCACAGCAGAACTTCTTTTCTTTTTTTAAATTTTATTTTATTGGTACATTTTAGGTATACAGTACAATGACAGTCATCATTGGAAATTTGCACCTTTACATAATCTCTCTTGGTTCTTATTTTTCCCCCTTCCCCTGCCTACCCTTCAACCCCTCCACCCTCCCTATTTACAAAGACTTTGTTTCCATTGTTCATTTTCTCATATTAATTCCATTCCCTTCTTTCCTTTCCCCTGCCCCTCCGACTTCCCCTTCCTCTTTGCTCCTTTTTGTCCTATTTCACATTATCTATTATACTTTTTAGTCCTTATTTACACTTTCAGTTTCTCACACTAGAGAAACTATTCGGTATTTACACATCTGTGGTCCTATTTATTTCACTTAAGAATATCGCCTCAGTGTGCATCCATTTAGCTATAAATGTCTCTAACCTCTCCTTTTTATGGCTGAGTAGTACTCCATTTTATAAGGAAACTACATTTTCTTTATCCAGTCTCCAGTTGCTGGGCATTTGGGGTGCCTCCAAGTTTTAGCTATTACAAGTTGTGCTGCTATGAACATGAGTGCACATATATCACTGTGGTATGATTCATTTTTTTTTTTTT
>NW_004624730.1:36016413-36053913 GCF_000247695.1 Heterocephalus glaber
AATGTGTGTTGGATTTTGTCAAATGCTTTTTCTGCATCTATTGAGATGATCATATGGTTTTTGTCCTTGGCTCTATTGATACAGTGTATTACATTTATTGATTTGTGTGTGTTGAACCATCCCTGCATCCTTGGGATGAATCCCACTTGGTCAGGGTGTATAACCTTCTTGATGATCTTCTGCATTCAGTTTGCCAGTATCCTGGTAAGGATTGTTCCATCTGTGTTCATTAGTGAGATTGGCCTATAGTTCTTTTTTTCAGTTGGGTCTTTCCCTGCTTTGGGGATCAAGGTGATGGTTGCTTCCAGGAATGAATTCGGGAATACTGCTTCCCTTTCAATATCATTGAAGAGTTTAAACAGTAGTGGCGGTAGTTCTTCTCTAAATGTGTTGTAGAATTCAGTGGTGAAGCCATCAAGACCCGGGCTTTTCTTAGTTGGTATGTTTTTAATTATGTTTTCAATTTCATTGATTGATATTGGGTCATTTAGAAGTTTTAGGTCTTCTTTGTTCAATTTGGTAATTCATACTTATCTAGCAATCTGTCCATTTCTTCTGTGTATTCCATCTTACTGTTGTATAGGTTCTCGAAGTAGGTATTGATGATCCTTTGCATGTCTGCTGGGTCCATTGTAATTTCATCCTTTTCATTCCTAATTGCATGGATTGGGGCCTTTTCTTTCTTTTTTCTGATAAGATTGGCTAAGGGTTTGTCAATTTTGTTTATTTTTTCAAAGAACTAACTCTTAGCTTCATTGATTGTTTGTATCATTCTCTTTGTTTCCATTGAATTGATTTCTGCTGTAATGTTTATAATTTCCTCCCTTGCTTTGGGTTTCTCCTGCTCTTCTTTTTCATGAAGCTTGAAGTTCAGCATCAGGTTGTTTAATTGAGCTTGCTCTGTTTTCCTAATATGAGCATTCACTGCTATGAATTTCCCTGATAAGACTGATTTCATTGTGTCCCATAGATTCCGATATGTTGCATTGTCATTGTCATTTAATTGTAGGAGCTGTCTGATTTCTTCTTGTATTTCCTCTGTGACCCATTGGTTATTCAGAAGTGTGTTGTTCAATTTGGATGTTTTTATGAAATTTTTCCAGTTTCTTTTGCTATTGATCTCCAATTTCATTGCACTATGGTCTGGTAATATACAGGGGATAACATTCCTTTGCACTTACTGAAACACGTTCTATGAGCGAGTATGTGGTCTATTTTGGAGAGCAACCCATTTGCAGCTGAAAAGAATATGTATTCTGATTTTGTGGAGTGGAACACTCTGTAAATGTCTGTTAAGTTCTTTTGTTCAAGAGTTTGATTGAGTTCTAGTATTTCGTTGCTCATTTTTTGTCTAGTTGATCTATCTATTTGTGATAGTGGGATATTGAGGTTCCCCACTTCTGCTGTATTGTACTTATATGATTTTTCATGTCTGTTAGCATTTGCTTTATATAGTTGGATGCAGTAGTGTTTGCTGCATATATATTTATGATTGTCATCCCTTCCTCTTGGAATGTTCCTTTTAGAAGGATTTAGTGTCCTTCTTTGTTTCTCTTAATCAGTGTTGGTTTGAAATCCACTTGATCTGCAAACAGGATAGCTACTCCTGCTTTTTTTCCGGTTCCTGTTACATGGAGTATTGTGTTCCACTCTTTAACTTTCAGTTTATGAGTTTCTTTTTGAATTAAGTGTGTTTCTTGTATGCAGCATATTGTTGGATCTTGCTTCTTGACCCATTCTGCCAGTCTGTTTCTTTTGATTGGTGAATTGAGACCATTAACATTGATGGTTATAACTGATACCTATTTACTCATCATGGTCGTGACGTTTTCTTTTTGTTGGATTCTCCCCCTTTGCATTTAATTTCTAGTGGTGCCAGATGGATTCATTCTTTTGGGCTTCCTGAGGTTGTGATCCTCATTGTCTTTTCCTGGGATATTGTCTAAAATATTTTGGAGTGCTGGTTTGGTATTCATGAAGTTCCTCAGGTGCTCTTTTCATGAAAGTATCTTCTTTCTCCATCAATTTTGCATCTGTCAACCAGCTGCTTAAATGGTTATATGTACTTCTTGTAGTAATATCATACACCATAAGTGCACCTGCAGCTCCTCTGTAGTAGCTTCGTGTAACCTCTAAACTGCTCTTGTCCTGCTGTGTCCCATATGTGCAGTTTGATTTTTTGGCCACTAACTTTAATAATTCTTGTACCAAATTCAACACCAATTGTGTGAGGACAATCAGCCATAAATTTTTTTTCTGTAAACTGATGAAGCAAGCAAGATTTTCCTACTCCCATGTCCCCAATAATAATACATTTAAAGATGTAAAAGTAGTTATATGGTGCTGTTGCCATGGTGGCACTGGGGGGCTGCTGGTAGCTGGGCAGTTTTCCGGGCGGGAGGGGGGCATCAGGACAAGGAAGAGCAGGTCGGACGTGGCAGGAGATGGGGTGGGGGCTGTTGACCAAGGCCCTGGCTGGTAGTTGGGCTGGCCCGGGGATGCAGACGCATGGGGGGCAGTAGCGGTGGCAGTTGTGACTGCTCCTGCGGCCCCCTCAGGATCTTCCTTGGGCTGGTCCAAGATGGCGGCGCTCCCTGCACAGGGTTTCCTGTCACCCTCGCAATGGGCCAGACCACCTCTCCATCAATTTTGAAAGATAACTTTGCAGGGTATATCAATCTGGGTTGGAGGCTGTTTTCCTTTAGGGCTTGAAAAAGTCACTTCAAGCTCTTCTTGCCTTGGTGGTTTGTGTTGAGAAGTCTGCTGTGATTCTGATGGGCTTTCCTTTGTATGTGATTTGTTTCTTTCCTGTAACTGGTTGTACAACTTGGTTCTTTGTTGGATTTATGGAATCCTAACTATATATGCCTATGTGTAGATATTTTTTGATTAAGGCTAGTTGGAGTCCTATATGCCTCACTTATCTGTATGTCAAGTTCTTTTCCCCTGCTTGGGAAGTTTTCTGCCATCACTTCTGTGAACAGTGTTTTTATGTCATCTGCCGTCTCTCCTGTTTCTTCATTGACTCCAGTTAGTCTTATGTTATTCTTCTTTGCATCGTCTAAGCAGCTGCTGGATTGATTTCTCGTGGTCCCTTACAATTTTAAAGCAATTTTTCTTTTCTTGGTCACCAATTGCAATCTTATCTTCTATATCTGAAATTCTGTCCTCAGGTTGGCTCATTCTGCTGTGTAGACTTTCAATGGAGTTTTTAATCTCCTGGAAATCTTTTTTAATGGATTCCATTTGTTTCCTATGTTGGAATTCTGTCATGTTCCTCAGCTCCTCTCTAGATTTATTAATTATATCTTGCACTATGGGCACAATCTCTGCTGTTATCTGAGAAATTATTTCTGATTTCATTTTTTCCAGGTCCTCTTTTTTTTTTCACCAGTTCAGGGAGTCTAGGTGGTTGAGTATCAGAGTGTTCCATGTTGTTTCCCTTTGGCGTAGATGATCTGGAAGTCTGGTTTTGAGGCTTATGTGTCTTCTCATTTCATCATGTTGGTGGGGGGTGCTGCTGGTGCCCTCAGGTGTCACCTCCTCTGTGCTGGGAGCAGTGTATCAATGGCCCAGAAGCCTCCTCCTCTGTGCAGGGAGTTCTTACTTCTAACTGTATGTTAGTATTCACTTATCAACCTTTCCCTATCCCTCTTTTCCTTGTTCTCTCCGTAGCCTTGGTATCGACCATTCTACTCTCGACTTCTATGAGACCAACTTTTTAAGAGTCCACATTTGAGTGAAATTATGTGATACTTGTCTTTCTGTGTCTGTCTTATTTCATTTATCATCCATGTTATCATAAATGACAGAATTTCATTCTCTTTCATGGCTAAATAGTATCCAGGTGGATATAATGACTATATTTCCTTTATCCATTCATCACTTGATTCGGTTGTTGCCATTTCTTGATTTTTGTGAATAGTACTGCAATAAGCATGGGAATGTCACTGTTTCTTGGACATATTGAATTTATTTTTTTTTTATATTACCCAGTAGTGGGATTGCTAGCTCATATAGTAGTTCTATTTTTAATTTTTAGAGGCACTTCTGTGATGCTTTTTATAAAGGTTGTACTAATATAAATTCTCACCAACAAGGGGCACAGGTTTCTTTGTACTTTACATCCTCAACAGCACTAGTTATCGTTAATCATTTTTATGTTTTTACTAGCTCAAGTTGATATCTTTTTATGGTTTCATTCACATTCCCCTGATAATTAGTAATGTTGAGAATTTTTTTAATGTATTTGTTGGCTGCATCACTTATTTTGAGAAATGTCTACTGTTCATTTTCTTCAATCAGTTTGAGTTTGTTGCTGTTGAGTTTTTGGCATTCCTTATATATCATTTATATTAAACCTTTTGTTTGATGTTTAGTATGGGGTTATTTTCTCAGATTTCTAAGTTATCTTTTCACTCTGAAGATTGCTTCCTTTGCTGTGCAGAAGGATTTTATTTTGAACTCTTACTTTCTATTATTTTGTGTTTTTCTCCTGTGCTTTTGGCATGCAACCAAAAACTGCTTGTCCATTCCAAATTCCTGAAGCATTTTCCTCACTTTCTTCTAGTTTTATGATTACTACTCTGACATTTAAGTCTTTTATCCATTGTGGGTTTTTTTTTCAAACTAGTGAAAGTTGATGCTCTACTTTCATTCTTCTGCATGGGAATTCCCATTCATCTTTTTTTCCTAACATCCCTCTCTCATCCCCCTTCACTCACAACCCCAACCAGGTACTGAGGATTATAGGTGTGTATCACCTTGCCTGGCTTCCCACCAGCCTTAAGCAGTTATTTGTTTTCCAGTGTGTGTTTTGCTGCCAGTTTTGAGAGTCAAACATAGTGAAGATGCCTATATCACAGATAGCTAAATTAGTCAGAAATTATTATAAGGCAGTTAGACAAGGCTGGACCCTCAGTATAGAAAACAATTGAGATACTTTCACTGGTTAGCATTATAAAAAGATAAAAGGCATTGCACCCATCTACTTCCCCTGGGGAAGAAAGGTGATTGATATTCTAAATAGGCATCAATCTCTCTAGCCCATTTCCTTTCTGGAAATTCTTTGTACCCTTGCTATGTGACTTGTTTTTCCATTTGATCCCCATTTAATCAATATTACCTGGGCAACTGCACTTGTAGTCTTATTGGTTGATCATGGTTTTGTTCCACCTTGTGTCCAACTTGTGATTTTTTCATTGGGTCTTATAGTTTTGTCCCACTTTGTACCCACCTCACCTTGTGGGTTTGCCTATAAAATACCTTTGAAAAGCGGGGTTGGTGAGCAATCCATTTTCTAGTCTCTCTGTCTCTTAGAGAGAAGCTATCTTTCTTTCAATAAATTTTTCCTACTCTTAACCTCCATTGTTCCTAGAATTCATTGTTCAATTTTAGAGAACATGAACTCATGTTTTGGATATGTAGCAGGTTGGGAGTTATAATATTTCCCTTATTTGGGTTATTTTGCTTGTTTGAATTACTTGATACCCTATATGACATAGGTTTATTTATGGGATGTCTTATTCTCTTCCTTTGGTCTGTGTATTTATTTTTATACCAGTACCATGCTGATTTGGTTTCTCTGGCTCTGTAGTATGTCTTGAAATCTAGGATTTCTAGGACCTAAGCCTTTTTTAGTTTCAAGATTACTCTACATAATCAGGGTCTTTTGTACTTCCTTATGAATTTTGGGATTTTTTTTCTAGTTCCATGAATGTCATTGGTATTTTGATGAGGACTGATTACAATGAATCTGTAAATCACTTTCAGTAGATTTTTCAGTATTGTCATTTTCACAATATTCTTACAATCCTTGAAAGCTCTTTCCTTTTTTCATCTGTCTTCTTTAGTTTTCTCAGTGTTTTCTAATTATTGTAGAAGTCTTTTACTTGCTTGGTCAAATTTATTCCTGAGCATTATGTTTTGCTTTTGTAGTTAGTATGGGTCTCAGGGAAGAAGCATCCTGTTTTTGCAGTTCTGCAGAGGAGCACCCTCATTACCCTCTGTGCTAAAATGCCTGTGTCCTGTAATGCAGGACACTGCACAGGCTTGGTTGCTGGTTTTACAATTGTACTGGTGAGTGAGGTTAGGTTATGAAGCCTTAGCACCTTTTACTAGTATGGTGGAATGTCTGGGGGTGGGGGCAGTTCCAAGGATGGGGGTAGGCAGCAGTTTCTGATCTGTAGGGCAGTACAAATTCAAACATTAGCTCTGTCTTAGTTACTTTTTATTGTTGCTAAAACAAAATACCTGACACCCCAAGTTGAAGGAGAAAAGGTTTATTTGGCTCACAGTTTGTAGAGGTATCAGTTCATAGTTGACTGGCTGTAAGGTAGGGTGTCATGGCAGTGGAGCATTACAGAGGAGAAACAATTCCTGGTAGACAGAAGGCAGCAAGCATGAAGCAATAAGAGACAAGCAACATTCTTCTTTCTGTCTCTTATATTTTCTCCAGGCTAACCACACTTAGGGCAGGTAGTACTCACACCCAGAGCTGGGCAGCCTTAATCCTAGCATCACATCATGAATCAATCCCTGCATCACATCCTTGATCCCAGCATCACACATCCTAGATCAAGCCACCTCCGAAAAGCCCCATCTATGACCACGTGAGGCTTTGGGGGAACATCTAGATGCAAGCCACAACAAGCTCCCTTCCCAATATGGTTCCTAGCAACAGTTGCCCACTCACTCAATTGTCAGGAAGACAAAGTGAGTTGTTTTCAAACCATAACTGTTGTGCAGACTCAAGGTCCCTCTCCTTACTGAATTGCAAGCCTGTGAACATTATGAGACTTTCCAGTAGATAGAATTAACCATTGTCCATACTGATGGAGTTTGCTAGAACTCTTCAGTTCTTTCTTTCTCCTGCAAATGGTAGTCCCTCCACTCCAGATGGGGAGATGGGGCCACAATTGCTGGGCTATTTTGCTTCTCTTCCTGTGTTGCCATCCCAGATCTCCAAGCTTTCCAAGGCTCTAATGTCCTTTGTTGAGTTCCATTCACCTTTGGTCTCTTACCTCAAAATGCACATTCCAGCTGTTGATTTGGTTCTTCTTTGTGAAGGAGGAGATGAGTACTGGACACTGAAATCCCCCATTATGTACATTATATTGATATGATCTGTTGAAAAGCTTTGTAAAAATGTCATTCATGTACAACTATGATCAGTTTGAATGGTAAGCAACATCAGACTAAACCAGTGTTTCCCAAAGTATGCTGTCTTTTAGTTAAAAGATGATGTTAATCCTAGAATGTCAAATATTTGAAATTAGTTGAGAAGAAAAGAGGGTCATTAATTAATATTCCACTTTTTCACTTCATCTTAAACCATATTTATTCATTCTCTCTGCCTTAATCTTTCCTATTTCAATTTTTCTCTTTTATATGTTAGTTGGGTTGAGTCTTGTTTGTTCACTATATTATGCTTCTATGATATTCTTAATTTTGATATTTCTTGGTATAATCTGTGACTATTTACTGTATTCTCTATACTTTGATACTTTCTGAAAGCAGATGCTGTTAATAATTCTGCCAGGATTGTCCTACACAAAACAAGACATATAATTGGTACTTCATTTTCATATCACCTTAAGAAATGTGTTGCTATTTTTATAATACTGTATAGATTTAAATATTTAAAATCTTAGCATAAACATAGTGATTACCCTATAAAATGACAAAATTTAAAACATTCAGAATATTTCCTCAGAATTGCCTAACTTGATATCTGAAACTGTTATATAGTTTGTTTTTATGAATTTTATTTAATTTTTCTATATAGATGAATAATATCCCTATAATACATGAGATTTAAACACTGTCTCTCAGTAACTAGAGCTATGAATTTTAAGGATATGCTGAAGTCCTGAGAATACGTTTATGATTTACCCCCTTTTTTTCCTTCTTCTTTTTGTGGCATTGGAGATTAAACCCAGGATCTTCACACTGAGCTGTATATCTCCAGCCTTTTTATTTTTTGACACAGTATCAGTAAGTTATTAAATTGTCCCAAGTGGGCTTGAACTTGGAGTTACCGGAGACTCCTGCAGCATGTTCTGATCTGCTGCTTGGTGGTATGGCACAAGATGAGAAGAAAGACATGGAGACAGAGTGAAAGAGAGAAATGGGGAGCTAGAATGGTCAAAGCAAGCAGCAAAAGACCCCGGCCAGCCAAAGCTGCTGATATTTATTGGTGACACAATCATAGTTAAGTTGAGGTAAATGAGCTTGTGAAGTTGCTATAGACATGTTGCTGATGCAAGCAAGGCTTGTAAAGGAAGAGACGAAGCATTCTTGTGTAACGAAGTCAAGTGTACCAAAGTCAAAATAACCTCATAGGGATTTATAGACTATTTGTGTCAAAAATTTATAAAGTCACCAATATGAATGTCCAAGTTCACAAAAGCAAATGAAGTTTACCATTGATACTGTTGGTTTAGTACCACATAATGCAATGTAGTATCTTTACAAACTATTTGCTAATGAATAATTTAATGAATAATTGTAGGCTTTAAATTTTAACATAGGCTTATATATTGTACTAGTCACTTTCTGGTCACTAGGACAAAATACCTGACACCAAGGAGAAGTTTATTTTGGCTCATGGTTTTCAGAGGACTCGATCCATGGTCGATTGGTTCCTAGGCAGAAATGACATGGCAGAATGGCATGGTGGAGTAAATCTGCTTACCCCACAGAAAAGCAAGAAATATACTACATTCTTCCAGGCCCCACTCTTAGTGACCACCAATTCCAACCAGGCCCTACCTCTGAACAGCACAGTCAGCTGTGAACTCATTAATCCAGTGGTAGGATCCTACAAACCAGTCTCCTTCTCCAAGCCCCACCTCTAGATACATGAGATGTTGGGCATTTTAGATCTAAACCATACCATTTTTACAGGCTTTGTAAATTTGTCTAAGATTTTTTTTCTGCTTTTGCTATATTTTTAACAGGGTATGTAACATTTCTTAGCAGATTCCACGACATGTTGTATTGAGTTAATGTTTCCTCAATTTCCTTGAAAATATTCTCACATTCTACATAGTCTGTCATTGAATCTTAATTCTTAAGTCACTTCATGTTGATCATTGATTCCTGAAATAAGCAACAGCTGAGCAGTATCTTTATTTGTGGATTCATAAAGAGCCAAAGAGTGCCACACCGAATCATTTTGCCTTTTTTAGTTTGACTTTTGATGATACTCATTGTGTCCTCAAAATTTTAAGCAGTTGTCCTTGCTAAAAGCCTAATAGTTTTAAACAAATTTATTTTTTTCTGGACAGTCTCTTAGTTGCTACAATCATGATTTAATTAACCCATTGGTAAATGGTTTTCATTGATTGACAATACAACACTCATAAACTCCTTTTTATTTTTTTATTTTAAAGAAGAAATTCTCTAGCAGCTAGATATTCCATTTCATATTTTCTAACTTGCTTTGCTGTAAGTTTGAAATACTGTAGCATTAAAGCAGTCCTGGAGGTACATAAAAGAATGAGTATGACTGTGTCCCAGCAAAATTTATATATTGATACTCAAATTTGAATTTTGGTTATTTTTATTTATCACAAATATTGTTTACTTTTGATTTTTTTCTTAACCAGTTGAAACTGAAAAGCCATTCTAATAGGCTACACAAAAGCAAGTAGGAGGCTGGATTTGACCCGTGATCGATAGTTTGCTACCTCCTGATTTGGATTTTCAGCTCAATAGAATTACTTGGCAATCTTTTAAATTCTCTCTTGGTGTTTAAAAATTACTAGTAAATATTTGGTGGAAAGTATCCATGGGTTGAATGTAAGTCATTGTATCGGTTAGGGTTTTCTAGAGGAACAGAACTGATAGAAAAACTATATATAGTATATATAATTATGCAAGAGGATTTATTAGGTAGGCTTATAGGGTCAAAGGTAGGAGAGTCCACAATGGCCATCTGCACACACTGGAGAACTAGAGGATCTGGTAGCTGCTCAGCCCAAGAAACTGGAAACTGATCAAGTAGAATCAAGGATAAAGTGCCAGTTTGTGTTAGAAGGCCTGGAAGATCCCTAGAGAGTCACTGGTATGAGTCTGCATCAGAACAAAATGGAATTTGATGTCCATAGGTGATAGCATCAGCAAAAAATATCCAACTCAGCCATAATAGAGCTTCCAGAAAACACAACCGACTTCCTCTTTCTTCCCTTTTAATACTACCCCACCACAGGCCTCTTGTGCTACCCACAATCAGGGTTGGTCCTCCCCCTTCAGTTTGCTAGACATCTGTGGAAATATCCCACAGAAACAGCTAGAAATGTGCTTTGTAACTTTCTACACATTTCTTAATCCAGTCAAGCTTACGTACCACAACTAACTGTCACAGTTTTTTATTTTTTTGCAGGCAAATACAAAAACATTTATGGCAAAAAAAAAGTCTCATAGCACAACCTTCATTTGCACTCTTTATGTGAGCTAAAAAGAACAAAAAATCTTTCTTATAAGCAGTGCTATGCCAGGCCTTCAAGAGTTCCCACATGCCATTTCCTCCTTTCTGTGTATAAATTATCCTCTTTGAGCTTAGATTTCATCAGAAAGAAACTGAACAGAAACAAACATAGATCATTTCATCTAGTCAGTGGGAACTCTGAAAAACTAGATTGTTAAAATCGACTGGATCTAAGAAGGTTAATCAGACGGGATCACTGACCATTTAAATTATGAGATCAGTAAAATTAGCATACAGGCCCTGGCACCTGGCACAGACCCTGGTGACAGTGCTGTTACTAGACATGTAGCCTGTTACTCAATATAATAATACAATGATCTCTGTAGTCTTTTTTAAATCTACTGTTGATTCAAAGTTCCTAATATAATTTCTGTCTTCCTGTATTTGTATTACTTTAGATTTCACAGTGCACCTAATTTGTAGTGGTATTCAGATTCTGAATAGTTTAAAAAGCATGACAGATATACTAAAGAAGGCTGTAGTGTAGGAGCATGAGAATGGAATACAATGAAGAAAAAATTGCTTGAGCTTTTACACTAAATCAATTCCTGTTGTTTTATCTCATAGGTCTCTGTACTAATGTATTAAATACTATTCCCATTACTTAGGTAATTAAACTACTGATAACTAACAGTTAGGTACTAATTATGTATATGTATGCTGGTTTTATACCTGAGTGTAAACCTCATGTGACTCAGTCTACTTCGTACACAATTGTACTCATTATACCTAGAACAGAACCTGGCCAGAGACTACATTTAGTAATACAGGTGTTAAGTGAATACATAATGTAGATATTGACTTTTATGGAAAGGCATGGAAGATTTTTGAGCAGGAGAGTGATATAATCCATGTTTATGATATTAGACTTAGTGTTTTGTGGGATAGAGGGTAAAACAATAGTGAAAGTGATGAAATAATTACAAGGGAATTAAGAAAACTAGATGACTTAGTCAAGTTTCTCATTGCTGGGACAAAATACCTAACACCTGCAGCTTAAAAGAGGAGAAATTTAATTTTGCTCACAGTTTCAAAAGTTGCAGTTCATGTTTGGTGGTCTCAAATGCAGAAACAGCATAGCGGAAGGGCTTGTAGAAGGAAGGAAAGATGCTCACATTATGGTGGTCAGGAAAGCAGAGAGGAGCAGAGCTGAGGAAGGAACTATACCTTTGCAGCTCATGCCACCAGTGACCCACCTCTTTTGATGACAGAACACTCAGCCACAAACTATTCATTGTATCAATTCACTGATGAGCAAAGCTTCCCCATGTTGCCATCACCTTCCAAACATGTGAGGCTTTTAGGCACCACACCACATATCTAAACATAGCAGTAGGTGAGAGTTCATGGTAGTTGTACTAGGAAAGTGGAAGTTATTACAACAGAAATAGTTTCTGTGGTTACTTGAGAGACAGAATAAATAGAACTCAGCAGCAGACTTTATACATGGGGAAGGGAGAAGCAAGTGATATAGCTGATTCCTGGGTTTTTGGCTTGAGCAACAGGATGAATGATGTGATCTTTTTCTGAAATGTAAAATACCAAAAGGATAAATTTTGAAGAAAGAATTCAAGAATTCAGTTATACACCTATGAAATATAAATTTTTATTTTTGTGTTTTGAGACATCCAGATAGAGATGTCAAGTAGACAGTTAGATAGTGGATCTGGAGCTTATGAATGATGCACATTTTTTTCAAATACAGGTTGTCACTGATGCTTTATGGGAGTGTGCAATAAGTTAGGAAGAAAATATAGCTCAAGATTAGGTTACAGAACTGAACCTTCAGGAGCTCTAAACTTTGGTGCTGGTAGAAGGGAACATGAAACTACAGAGGAGACTTGAGGTGTGATAATTCTGCTTTTAAAAAATGTAGAAAACTGAATGATGTCATACACAGAGAAAATGAGAAGAAGGTATGAGAGAGGGTGTATTGGACATATTCTTCTAAGGAGTATATTAAGAGTTGGATAATAAAAATGGTATTTGCATTTGGTAGCATGGAGAAAATATTGATTAGTAAGAGTAACTTTTGGGTATGATGGGAGGTCAGAATGTGGAGACAGTGTGCATATAGTGCTGTCTTTCCAAAAAAGGTTAATTTGAAGGGAAACAGAAGTAAATAGGATGGTAGCAGTGGAATTCTGTTATCTTTCAGATTTAGCCATAGGCATTACAGACAGCCCATACTTAACAAACATTCAATTTATGAATGATTTTTTGACTTTGGGATGGTGTGAAAGCAATATGCATTCAGTAGAAACTATGCTCTGAATTTTTTTCTATGTTAACAATGTGTTATACAATACTCTCATTGCTGGGCAGTGGCAGCTAGCCACAGCTCCCAGTCAGCCACAGCATGACCAGGGAAACCATAGATGCTCTACAATGTACTGTCTTGCTAAGCTAGTATGTTCAGTAGGTTAGGTGTAGTAAATGCATTTTCAACTTAAGATATTTTCAGCTATACTTCATCGGGAAGTAGCCCCATTGTAATTGAAAGAGCATCTGTACAAGTTTTTTGCCTGGCAGGCCTCATGGGTGAGAGCTGTCCTCATCATGCTAGACTTTGTGCTCAGCCATTGCTTTGGAGTTTTCTGTAGGGAGTTGCAGGGGAAGACTCTGCCACATGTTCCTAGCCATGTTTATGTGCATGCCCACATTCCTAGCCTTCTCCATTCAGAGGTCTTTTGGAGGACTTGAGGTGCTCTTCTTTACTTTGATTCAGGACCTTTTCATTTCCAGCCTTCCCCCACAGAACATGCAGGAATGACTTGAATCTACTCTCTCCAGCCCTGCACTGTATTTTCCTGACCATTGCTCATATTGTTCTTTGAGAGAAACATGGAACACAAAGGAGCAAGCTTTCTTTTTTTGTCTCTTGCTTGCACTACTGCAAGTGAATGAATAAAGTTTGGTCCTAATTGGCCACCTCCATACTGGATTGCCTGAGTGTTCCACAGTATCAATATTGGGATCAGGGAAAAGGAACAAGTGATTGAAGGAGTGAAGTCCTTGAGGAAGCCAGAGGAACTAATATATAGCCCAGGTGGAGGGACTGGCCTTTGTTAGAAGGAACACCTCAAGTGTCACCTTTATGAAGTATTTCCTAGAGTCTCTGCTACCACAGCGTCCACTCCTCCCCACACTCAAATCCCTCTACCTTAAATCCCCATGAAATCAGAATTATAACATAGAATTTATCATATTTGTTGTACTTTTTTTCACTTCTCTAGTTTTAATAATGAGACTATAAATGCCTCCAGGATAGGAATTATATCATATTTCTCCTTGTTAATCCTAGTACCTTACAGTATAAGGTTTAAAGTAGACACTTAATAAATAAATACGTGAACCAGTGGGTGAAGTCATGGAGAAGTTGATTTTGGCTTGTTATTCTGGGAGACCAGAGTATGCCACCCGATAATATGGAATATTGTTGAACTGAAGGCAATTCAGAATAAGCTGATGGAAAGTTTTCTACTCTCCATCTATTTGCCTAGAAGCAAGATGTAGATTTACAAAGACCGAAGGTAGCCTGTTCTCACTTTTCCCTTTTTTTAAACTTAATTTTACTGCTACATTTCAGGTATACAATATAATGACATTCATCATTGGAAATTTGCACCTTTACATAATCTCTCTTGGTTCTTATTTTTTCCCCATTCCCCTGCCCTCCCTTCAACTCCTCCACCCCTCCCTATTTACATCACTTTTCCCTTTTGACAGGGAAAACAAAGGTTGGTTACTAAAGACAGTTTTGGACCTTTGTGGATCTGGAGATGGTATGGTACAAGAAGAATTTACTTTAATAAGTTTTATTAACTAACCTTTATGTACCATTTGCCTTTGCACCCATTTGCACCCTTCCCTCAGTCTCAAGGTTGTCCTTGTGTTCTGTATTGTTACTTCTCTAAAAATTTACTTTTCTTTATTGAATATATTATATAAGCTAAGAATTCACAGTCTCTTCTTTGAGAAGTATTCATTTCTTGGATGTCCCCCCATGCACATGTAAAATACAGGTTAATAAATTTTTCTCTTGTTAATCTATCTTTTGTTACAGGGATCCATTTCAAGTAAGAAGGTTGAAAAAAATTATTTTTCTTCTCCTACAACACAACTAAGACATTTTAAAACTGTTAAAATTGTTAAACACTGAATGAGGCTGCCTTACAAAAGAGTTCACTCCTCATTCGGTTTAGAGTCTAATGATACAGTCCACTAATATTGTAATCATTTGTTTTTCTTGAGTAAGAGGATTATTTCCAAAGATCTTCCAATTCTGATTAAATGATTGATAGCTAATTGCCTTAGTTCTGTGGTCACTGTGACACAGTACTCAACACTCACAACTCTAAAGAGCAGAGGTTTATTTTGGCTCATTATATGTAGAGGTTTCAGTCCATAGCCATCTGGCTCTAAGGCAAGATGGCATGGCAGAGGAGAAACAGCTCATGGCATGGTAGTGGGAAGCAGAAAAAGAGAATGATACGAGGAGGAGAAAGAGAAAGACAGACCCTTCCAGGCCACACCCCCAGTG
The DNA here is from genome assembly GCF_000247695.1 of Heterocephalus glaber. Next base: position 36,031,449 of record NW_004624730.1, read on the forward strand.
ACCTATCTCCAACCGGGCATTACTTCCCAACATCACATTTAGCTATCCACCAACCCACTCATGAGTGGCACACCCCTATGATCCAGTCACCTCCTGAAAGCCCCACCTATGGGCTCATGAGGCTTTAGGGGACATTTAGATATAAATCATAATACTAATATTAGTTATATGTGTGCATTGTATTAGCAATTTTATAAATAAAATTGTTCTAGTTAATCTTTTTTTTAATGTATAGTTTAGGGAATGTTAAAATTCGATTACCATTGCATGCAAAGAGCCTATACTTATCAAAAAGCTTCATGTAGTAATAAAGCAAAAGATTTACCTAACAAATAATTAACTTGTGGGAATAGATACATACATAGAAGTCACATAAAATTATAACTGATTATTAAGTGCTACACTATGGGAAGTTTTTGATGAGGACAATGCAGTTGCATGCAGTATCCAGATTTAATATCCTGTCTATTCAGAGGAATCTGTATAACCTCTTCTGAGTTTGTGTCGCATAAAATTAAGGCATGTGTTCTGTTAAGATGATGTGCAGAAGTTGTGTCACTTACCTGATGAATGTGACCAACCATCTGCTCAGCTCTGTATCTCAGAATGGCTTTGTTTTCTTCTATTTAATGTACTGAGCAAATCCTCCTGAAGGATCTGCGTTGCAATGATGATGTTGACAACAGTTAGCAGTACTTCTTTGTGGAAAGTACTAAGCACTTTACAAGCATTTTTATATTCTCAGTGTAGGATATTTGCAAAGACCCCAGCACTTATCTATTAAATTGTCAAGAAGTGAGAAAGTTTAGAGATGTAAGAAATTATTATGAACATAGCAAAAGTGAGAATTTTATTTATATTTATATAATAAATATGTTTTAGGTTGATACACGTATGAACAAAATTGTGGATGTGATAATGAACTGGTTTGAGAGGAGGTAATTTTGGACAATAGAAAATTGTTAGCTCTATATGATAGATTACCAGGTTACTGAACTTGGATGGTAGGAAAAGAATGTTAGAGGAATTTGGGTGTCAATTGTAGGAGTTAACTCTAATATAAATAAAGTGGGGAAGGAGGGTAATGTGGCAGAACTTGGACCAATCTAGACAAATTAATGAAAAATTCACCATTTCTGTTTGCCTCATGTATTATAGACATACCTATGTTCATTATTTCTACTTCATTTTCATATTCTCCAACTCTAAATTGAATTTCTGTGAGTCTGTATAATCACCTACCAAATTTAGGAAGATTCTATTTGTACTGAACAATGTAGATGATGTAAAGTTGGACAAAAATGTAGAAAGGATCTTTAAAGTAAATACTGAAGGTAATAGGCATGTACATAAATAATGTATGACAAAGTTTTACCATGATACAGAGGACAGGAAAAATGTGGGCCCAGTATAAACCCAGCCTTATTTTATCTAATACTCCAGGCAGCATTTTTATTGTAAAAGAAAGATACTAGCTTTGGATTCAGATAGAGCAATCTGTGATATTTTATCAAGTCACACTCTTATTCTAAGTACAGTATATTACTCCAAGAAGTACTGTGCCAATTTTTAAAGATACTTTTTAATTGGAATAACGTGTTTTCATAAAACAAAAGCAAAGTATTTGAATGAATAAAAAAGGCACGTGTAATCCTAGTGTTAATACTATTTGCATTTTAGTTCATATCTTCTTAAACACATGAACTACACTGTGCATATTCATGTATAGAAATATTGTTAAAATTGTAGATGTCAAAGCATTTTATAATATGCTGTTTAAAAAACTTATACCACAAGAATGTGTTCATGCAAATATACAATAATACCATAATTTTAATGGCTGTATGATTTTTTATTTTGTAGATATTAATCATACATTGACATTTGCCAGTATTGGCACTTAGTTTGTTTTTGGTTTTTAGTTTTTTTGTTTGGTTGGTTGGTTTTTTGGTACTGGGGATCGAATTTGGGTCCTTGCGCTTTCAAGACAGGTGGGGTAACCACTGAGCTAAATCCTTGGCCCTGTTTTTAGCTTTTAATATTAAATACAATAAGTGATTACTATTTCCTGATGATATCATTGGAATAAACCAAGAAAAGTGGAAAAGCCAGATCACAGGTCTTATGTGTATTATTGAGAATTTTGATATTTTTTTTCAGTTGATCTATAAAAAATTTATATTATCTTCTACTCTTGCTACTATAATATGAGGATATCTGACTCCTTGCACCTTTTTAAAATAGTGGAAACATCATTTCTTTTAATATTTCTTTACTAGGTGCAAAATGGCATTTAGTTTTATTTTATAGAATTTTGTGTGCATTATAATATTTCCCTGTGCATGTGTTAGCCATTTCATCAGGTTTTTCCTTTTATGAATATTAGGAAAATAGAATGAGACTGTGTGTGTAAATTACAAAGCTTAGTATTAGGCATGTATTAGCCTATTAATGAGTATTAATGTTCAGTTTTACTTAAATCCTCACACCATTTAGCCTCTTTACCAGTCAGTGTTCCAATTAAGGAGTAGAAGAATATTGTAAAGTTTTGTTTAATTGTTGAGATATTAGTTTTCAAGATTGACAGTACATTTTCCGTTAACTAAAATTTTGGCAGTGAACTCAAGTAGTCTGGGTTTAAAATTTTCTTTGGCCAGCTGAAGAGTATACTGTGTGATCTACCCAATCTTTCTAAGCCCATCTCATCTATAAAATAGAGATCATAATTGTATCTCTTTATAGTAAATTTAAAAGGGTTAAATGAGCTAATTCATATAAAGCATTTATTACAGTGCTTGGCACATACTGTTCAGTATTTCCCCAGAGGTAGAATCTTTGAGAAGGTTGGTTTACTTAGGCAAATAGATAAAAGTTCATATGCATGGAAGTGCAATGAGTTCTTCAGGAAACGGCAAATAATTTGACTTAAGCAAGACCCTTAAATTCTAGGTTGAGGAGTTTAGTTGATTCACTAAGCAAGGAAAAAATTTTCATTTTTATTTCATATATGTATTACTATTATATATTTATCTGCTTAAAATCTCATCTTAGTTTTCTGTTCCTGGTAAGGTTTCAGTCTGACATAGAAAACCCCCAAACCTCCACCAAAAGACTTCTAGACTTAATACCTAAATTCAGTAGCATAGCTGGATACAAAGACAGCACTCAAAAATCAATAGCCTTCCTGTACACATATAACAAACTCACTGAGAGAGGAATTAGGGAAACCTTTCACAATAGCATCCAAAAAAATGAAATACCTAGGAATCAATCTAAGTAAAAGACCTCTACATTGAATACTACAGTAATCTGAAAAAAGAGATCAAAGAGGATATCAGAAAATGGAAAGATATTCCTGTTCTTGAGTAGGAAGAACCAAGAAGTGAAAATGGCCATACTTCTAAAACTGTTGCACAGATTTAATGCAGGCCTCATCAAATTTTCAACAGAATTAAAACAATCCTAAAATTCATTTGGAACCAGAAGAGACCTAGAATAACAAAGGCAATTCTAGGGAACAAAGGCAAGGCAGGGGACATCACAATCCCTGACTTGAAATTATACTACAAAGCTACTAAGATAAAAACAGCATGGTACTGGCAAAAAACATCAGTCCTGAGGATCAATGGAACAGATTAGAAGATGCAGAAACAACTCCAGATACACCCAGCCACCTTATCTTTGACAAAGGAGCCAAACACCTTCACCAGGAGAAAGCCTCTTTAATAAATGGTGCTGGAAAAACTGGGTTTCAACTTCCCAAAGATTAAACTAGATCCATATCTTTCACTATGCACTAGACTAAAATCAAAATGGATCAGAAATCTACATATTAAAACAGAAACACTAAACTGGCTGGAAGAGAGGTTAGGTAGAACTCTTGAAGATATTGGTATAGGCAAAATCTTTATGTACAAAACCGCAATCCCACAGGAACTATGACAAAGAATCAGAAACTGGGATCTCATCTTTTAAAAAAGCTTTTGCACAAGTGAAACCACCACCAGAGTGAAGAGACAACCCACAGTATGGGAAAAAAATTTTACCAACTGTTCCTCAGACAAAGGATTACTATCTAGAATATATAAATAGCTAAAAAAAATTAGACACCCCCCCCCAAATTTAAAGACCCAATCTAGAAATAGGCAGCTGAAATGAATAGACACTTCTCAGATGCAGAAGTAGAAACACAAATAAATATATGAAAAATGTTCAACATCACTGGTCATTTGAGAGATGCAAATTAAAACAATGCTGAGATTCCATCTCACTCCAGAAAGAATGACTATTATCAAGAAATCAACCAATAACAAATGCAGCGGGACTGTGGGGAGAAAGGAACCCTTCTCCGTTGTTGGTGGGAGTATAGACTGGTGCAAGCGCTGTAGAAATCAGTGTGGAGATTCCTCAAAAAACTAAAACTAGAGATTTCACTTGAACCCGCTATTCCCCTTCTTGGTATCTTCTGAAAAGAACTAAAAGCATCATACCACAGCAATATATGCACACCCATGTTTACAGTGGCAAAGTTTGTAATAGGTAAGTCTTGGAAACAGCCCAAATGCCCATCAACTGATGAATGCATAAAGAATATGTGTTTTTTTAATACAATGGAGTACTATTCAGCCATAAAGAAAAATAAATTTGAGACATTTCTAGGTAAATGAATGTACCTTGAGACCACACTCTTAAGTGAAATAAATTGGACACACATGTGTAAATACCACATTGTTTCTCTGGTGTGAGAAACTGAAAGTGTAAATGAGGACCAAAATGTATAACAGATACTGTGAAATAGGAAGAAAATGTTCAAATGGGTAGGGAAACTAGGGAAAAGGGTGACAGGAAGGAAGGGAAAGGAAAAAAATGAGAAAAGAAGGCAAAAATGGAAACTAAGCTTTTGTAAATAAGGGGTAGAAGGGTTGAAGGAAGGGAAAGGGAATGGGAAAAAATAAGAACCAAGATATATCATGTACAGGTACAAATTCCCTTTGATGACTATGATCAATATGTATACCCAAAATGTACCAATAAACCTAATTAATTTTTAAAAAGGTAAAGTTTCAGTGTGGTTAAATAGGAGAACCTCAAAAGAGAAAAACATTCTAAGTCTTTAATTGAAGACTAATCAATCTCTGAATTATTGAAAGTTTTGAAATATATGTATTGCATTTTCTCTCAATTTTAACAGGTGAAAACAATGTTTTTATATATAACCTATTTGGGTTATATTACATATTGACAGATACTGCTTTTATGAAGTTGTTGGGACATAATTCTATGATAATAGACTTTTTTGAAAGTAGAAATTATATCTCAATAATTTATAGTTATAATAACTTAAAGTTTATAAAAATATAATGAATATATTAATTTAAATTATGTTTAAGTAGTAAAGTTGAACTATGGTGGTTTATTTTACCTTTAAAAAATTACTTAATCCTAGGCCAGGGATCTAGCTCAGTGGTGCTGTGCCTGCCTGGCAAGCGCAAAGTCCCGAGTTTGATCCCCAGTACCAGAAAAAAAAAAATTGCTTAATCCCAATCCTCCAAGAAAAATAAAATTACATGAAGTTCATAAATGATTTTTAAATCTAATGATCAATTGTTCTTTTCTTATGCCTCAGTTTGTTTTATAAGTATCAAGTGACCCAAATGTCCAACAGTGAGGGATAACTTATTGTACATCTGTGACCAAACAGTATATAAACATTAAAATATTATATGCAAGTATATTTATTGACTCTTGAGAAGGTATATGTATAATTAAGTAATAAAAAATTTAAACCACATAACCAATCAATGATAATCTGATTTGTGTAAGTTAAAAATAATTATATTTGTAGTATTCAGTAGAATGTCTGGAGCAAAAATATTAGAACATATTGAAGCTATTATCTTTGACTGGTGTGATTTCAGGTGACTTTTATTTTCTTTATCCGAACCAGATGTTATGTTGATTTTTTTCTGCAATAAGTATTTATTATTTGCAAGGTTACTGCTAGTCCATATGGCACCTTTGGCTATTAGGAAAAGGTGTTCTTTCCTGTTTATAGCACCATACCAGGATGCACTTGTTGGCCAAGGAGTATAGTATTTCACTTCCACTTACCTCCTTGAGTTTTTTCTTTTGTTATTTTTTCATAATGGACAATGTGTACAACCATGTCATGGCCTTGAAGCTTGCATAGTAAGAATTATTTTAAAGAGTTAAGGTTATATGACTTCTTATTACATCTTCTCTAGGCAGCCTGTATCATGTCATGTTGGACTTTTGAGCTGAAGCTCTTACCTCCTCTTTTCTATTTACTCAGTCCACCCAAATACAATCAGTCCTCCAGGATCCAGCTTAAATTACCCTTCTCTTTGAAATCTTTCCTAACTACTCTAACACATGTGGCAGTTTCTCCTTTTATGAACTTCTCTTGAACTAGGTCAAGAGCAGGATTGAAGTGGGGGTTGGTAAATGAGTTGTACCTTACCTGTTAATTCCAGATAACTGGTCATGACTCTTTAGAGCAATATGTTGAGAAAGATGTTGAATTGTATCTGGCCTTAGAGAGAAAAAAGGTTATTGGCTATGTCTCACATGTGGGACATAGAATTTCAGCTATCACGTGTCACATGCATTTTCCCTTCTTGGGTTGGACATTAACTACTTGATGTATTTGCCATCATTTGACAATACCACTTTAAGCATCCACCATTTTAAGCATAGCTACCATACCTTAGTACCTCTTATCTTTTATGTTGATGACCTATCATTATATTGTTGTTATTGTTGGAACTTCTCAGAATTTATCACCGACCTGGGCATATGGATATAGAAATAACATTTTACTGTGCTTCTTTCAATTCAAAATTCTAAGTTTCTTTCTGTTCCAGTATCTTGTGTTTGAAGAACTTCTGCTATCCATTCTTTTGGATTAAAATCTACTAGTAACAAATAGTTTTCCTTTGTATTTGAGACTTTTTTAGAGTATGACCTAAGAAATACTGAAATCTGTTCTCTTTCCTCCAAAGACTGTTTCTGTGACTTCTACAAAGTAAGTGGCTTACCTGATCCATACCAACCTAATTGTTCAGCTTCCCTTTGAAATAAGCTCATTGTGTATCCTAAGTCTATGATTGTTTAAGTTTATTTAAACTTACCTGACATAGTGGGTGTGCAGTAATAATTGTAAAACTAAAATATCACAGTTCATTTAAATTTTAGTAACTATGGTACATTTGTCTATGCAAATGATTTATAAGTTCTAGAGCAGAATTTTACAAGTAATAATTGGTCAGATCAAATAATCCTTGCAAAATGCAAACTTGAAACCCATCATTCTGAAACATAGTAACATAAAAATATAAAGTTGGAACCATTAATTTGCAAGATATTTTTCTATCAAGAGAAAAATGATGAGAATTCTAATCAAATGTGGTTAATAGAAACTAAGAATTCCAGGAAAATGTTTTTAGATCTTAGTGCTGATATTCTGTATCTTTCTTAATGTGTTAAGAAATTTTTAACTTAGTAAATTGATTACATTTGCTTTGCTTGTTTTTCCCCTCCCCACATGTAACCTTCTAAAGATATCAGGACATGAGTGTGCTTGTATCAGAATTTAAATACTGTTCTTTTTAGGTGCTGGCCATTGGTATGAGCTTTTTCTGTATGTCTGATATTCGAAAATGAGACTGAGTTTTCTTAATGGATATTACAGTTGAAATACAATTCAAAGTGATTAAAACAACTAAAACTTCTACAAAAATATTCCTTAGTTTGAAAGAGGTATGCAGTCCACTGTTTAATTATTAGTCTGTCACATTGTCACTAGTATGACATTAATACATTTTTGGTGTCCTCTATATTACATCTATGGTGATTATGTTTTTAATCCTTGATTTGAATTTAAGGAGAAAAACTAGAGATGTTATATAACTTAACAATGACCATACATTCGGTAAATAGTAAAGCTGAAATTTGAAACCAGGTTTTCTTAGATTTGTATATTAACAAACGTTTCATTCATAATTTTTATACATATGTAAAATTTATTAATTTTTGTTTGAGATGGAAGATATATGTTTTTGTGATTCATATGCCCAAGGCGTTTATAAACTTTTATACCATCATGTAGATACACTCATGTTGATTATACCTTATGAAAAAGATAATACAGGGCCAGGGATATAGCTCAGTGGTTCTGCCACCTGCCTTGCAGGCACAAGGTCCCGAGTTCAATCCCTGGTACCAAAAAAACAAAAACAAAAACAAAAAGATAATACAAAATTAACTGATTTTATTTCTTCTCTTTGTAGAAGACTGCAGCATACTGATCTTTTAAAAATGAGTAGTATGCTTAGTTCATGACAAAAAACTTAACATAAACTTTTTATGATTTAAGAGTTGCTCTATTTTTTATAACTACTGTATTTGTACGCACATTTTATAGGGATAATACATATATATATTACTAATTATATTTCATCTTTTACTTATTAAGGACTTGGTGAAATGACACTGTCGTGCTACTTCAGTTATATGCATTGTGGTTTATGAGTATTTTATAAGAAAATAGTCATTGGAAGTTTGGGTTGCTCTATGAAATGGTTTTGATTTGTATTTATTAAGTTTCTACTCTCCACCAAAAAAGGCCACTTTTCTTTTGGGTAATTTTTACTTATTAACTTTGTTTTTAAGTATCACTTTTATAAGTAAATCATATTACATTTTGGATTGATATACTGGGGTAAGATTAGAAAAACTACTTATTTTTACTGAGAAATAATTCATTAAAAATTTTTGTAAGCTTATATTTTGACTAGTTTGTATGCAAAATATTGAGAATAATAGAAGTGCTATCATCAAAAAGAAGAGAATTTTTTAAAAAAGAAATAATTGTTAATTGTGATCCCTTGACTTTCTTCTCTTAAGCCAATAAAAAATCTGAACAATCATTTGTTGTGATACTGTTCTTATATTTAATTTTTTTTTTTTTTTTTTTTTTTTGGTACCGCGAATCAAACTTGGGACCTTGCACTTGTGAGGCAGGTGGTGGAACCACTGAGCTAAATTCCGGCCCTGTTCTTATATTTAAAAACAAAAAGAAAAGAGAAAAATTATTCACTTCCTAGAGAGACTATATCTTTAAAATGTCTTTTTGTTAAGAAATGTCTTAAAAGGATGTAAGCTTTATTATAGCTACAGTTTCTTGTCTGAGAGTAGTTTTTGTGTTTTTTTTGTAAAATAATAGAATTGGTTTGCAGCAAAGGTAAAATAATTTTATTTTAAATTTTTTTCTGCCTGCCATAACATGATTGACATAGGACCTCTTCTAAGATTGAGACTGACAGATGCCATATGGTTTACTTAGGACAACCTCGGTCTTGTCCAGTTAGTTTCAAAATGTCTGCCTCATACATTGTTGAGCCACTGCATTTCCTGCGTTAGAGCCTCATGTTATGCCAACATTACTATCTGTGCTGCCTCAACTACAAATTGGATGAACAACCCGTGACACTTTTTCAATATTATTACATTAAACCAAGTGGATTTTGATTGATAACCTAATATTCAACTAATGCAGAACATCAATCATGGCAAGTATATTAATTATTTAATATTGCAGTCTAATTCAGAAATCGATGTGCTGCATGAGGGGAAGGGAAACTCATGGTTCCCAGAAGATTTAAGACAGGGAATGATTAAAAAAAGACCTGCTGTACTCCTGTGTGTTAGTTCGATACAAATCTTTATTCATTTGCCAATAATCTCTTCCCATTTTCCACTTCAGGACCATTTTATCAGTTTTGAGACCTATAATTGAATTAAGTCTGCTTTCAGCACAGGGCGAAAGGAGTTGCACAAATATTGATGAAGTCATGACAGGGACAACCCAAGAGACAAACCACTAAAGAGGACAGGTTTTATACCATTTGTTGTAAGATTCCTCTATCAGTGCCTTGGATCTTCTTCCTATTTAAAAAAAATCATTAAAACTTTGGAATCATTTTTACAACTTTCGTATTTAAATGTCATCCATGGTAATATTTCTGTAGAACTTTACAATTTAGAATAGACCTTTATATATACTATATAGTTTACTTTCTCATGGTAACCTTATGTATAAGGCAAGGGTTGGATAATCCTCACAGCCATAGGTGCACAATCTGAGCTTCAGGAAACTTCGATGATTGTCCAAGCCCACATGACTATCTTGCAGTACTGCTTAAATTCAAATTCCCTTACTTTATCTTGCTTCTGGAACCAGTATTATGTACTGTAGAATGATATATTGTGTTACATCTATGTACTCGTGATACTTTATTTATACTGTTTTAAAGAGTTCAATTTCTTTGGTTTTGCCCAAAGTAAAAGTAAATAAAACTCCCTTTCAGAGAGAACTTGCTCAAAATTTGGCATCCCAAGGTGATAGGTGCTAAGATTTATGTATATGAAAACCTTCTGGGTATAAATGAAAACTACTTAATCTACTATCTTTTACTAAAATACAGTACCCTTCTTCTTATATGTAAATATATATATCTCCATACATAGAGAGAGTGTTGAGAACATAAATATGCTTTGTCATTAAAGTTTCCACTCCAGCCTTTTCTTGGTTTATAGATGCCTCATTATGTTTTTTGTTTTTACTTTTTTTTCTATCTTCTTTTTGAAAATCTTTCTGAATCATTTAGTTTATGTGTCCCATGTAAATAACACATTACTGGACTTTTTTTTTTCCCATTTGAGAATTAAGAATTTTAATCCTAGATGTTCACAGGTGAACTTTGCTTAGTTCTCTTTTTAGCATTGATTATTTAGATTAGAGTAATTTCTAAATTCTAGGCCAACCCTTATTTAATCTTGTAATTCTTCCTGATTTTTTCTTCCTACTATGTTACATTCTGCAAGACATTTTAAAAATACTATCATTGTGGTCGGGGATTTAGCTCAGTGGTTCTGCCGCCTGCCTCGCAAGCGGAAGGACCCAAGTTCAATCCCCGGTACCAAAAAAAATTTTAAAAATAAAATAAAATAATATCATTTTGTGGTGAATTTTCTGGGTCCTTCTATGCTGAGAATTTCTTTATTTTTTCCTCTGTATCAAAGTATGTAAATTCTGGATTCCTAATTCTATTCCTTTAGCCTCTTATTTTGGGGGTTACTACTACTTCATGTCTTTTTCATCCAGCATTAGTGTTGATAAGTCTGATATAAATTCTATTTTTCATTTTTATTTATTTAATTTTTAAGTACTTGGGATTCAACTCAGGCCCTTCACAGTTAGCTGCATTCCCACCCCTTTTTTTATTTTGAGACAGAGTCTTGCTAAGTTGCCCAGGATAGACTTGAACTCATGATCCTCCTGCTTCACCTTCCCAGAGTGCTGGGATTACAAGTATTTGCCACCATGCCAGCTGCTATTCTTCCTTTATGAAGGAGTTTCTTTTTACTTTCTAGAAACTTTTTAAGGTTTTTCTCATAATCTATAATACTCTTAAATGTCCATATAATATGATTTGCTGTGAAATTTTAGTTATCCTCTTTGCTACTCTATATACCCTTTCAATCTGAGGTTTAAATAATTTTATTTCTGGGAAATTTCTCTCCACCAAACCTTGTCTCATTATGGTCAGATGTCAAACTCTTATTAACTGGTTATATATTCTGATTCAAGCATTGTAAGTGAATACTAGAATATAGAAATGAAAAAGACGTAATGCATGCCCTCAGGGAGTTTTTATTTTAGTGGTGTCCATGGGCAAGTAAGTGGGCGTTTATAATGAAGTAAGAAATTCTGTGATAGGACATGCCCACAGTATTATGGAAACATATGGGAAGAATTCATTACCTCATTTGTACAGAAGGGAGAAGGTGTCTCAGTTGAGCTACAGTTTAAGTTGAGTCCTAAAAGATGTTTGTTTGTTAGCTAGGTGAGGATTGGAGAAGTCCGAGGAAAAGGAACAATTTAGATAGAGGGAGTAATGGTTCAGTGGTGAGTGAAACCAAATTAATAGTTTGTCATGGCTGTTGGTGTCACTTTCCATGTGATGTAACTTTGGGAAGATAACAATAGAAAAATTGGAGTGAAATAGATAGTCTGTTGTAGATTTTAAGAAAGGGTTTGACCTGAGCAAACTTAGGTTTTCCAAAGGTTTTACTTATGGAAAAATGCATCGATATGGGGCAAAGCAGGAGCCACTGGTACCCATCAAGAGGCTGTTGCAATAATTTAGGTGAGAAAAGATGAAAGCTCTTCTAGCTGTGAAGATAGAAATACAATAGTTAGATCAAAATGATAATTAAAGATGTCAGATAGCCAAGACTGTGGTTGGTTACATTTGGTAGAGAGAAAGGGAACTGTGTCAAGAATGATGCCTAGTTTCTCCCTGGCATACCATTCAAGACAGACTTTCTAATACTTTCTATATTGAAAGAAATAATTTCTAATTGAAAGAATCATTTGAAAACATAGCAAAGCAATAGGCTACTTTTTCTTTTTGTTTTAAAGAATAGTTTCTTTTCTTCTAAAATGAAATAGCTCAGAAAATTGGGAAATTTTTCCCAAAGTTTGTGACAAACTCAGTTGACAGCAATGATTACCCTGAAATGAGGCCACTTTTATTCTTATTTTTAGAATGTTAAGTGGACATTCATATGAGTCTTTTAGAATTATGAATGTGTATGATGATAGCATGCTGCTTCAGAATCTACTGGCAGCATTAAAAAATATACATATGTAAAATTTTGCTGAACTCCAAAATATTCTGATGAATAGTATTTAATCTGAAGAGTTTCAGATAATTAATTATGGACTTGTACTTTAAATGTTGAGTATTTCTGTTCTCTCTCTTTTTTTTTTTTGGTACCAGGCATCGAACTCAGGACCTTGAGCTTGCAAGGCAAGCAGTGGAACCACTGAGCTAAATCCCTAGCCCTATTTTTATTCTTTTTGTATTACAACATTATTTTTTAGTCACAGCTATTATGTGGCAATGCAACCAAGTATATGTGTATTATGTAGTACCAACTTCAAGATGGAGTGACAAATGAAGTTACAAACCTTAGTATATATTATGCTTCTGTTTGAGATTTTAAAATCACAGAAAGGGGGGAGGACATGCATAGACACACACATGTGTATAAGCAAAGAATATCAGTAACTGAACACTGGGAGTCAGTAATGAGAGAAAAACTTAGTTATGTGTATGTATACATGTGTACACATATATTATTCTGTTCAAATGTTTCACTATACATGTTATTCTTTTTTGGTTTAAAATTTGAGTTATACAAATACTGTGAAAATCTCCTTGTGAAAACTTAAAGATTCATTTGAATTCAACTGCATTAAAAACATTCATTTTATAGTATAAAATTTAAAGTGTTTATATAAGTGCTAGATTTTTTTCACAGCTTGTGGTAATTTATCCCTATCATTTGTCACTAGGACTGTGACAACATTAGGATTAGAGAATGAGTTTCAGAAACCCTTACATTTAAGGGTTAAGATTGTCACAAGCAGGAATTAAAGGAGATAATGGCTGAAGATGAGTGCCAATCAGAAGTGGAAATTTAATCCTAGTAGTCCAGACTGAGCAGTGATGGCAAAGGTTGGAAGCCTTCAGTAGAGTTCTTAAGCATCAGAGCCTAAGGGAATAAGATAGGGATATTTAGAAAGATAGTAGAGCAAAACAAAGAAATGGGGTAAGTAAATTTTCAGCAAAGAAGAACTAGGAGGTAGAAATAGAAAAGAAAGTTAGGACTCCTCAGAGAAACAGAGACCTGGAGAGAATATTAAACATTGTAAATATAATAATGTTCGTTGTTGGAGGTTTCATATTTACTTTCTGCAATGTGGTAGACATAATTTAATGTTATGTTGGAACTAAAATATTGTTAGATCAGAGTGAGAAAAGTCAAAGTCTTATTTGTCCCCAATAATTTAGTATAGATTGAAATCAGAAAAAAAATCCAAATATTTGCCACATTTCACCAAATGTGTATTTAAGTTATCTTTTCCACTTACTTATACAAATACTTGTGTTTTTAGTTCCATCAGCAGTCTCTTTTACAGTGAAAAGCAAGACATTAAATATTTAAAGTATATCATGATTTTTATTGTGTTTTCTTTGGGGATATTTTGTTTTTTAATGTTACAGCAGTCTTAAGTTCTGATTTGTAGTGAGCACTAAATTAGTAAAATTAGTGTCAGGAAATAATTTGTTAAGATTTAGTGATTTAGTTGTATACTAACAAACATATTCTTTATGTCTTATTCTTGTCATAAAAATACAATAATTGATGGATATTTGATATAAGAAATAAAGCAAAATATCAATTTTGTAATCTAGGTGGTTGATAGAATCTGTAAGTTTGAATATTTTCATAATAAATGTTGAAGATGATCATAACCTTTAATGAAGAAACTTATGTTAAATGAGAATATTACTATGTGAATAGTATAATATACTTTTTTTTTTCCATTTATTTTGAAAAATCTCAAACCTTTTTTCTCTTAGTAGAAAGTAATTTTAAAGGTCATACTATTTGATATAAATAATTTGTTCCCTTCTAGTGGAAATTGTTTTATCCTTTAAAACAGTATAATGACCATTAGTAAAGGAAGATTTAAAAATTACAAGGTTTTATAAAACGTTTTTTAAGATAAACATAAATTAAAGCAGACAAAGGTTTAGCAACTATTTAGAACTTTTATTCTTCTGTTTTAGGGAAACTGGAAACATCAAAGCTGGATTAGAACATCTGGTAAGTTCTAATTTTCTCTTGAACATTTGCATCATCTTTGATATCTGCATTCTAAATGAACACTTTTGAATGAGCTTTGAATACCTTGTATTGAGAAAGTCAACCATTTCCCAAAGGGTCAGCTTACTGTTATTATGTGAAGGCACTTACACTTTCATTTATCTTATCATTTCAAGGGAATTTAATTTTTTTTTAAATTACCTTTTTTTCTGATGTAGAGATGAAATAAAATGAATGGCAATCCTTGGGTTGATGATTGCTTTAATTGTAAGCAAAAATTGTTTGGTGTAGAATTTTTGGCATATCTTGTTCTGACAAAAACAAGCTTGTATATTAAAAAAACAATCAAATATTGCATGCATAAATATGGTGTGTTTTAGCAATTTAACAGCATTGAAAGAAGTGCACAGCTTTGTTTTTCTTGATGTCTTTGCTTTATGAATAATGCATTGGTTTAAACTACATTCAGTTTTAGAATATAAAATAATTGAAATGCAAAATTTTTGGTTTAAGTAAACATTTTTAAAGAACAAGAAAAACAAACTGATTTAGCATGAATCTGTCTAGTGATCTAAAATTTTGAAAAATGATAGTATTCTTACTGATTTGAAATTTACTATTTTGAGTATTTATTACAACATTAAGTAGTTCATTTAAACACAGCATTATAAAGTCATCTTCTGTTTTCTAGTCAAATCCAAATGTTGAATAATTAATAGGAGATATTCTTTTGTAAATACAGTGTAGGTCCTTTTTTAATGCAAGACTTCATTGATATATCATACTGTAGCTTTGTTAACTATTAATGTGCTTTTGTTCTACTTCCACAAAAACAAAACAGTAGCAAGAGGCAGCTTCATTTTGATTTGCAGAAATTTCAGAGTTGGAAGGGATTTTTAAATTTTCCTTTTAATAGCTAAAGGAAACTGAGGAATCCTAGACCTTTAAAAGTGTTCTTAAAATTTATACATTGGCTTTTTAAAATGCAGAATATAATTACCTAGTTAGAATATTTAAACTATGGATTTTTCAGGATTAGAAATAAATAAATAGCATTATTATTGTCATCATTAAGAAGTATTTCCTGAACCCATATTTATCATTTTCTAATGACACCAACATTTAAGACATAGGCACATAAGATTAAAAATGTTATTCTGAAACATCATGTTTCATTATCAACTGGAAGCTCATAACGAGGAAAAACAGCTACAAATATGTAAAATGAACTTTTGTATTTGTCTTATAAATTATTATTAAAAGACTTTGTTCATATTCCTCTGGAAATAATGAGCTTAATTTCTTTTGTTAGTGTCATATTTCTATACTTATAGTAGGGATCTCATTTTTAGTGACCACTTCACACACAGTCTTATGTAGCAAGAAAGCACCACCAAAAGAAGTAATATTCCGATTCCCACATCCTACTTAAACCAAAGTTGTTCCACTTTTAGTTATCTTGTAAACTCTTGAACTTTTAAGTAGGATTCTCTAGCTAAAAATATCTTAAAACCTTTGATAAATGTAGTCACCTATTAACATCAGTGATAAATGTATTAATTATTTCTGTTCTTAATCCTAAATTATATTTTCTTTTTATCTAGATCATGCCCATCAAATATATTTCGAAGCTAAGAATTTTAGGGATAAGAGAGCTAGAACTGACAAGCAAATGATTTTAATGTATTTTATTTAAGTTGCTCAAAAGACTGCAACTTCATATTATAATTGATGCACTGTGAACTATTAATATAGCTATCTGTCTACCTACATTCATTAGAAATACTAAAGTCAGTGATATACTTCATAACTGTGTAAGAAGGTTTATTCTTGCAAGAAGAACTCACAGTTTTAAGAGTTGAGCATTAACGATATCTATTACGTCTAACACATTTGGACTCCTGTTTTTTCCTCTCTTTCACTGAGCAGACATTTAGAGTCCTTGCCTTGTAGCATGTGTAGCCCTTGTTTAAAGTGGCCTTATAGCCAGATATAGTTAGAAGTAGTGACTGTAATTGATTGATTTTAAAGATATGATATAAAATTAAAATGAGAGCATCCCACACATTTGGAATTAATCTCTTCTTTATTTAGCCTTCTGTAGTACTTGTATTTTCCAAATTATTTGTTTGGGTTATCATAGAGAATTGTCATTGTTTGAATGCTAAAAAAAAGAGTAAAAGCCAATATAAATTTTAAAAAAATACATATGAAGCCAAGTTATACTTGCCACCAGGAAACGTATAATTGTACTGTTTTTCTATTGTATATTTATGGGCCCTTCTTAGTATACATCTCTGTATAACCCTGGAAAAGAGAAAGCAGGTGTATGGAGAAAAGTGTGGAATGGGTGGACTGTTCCCCTGGGCTGCTTCATAGGCTGATTTTCTTTACCTAATTTCTTTACAGTCTTTCAGGTCCTTATTTGGCCTTTGTTCTATCATTCCTTTCTTCTATGTTGCCAACTTTTCTGGGAATTGTCTAGCATGTCATTTTTCCCAATACCACTTTATTTTCTTTTTACAAAAGCCTATGTTTAAAGCCCATAAAGCCTATGTCTGTTTAAAGTTCTAGACAGAGCTGTGAAGGTTATTGCTTCATTATCCGTTGATAATTCTTGCCTGATGATTACAAAATGGAGATTTTCCAACTTTACTGCTGTCATATTATCAGCTAGTATTCTACTGTGAAGAAGAGCCAACTATTTTTATTTTGTGAATCTACTTATTATGATCAAGGACTCGTGGAAATTTTTTTATTAAATAATTTATTACCTATTACATACTTTCTGTATTTATTTTGATGCTCACATTGCTCAGGGAATCCTTTCAAAGATTAATGTGCCTGTTTTCCTTTACCCTCCCCTCCCTTTCTTTCTTTTGCTCCCCTCCACTTCCCTCTCCTCCTCTTCCCTCCCCTTCTCCTTTCCCTCTTCTTCTTCTTCCTTTTCATCTTCCCTTTTCCTTTCTCTTCCTTCTTATCTTTACCCTGTTCCTCCCCTTTCTTCCCCTCACCTGCCTTGCATAATTTTCACACACAACAAGATATTCCAGACTTACTCTGTCTGTCCCACTCTTATAATCAGCTATTTCTTCAACTTACCTTATTTCATTGTAGAGGGAACTGGTATTTGGAAATCAATATCAGGACCTGTGATATGCTTGTTTTGTTGTCTCTTGTATTATATTACCCCAAACAGATTCAGTCCAAGTTAGATAAGTAGATAGTAGTTTGATAGATGGATAAAAATATATCATTTTAACAAAGGGTGAGTCATATTAACACCTTTGATTTCAGTCCAAACGGCAGAGTTCTTCCTTGTCATATCTTATTTCATACTTGTATTTCTCTTTCTTCAAAGCAAGAACCTTATTGTTAACAACACCAATGCTTCTACTCATTTGTTCAGTTACATACACATAAAGTAGTTTCAAAATCCTTATAAGCATGCTTTAAAAACAATCCCTACTAGAAGGGGTTCAAGATTTATTTGCAGCACCCCACACACACACTATTGAGTGTATTTATGTTACTCATTTGAAATATGGTTACATTCGTTTTTGTTTGCATTCAGTTTAAGTGACTTTGTTGCCAATCTTGCTGATTTAATATATTTGTTTGAATATGTATGATGTTAACATGCTTCCTTATGTCAAAATTGTGCACAGTGGTATTCTTAGAAAGCTGTGTCACTATCTTTCTAGCCTGTTCTTCTCTACCACCATAGGCAGTCAATTTTTCTGACTTCTGCTTTATCTTTCCTGTGCCTTTTGAAAAAAAATCGTGTGTGCGTGTATGTACATCCCTATGTGTAATTCTCTTTCCTCTTATGAAAAGTATCATATTTTCTATATCCTTTGTTGTACTTAGCTTGTTGTTGTTTTGTTGCTTAGCAATACATCCTGGAAATCACTTTATAATCATTGTGTGTGTCATTATCTTTATTGTATCTTTTTCATATTTGACTTTGTTTTCTTAAGTAAGGATTTGAGATTTTATTTGCATGACTGCCACCCTTTTGTAGAGGGTGGCAGAACACATGCTATTGCTGGGTCAAAGATAAAGCACTTTATTACTTATTAGTACAACAGGTAGCCTGTGCTTCATGTTTGTATAGCTTTCTCTTGCCCCTCACATCCCATGGAGTGATTCTTTGTACTCAGTGGGTTTATGTGATAGCTAAGGAACTCCAAGAATAATTCTTTCAGAGATCACTATAAAACCTGGCCAAACTTTGCCCCCCAAAAAGATGTCTTTTTTTATCCTGGTCAAGTAACAAAACTGCCTACCAGTGCAAGCAGAGCTTCTGTGTTTATCCATCCTTCTGGCATCCAGAGCCTTATGCATGCTAATTGTATGTTAAGCACACCTGTAATCACTGTGCTACACTCCCAGCCCCAGGAAACCACTTTTGAGTAGACCTTGGGTCCTAGGGAATCATACTACAGGTATTTTGCAGTGTTAATAGTAATATCATTATCAGCGGAACTAAACATAAAACATCTCAAAGAATGATATGCCCGTATTATACATAAAAGAAAAAATAAGTGAGACTATTTTTAATGTTTAGATTTTATGACGAGCTTAAGGAAATGATTTTATTAGATGAAGAATCATATACAGATGAAAGACCTGACAATGACCCTAAAGTTTTGTATTTTAACACAGAAGAGTTAAAGGAGTAGAGGTAGTTATTTGTTAATGACATTGTTACTGTCCTTTTTAAAATTAATAATGTTCTAAAGTTATAGAAAATTGACTGTTACCTCTTTTTATATCAGAGGTTTTTGTCTTTTATGTGTTCTTTTCTAACATTTTAAATTTAAAATTCTGGATAATGTAATGAATAATAGACCTTATTGAACTACTGAATGCAAATCAAAATACTTTCTAGATACTGTTTAATGTACTTCAATATGATTACTGATATTAACACACATTTTGTTTTTACTATTATAAAAAATATAGGAGATAGAGTCTTGCCATTTGATTACAATATAGGTATTACTGTGTTATAAGCAAACTGTACAGATAATGCTATTTTTTTCTATTGGTAGAGGGATTGAGAACAGAAAATATTGGACTGAACTATAAGAAAAATTGTCACCTTTTCAGGACAAATGGTGTAATGGATTGTTTCTGACTTGAAAGAAGGCCTGCTGTATTGTGCCCTCTTTGATGGAGAAGACAGTGACTTATCCCAAATAAGTATGATGTTTCTAAAGCTTCTCTTGTTCTATTTTCTGAAAAGTCAAATAAGTAGAAGTAGGTTGGAGTGTGGAAACATGGTCACCTAGGCCAGTGCTTCACCTTTTATGTGCACCCAAGACAGCTGAGATTCCTGTTTAGATGCAGATTCTGATTCTCTGGATGTGGAAGGAGTCATGAAATTATGAAATTATGTGAAGCTAGAACTACTGGTTCAGGGACTACTGGAAAGAAAAACAAATTAAAAGACTTTGACTTTAAAGACACATGTCCAGTGAAGAGGTCTTCTGATTTTGGTGAAGAATCTAGATGTTATTCTTATACTCACTCAGTATAATTCTGCATTCTCTGATTGATTGGTCAGGAGTGTATAAACCTAGAGAGAAGACCATTCCACAGATTTATATAAGGATAAAAAATTCATCATCTTAAACAACAAGGGTAATAAAAGGGATTTTTTTCCTTTTATTTTGGATCTAGATATTAAATTGTATTTTTCAGGACTAGAACTGCATATTAGAACTAATAATATCTTGTTCAACTATAGGTGAAAATGGGTTACAAGTGTTTACAGTTTTATTAGGATTTGCTTTCTATTAATAGTTGAATAGCAAAAGAGCTCTGGAGCCATACCTGTGGGTTTTATCTTCCCACAGAGATGTCATTTATATTTCTTACATTTGTATAACATTCCAGAGCAATGACCCATTTGTCCTGTGGTCAAGCAACAATCTGACCATTGTAAGTGTTGAAAAGCAGCTGTCATTAATAACTTGTTTACATCATCAGTGGTTTGTCAGAATATTGTTGCTGCTTACCAGGAATGTGGGAAGGCCATTGTTGTTGCATACTCATCAATAATACTATCATCAGATTCTAAAAACCCCTTTCCTCTATTATAGGCTGTTTAACATAGTACTTAGAAATGAAATTGTTGTATTTTAGATCTATAGTTTAGTTCTTTATTTTAAAAGTATTAACTTCATTTAAACACAATTATAATCACAGTTGATGTATTTCCATTTGAGGATTCAGTTAATGTACAACTTGAACTTTTTAGAAAAAGCAACAAAAACTCACAAAAGATATGACCTCCATTCTAAACTCCTTTGTCTTGTTTGTTACATTTTTTATGTCTTAGTTTTAGTTTATATTTCATCACTGTGTTCTGAAAAAATGTTTTTGACAGTTGTCCAAATGAGTTTGAGAAAATAACTATCTCAAAATGCACTCATGCTACCCATATACTATATAAGTTTATTGCCACTGATTTAAAATATTTATTATCATATATCACTATTTAAGGGCTTCAGCACAATCAATCTCTTTCTTCCTGTGTTTTATTTTTCTTGCCTAAGTCAACATGTATTGGAGGTTTAGGGTAAAAGTTCATATTGAAATAGACATTTTTCTCACATTTTGATCATGCAATGAAGCAGTATGAAGTTTTTCTTTCCAGAAGACCAATTCTACAAATCATTTTTTTATCAGTCAAATGTATGCTATGAATAGATTCAAATTGAAATAACTTTAATGTGGATTAAGTGTCAATGTCATGTTACTGTCATGATTTCTTAGGCAATTTATGGGTCTTAAATCTGGAGATCAACACAGATTCCAGTCAGAAATAGTGCCATTGTTAGTGATCTATTTCTCCAATACATTTTGATCAGTTACTACTTTGTTAAAAACTGCTTCTGCAGTAAATAATTAATAATTGTTATCAAATTACCCAAATAGAACAAAACTGGACCCTTTCTCTTTCCAAAGAAAGATGTCTGTTCCATTTTTAAGAAACAGTTGTCTTGTGAGGAAATAGTGTCAAGCTAGCATTAAATAAAAAAATTTTAATTTTCATGACATTACTAATAGTCTGAGATTTATGTTTAACATAAAAACATTTTCTGACTTTTATGTTCATGTGGTAATTAAAGTTTTTAAACATAAACTTGAATATTCTAAATGCACCAACCTTACCATTCTCAAAGGTCTGTAACTCAGACCTTGAAACTGTTACCTGAATATCATATTTTTATACTTTCTGTATTATAATTCAGGACACTGTAGATTCTGCTTTATTGCAAGGATTCTCAATGACACCTTGTTATTTCAGGACTGTCTTAGGATCTAACTTCTATAACTGTAGAAAGAGAATTAACAGTCGAAATAGCAGGGTTGCTTTCTGTCTTTCCAATCAAAGCATTAGGAGTTAGGATAGAAAATCCTTCCACTATGATGGCATCTTTAGCTACACTCATTGCATTTTCCACAGAATCATAGCATAAATATTTAACTTTCAAATATACAGCCTATTTATTTTAGGAAGAGCACACAACAAGGAGTCAGAAGAATGTTATTTTACTGTGTGACCTCAAGCAAGGCACATAACTACTGGTTCACTTTGTTAATTTTCCTCTTACATTTAGGGTTGTTGAAATATTGTGTGAAAATTGATTGAAGCATCAGACTTTGTACAAGTGTATCATTATTATTA
>NW_004624730.1:36058913-36089301 GCF_000247695.1 Heterocephalus glaber
TAGTTTCACATGTCTGCCTAATAGCACGTGTCTTCAGATTTTGAGAGTTTGTTATTTGGAACCTCTTTTTAGGAATACTTTTGTTCTTGAAAACTATAAATAAAATTTTACATAACTTCTTTTTTCAGACTAGCTTAGATTCTGACTCCTACAAAGTCTCCTTTATATCTCCTGTCAAAACGTACTACCATACTAGTTGGCAATAAAAAAATAGCATTACTAGTTAGAATATTTTATCATTGTTATAATAAGCATATTTTATTTTCATATTAAACTCTAAATTCCTTAAGGTTAAGTACATTTTTGTATTCTTTGTATAGTACCTTAACATGTGGCATCTGTTCTGTAAAAATTGTATACTAATTTAAAATAAATTTATTAGGTGAATATTTTAAAGCTGCAGAATAGTTTATTCTTTAAATAAATATTCTGAATAGAAGTACAGTCCAGGGCTGAGCGTGGTGGCACACATTGTAATCCCTGGGAAGCTGAGGCAGGAGTATTGCCGCAAGTTCAAGGCCAGTGTGAGTTACGTAGTGAGTTCAAGGTCAGCTTGAACTACATAGTCAGAACCTGTCTCAAAAAAGAAAAAGTATAGTCTAATTTATAAATCCTGATTTTTATATTTAGGTTTATTAAAATAAATATTTTTGTTCTCTATTCAGTTTTTTTCCCTTGAAAATCCAAGGAAATTGTTTTAAAGGAAATTATTGGAAAGCCTAGGTGTATTTTCTAAAGTATAGCCCTCTGCATTCCCACCTGCCATCCATATACATATTGAAAAGTTACAAAGTTTCAATTACACAGATTGAACAAATTCTGGATATTTAGTGCATAGTCATACCATGATGACTATAGTTAATAATGATCTGCTATCTACCTGAAAATTACTGAGAGATCTTAAATGTTTTTATTACCAAGTCACCCACCCACACAAAATATAAATATATACGGTGATAGATATTTTAATTAATTTGATGTTAGTAATTATTTCAGAAGTGTTCATATAGCAAATAATTATGTAATGCACCTCAAGTCTACATAATCTTGTTAGTTCAATAAATTTGGAAAAAAAATGTGAGAGTAGGGGAAAGTTGTCTGTGAGAGTTAAACTAATAACCATGAAAAAAAAAGTAGCAAAGAAACTTTGGCAAGACTCACAAGGTAAAGGAATGAATTTCTTGCTTTTATAGAGTATTACTTTAATAGTTGTCCCTAATGGAGAAAATTGGCATGACCAAAGGGCACCTAACACAGTAGAAAATAGTTTCTAACTTCACATGTGAAAAGAATTCACTCCTGCCTTGGTGAGAAAAGCTGTCACTGGAAAAAAACTAAGGTGCTAAATGAATAGTAATGATCTTATATGGACATTACTGGATAGGGCCTAAAGTAGTGTTTGATTGTGGTGGAAAATACTCAGCCAAGGAGCGTGTGAGTAGATTTTGGAACTTCAGAAATATGTTTCTTCCACAGATATTTGTTAAATATAAGGTACATACAGTATCAATCTAGGTGCTAAGAAATGACCCTGTCTTCATGAACTATAATCTAATAAATAGAAGAGAGAGACTTTAAAAAATACACAATAAGCATATTTTTGGTAATTCTTCTTACTTGTTTGTTTATCACGATATAGTTCAGGCTGACTTCAAACTCAATATATAGTCTATGCTGCCCTCAAACTCACAGCAATCCCGCCTCAGCCTCTCAAGTGCTAGAATTATAAGCGTGTGCTTATTTGTAGTAATTCTTGTAAATTATGATAGTTTTAGAAGAGAAAGTGTAGGATACTACCAAACAAATATTGGATGGATAAGAGCAGGACAGCAGCTTATACTTTATGTAGTAACAATTAAGAGAATGATAAATCAGTAAAGTTAGTGGTATGTCAAAAGAACCTGAGAAAAACATTATCTTGACTGTCAGCCATGATATCCCTCACTTCCTATATCCATTTAAATAACTTATCTTGGTAATACTTATCCCTGAACATTTCTCTAAACTATGCCTATTTATTTCTTCTCTGTTGTTTTTTGCCATTGTTCTGGTTAAAATTTTATTTCGTGCTGCCTGGACTAACATAAGAGCCTTTGTGTTGGTTTCCAACTTCCAGTCTTAGCCCATTCAGATTCATGCTCGTTCATCCCCTGCAATGATCTCCCCAAAACAGAAATCTGATCACTCACTTCTTGTCATGTCTTTAATGGATACCCATCATATGAAGGATAAAATATAACTTTCTTAAAGATAGTGGACCCCCTGAATGCTATAGACCTGTCCTTCCAGGTTTATATCTTACCATGTTCTGTCATACTTTTCACATTATCCTGTTATGCTGTTTTACTATTTCTTGCATTCCCTTGCCATTGTTTTTCCCTTTCTTCAAAATAAGTTGTACCACAAACCTCCATCTTTTGTGACTAGCTCAGACATCATGCCATTTGTGAAAGTCTTTCAGTGATCCATCACATCCTTTCTACCACTGTATGCATATCTATCTCCATTAATAAATTTACTTACCTTCTCATAATTATGTAATTATAACTGACCAGGAAATATCCACTTTTATATTCCAAATGTCTAATAATAATAGTCACTCAGTAAATGTTTTTAGGCAAATAAATGGTTTGCCTTAACTTGGTCTTTTATATTCTGTAACTATTATGTATGCATTTGTTCATATTTAATGTATTTTAATATGCCCTCATCTTGAGAAATTTAGATACACTGATTTAAGCAGATATTGGATCTCAATAATTTGTACCTGTAATGAGATGTTTGTAAGGTCTTTGCTAGCTAGTGGGAACAGTGCCATCTATTGTCAGTTATCCAGATTGTATCCACTATTGTGACTATTGTATTCAGTATTGAGCATAGAGCATTATTGAAAAGTTTATAAAAAGACACATCTATAAAATTTTTTTATCATAAATTTGCACAAGAAAACTACAACATGAATGATGAATGCAAATAAAGTAATTTAATATTCCAGCAATGATTACAATGGCTGTCCTGACACAGCAATAAAAAAATGTGTACCCTCAGTATTTGGCTTTCTTTATTCATATCCCAGATAATTCCTAAACAAATTATGATAGCCAATATTGATTTATAGAAAAATTACCTAAGGTAAAATACAAATGAACATTTGCTCTTATCCTTCTTTAGAAAAAAATGATGCTTTGTGATTTAGGTAGTATTTTACTTCCAAATACTTTTTAAAATTTTCATGAAACTAGAAAAGTATGAGAATGGAAAAACAAACCAAAAAGTCTTTAAACTATGGAAAATTGTTTTTAAATGAAAATTCATATCCAGTATGAAAGGTGATGGTTGTTTGTTCTAAGTAACTTGGGTTCCATTATTTTAAAAAGTTTTTATTTATTTTTAAAATTTATTCACTGATAGTGTTTATTCTGCAGCAGTATTTTTACATGTTAAATGAAACTATAAGTTAATTTTAATCTACAGAAATAAAACTACACTGGATTTGGCTAGTGTCAAGTGGCTAGGAGCTACTCTCCTTGATCATATATAGATGGTACAGTGTTTTGTAGATGGACAAAAAAGATTTGAAATGAGGATAGGCCACCAAAATATTAGTAAGCCTTGCTGTGTTACCACATTAAAGTTTCAGAAATGACATGTTTTCCCTTAGAGTTAAAACAGACATAATTCAGGATATATAGGATGGGAGAGATACAAGTTTTAAAAATATTTTCTTGTATTTTAGTCATATGTGAATTTTTCTTACCAAAAAAATACTCTAAAACTTCTCACAGAACATATTAATCCCTCTAGAATATATCCAGGAGCTCTCCAGCTTCCTGGACTCCAGATAGAAATATTCTATATTAGAGGTTGTGGTGGAGCCATTAATCCACTGATATATTACGTTTTGAGTCTCATGTTAACACACAGGGACATAGGTGACATTTGAGCATTATGGGTGTACCATAGTATCTCTACATTCCAAACTTTTTCCTGCTGTTTAGTTTGAACTATTCTAAATGACCATGTTAAAATAAAACTAAACTTTATCATAAAAAGTGCTTTATTGGCATTTTCCCTTCCAGTTATTGTTAATCTCAGTGGCCCCAAAATTTTCGGATAGTTTTGAGGACTCTTGCCTCTCATGTGCTCTCAAATACAAATATCAACAGTTTAAAAAGAAGGTCCTCACTGCTCCTTTCAAAAATATCCTTTTGCCCCATTCAGCTGCTGATCCTAGGTGCTGCACATATACTAGATACTATATTTCCCTATTTCCTAGGATATGTGACTGATCTTCCAACAGGGAAGAGCTTGCGAAGGGTCTCTGTCTCTGTCCCTCTCCCTCTCCCTGTGTGTCTATCTCTCCCTCCCTCCTGCAGACCCACCCTCTCACTTTCTTCCCTTTCCTGCCCCCTCCCCCTTTCTTCTTCCCTCTTTTCCTCCCTCTCTCCTACATTACATTCTGTTAGTGGAGGAGGAAGTACCTAAATTTGAGCATTTCTTATCCCTGAGTGTACTTTAAGAATATTACATTAAAAATAGCATTGAGTTTTTATTTCTACCTCTCTCTTTTCCTGGGACTCATAAAATAAAAACTGGAGGTGGAGGAGGATCTAGGGTGGGACATGGTATCAAAAAAATTTGGAATGATGGATACGCAGTCTGAACTTGGAAATTGTAAATTTGACAACTACAACTTATCTGAGGTTCAGTTTATATGTTTTAACCTGATCTTCCCTGGGGAATAAATTTTCCTGGTCACTTCTCAGACCAACACTACATTTCTGATGGCCTGAGTTTAACTAGGCATACTGTGAAGTATATGAATTTAACATAATTTAAGCTATCTTCATAATGTGAGGTGGAGTGGCCAAAACCCTCCTTTTCATAGTGCAGTATAATTTTAATCAAGATAGTAAAAAATATATGTATATATTCTACTTCCATGTTTTTCCCTGCATGGGTGTGTGTTACTGGAAATCAAACCCAGAGGTTCTCTACCACTGAGATAATCCCCAAACTCTTTCATTCATTCATTCATTTATTCATGAAATGAATGAGTGAATGAAAGGGTCTTGCTGAATTGCCCACGCAGGACTTGAATTTGTGACCCTCCCGCCTTAGCCTCCCAATGTGCTAGAATTATAGGCATGCAACATCGTGTCTGGCTTAAGTCTTGTTTTTCTTAAGAAATAATGTGAATGAGAAGTTATTTTCACTATGACTGGTGAGGACAGACAAAATATTGGAAATAGAGAGCTTGAATACTTCAACACTAATAATCCAAATAGAAATTTTCTAATATAACCAGTAACTTAATGCCTACAGGGTGTAAGCATTTTCTTATCTGAACAGTTGTTATATGTAATATACATGATTTGACATTACTTGATTTTATTATTTATCTACATGCCTTAAAAAAGATTCATTTAATAAATTATCAAGACTCTTTTGTGTTCCAGACATTAGGTAGTACAGATAGATTATAAACTATCTTGGCTTTAGAATTCCACTCCTATTCAGAGCAGAAATTCCCAACCTGGCTGATTATCACCTGATCAATATTCTAAAAATCATAAATCCGCAGATCCTAAAAGCACATGCTGGCCACATTGGTGCATGCCTATAGGCCCAGATATCTGGAGGCTGTTGCAAGAAGATCCTTTGAAGCTAGGAGCGCAAGACCAGCCTGGGCAACATAGCAAGACCATGCTTCAAAAACGAAACAAACAACCTCAACAGAGGTCGTAAAGCAACAATTGCATAGCTTAGTCCTTTGCATCATGCATAGGGCACGTCTAGCCCATACAGTTATCTGACTATTTTCTGCCTTTGCTTCCCAGAAATAGTTTCCTTACTCTATTACTTCCTGTCACCCAGATCTAAACCTCTGAAATAAGAGTAAAGGACAATTAAAGAGTCATTAACTTATGTTAGCCAGGTATCATTTCAAAAGGAAATAATAAGATAAGGATCCTTTGGAATCCACAGTTGAAATGAATTTGAAAAGAAAACATTTATTAATACTTTACAACACTAGGTCTTGAATTTTTTTGGTCATAGATACTTTTTAGAATCTGATAAAAGCTGTAGATTTTCTATCCAGAAAAATGTGAGTGCATATTATTTCAGGAAACTCCCTGATGCACATGTTTGACGTGTATTAAGTGTCTTTAGTATTTCCTAAGCCTTTATACTTGCCTTCCTCTTCATCAGTAACATTTCTTCCTATCTCTTTTCTCATCCTCAGCCTCTCTTTCCTTCTTTGTGTTTAAATGTTCTCTGATTTCTCTATGGATACCTCTATTCTTCTCTCTTAGTTTCTTTTATAGCCCAAATCTCTCTTTCTCCCTTTATCTCTTCTTAGCTAACTAGAATATGATATGAAGTACTGGTATATATTTTTAAATAGTTATGGTATAATTTGTATGGTTTTAATTTTATTGGAATATTTCATTTAAAACATTGCAGTCATTTTGTATATACTTTAGAAACAAAGAAAAGAAAAATAATCACTGCTACAATTTTGATTCAGAGTTACTGCCATTTTGGTGTACTTCTTTCTAGTCTTGTTTAACATACAGTATGAATACTATTACGTATGAGTAATAGTCTATTAAAGTTTTTAGAGTCATTGCAGAAAATTTATTTTTAAGGAATCGCTCTGGAATTAGAGTATGCATCTTTATCACAATCTACTTCAAGTTAATACTGTAAATTACTTCCAATAAAATATATGGACTTTATATATAGCTCACTTCTATTCCCTATTGCTGTTATAAATACTACATCTTTGTACATTATAAACACAAGAATATAGTGTTAGGATTTTTGCCCTTGGTGAATATGACTTTTAAAGAATTTAGGAGAAGAAAATAAATATATATACCCATACAATGCTTTATGTTTACTTGCTTATTTACTATTCACAGTACTCTTCATTCCTTCGCATGGTTCCAGATTAACATTTGGTATCATTTCTTTTAACCTAAAGGACTTACTTCATTTCTTCTTGTTAGTGCAGGTCCATTAGAATAAATTATTTTGGTTTATTTATCTGTGAATGTTTTTAGTTTGCCTTTATTTTTGAATACACAATTGTTGCTGGTCAGATATTTCCCCCCCCAATACTTTATGCCATTTTTGTTGTCTTCTGGTCTACATTATTTCTGATGAAAAGCCAACCATTAAATCATACTTGTATGATTTGTAAATGCCATGGTACTTTACCTTAGCTACTTTTTTCTTTTTTCTTTTGGCTATAAGGAGTTTGACTCAACCATATGAGTGTCTTTCCTTTTGCATTTGACTTCTTGGAGTTCGTTGAGCTTTATGATTCCTAAGTTAAAATTTTCCACCAAATTTGATATTTTTGGTCATCACTTCAGGTTTGTTTTCTGCCCCCTCCTTATCACTTTCTCTATTAGGATATTTGATAGTATCCCCTAGATAAGACTGTTCATTCTCGAGTATTTGCCATTTTGTGTTTTGGCTTGGATAATTTTCATCAATCTGTTTTTGTCAACATAGATTCTTTTTTTGTATTCTGACATTTCAGATCTGTTAATCAACTCATCTAGTGAGTTTTGTTTTGCTTTCATTTTAGTTATTGTATTGGTTAACTGTAGAATGTTCATTGGGTTCTTCATAGTTTCAAAGCACTCTATGGAGATTCCTTATTTGTTTGGTTAGTTTGATCATACTTTAATTCTTTGAACATATTTACAATAGTTTCTTTGAAGTCTTTGCTAAGTCAAATATCTGGACCAATTTTGGAAATGGTGTCTAACTCCTTTTTATTCTTGAGTATGAATTCATCTTTTCTTCTCTTTTATACTAATGTCTACTGCTGTGGGTTCAAAATTGTAATTAATATGTTATAATGACTATATTATGTTTTATACTCTTGAGATAGTCACTGTTTTTTGTTTTAGTGGGTAGTTATCTTTTCCAGACTAAAACTGTGGAATTTGTTGCCTCTTCTATGATTTTCAAGGTGTTTTTTTTTTTTTTTTTAAAGAGGGCAGTTAGTTGCCTTTTATATACTGAAACTGTGGAATTTTCTTGTTTCTTCAGTGTTAACTGGTGAAGTCTCAGCTTAGTTCTTGTTTTTCTTGATTTTTCTTCTGTGTTTTTTAAAACCATGGTTTGTTAGGGGTCTGCTCTGTGACTGTACACTTTAGTGGTCAGTAAATGATGTGGTCAATGGCCATGGCCAAATGCCTTAGGGAAGTAAGACTTTACACTGAGGCTAGGATGTATGTGGATGAGGAACACATTCAGATTTGGGGCAAATATACAAGTCTCCGGGCTTTCAATTTTCACATGGCTCTCTTTGAATCTATTACGTACATGTAATTTAATACACAAGAGTATTTGGAAAGCTTATAATCTCAGTCTTCTCTGGCTCTCTATTCCTATTAAGTGTTTACTTGTTCTGCCACTGCCTTTGATTCAAGACCTCTGGTGGTAAATCTGTAGAATTTTTGTTGCTCACTCTGTGAGTGAAGTATCCTCAAGGATTAATATCAAAACTTCCCATTCTTACTTGATGAAATAACCATTTCTTGAGTTATTGTATACATTTGGTTATTTCTGAGCCTTGGAAATGGTTGTTTTAATGTCATTTTATCCAGATTTATGTTTTCTCTGGAGAGTTGGTCTTCTGATATCTTCTGGCTACCATCACCAGAAATGAGAATATGCTATTGTTAACATTTGAGGATAGTTTCTTCAAAACTTTGTTCTGTGTATCTGTATTTTAGTACGTATTTCACATAAGTTAAATAAAAAATATGATCAAGTTTGTATCCTATATTTTCAGTTAGTAGTATGGTCGAACTAATTTTCTATGTCACTGATGTTTTTCTGTAAATGTTTTTAAGAACAGTTCTTTGAAATCAGGTGTGGTGGCCCAGGCCAGTAATCTCAGCACTCAGGAGGCTGAGGCAGGAGGATCACTGGGAATTCAAGGCCAGCCCAGGCTACATAATGAGTTCAAGGCTAGCCTGAACTACATGGAGAGACTGTCTCAAAAAAAGAAAAAACTTTTTGGCAAAAAATTTTTTATTTAAATATTGTACAAATTGTAAAAGATTTTAATATAGGAATATTATACTTTAGTATATCAATATAATGAAATAAAATCAATTATTTCTCCATTGTTAGAAATTTACTAGTTTTTACTTTCAATCAGTAGCTTTTCTAGATATCTGAACTGCTTATAGATCTTTGTATCTTAAATAATTGCTTTAGGCTAGATCCCTCAAATGAAAATCCTCTATTAAAAGGTATGAACATTGTAATGTTCTTAATATATAGTGCTTTGTGTCTTTCTGGATGGTAGGCAATTTGGGATGCTTTAAAAATTTTAACATTGTCATTGTGTTGAATAGATATTACTATATCTTGTTTAGGAGAGTTATCTAGTTTTTTACTGATACAGATGTAGGTTACTTCCTGGTCTTCACTTTTCTAAAGAATTTTTTTGAAATATTTAAATGATCATAGCTTTTTCATGTTTTAAACATTTTTTCTAGATGCCAAAATTGGAAATATTTTTCTCAAGGAGTACTTTTAGTACTCCTTTCACACATTGTATAAGTTTTATGATACCATTAGTAAAATATAAGAGTTTTACTTCATTGGCTAGCATTACCTGTCATTTACATTGCTCTCATTTATATATTTGATATTAGTGATAGAGATTACTGCTAGAGAAATCTGAGAGAGCTTGACTAATTGTCTTTTTTCAGTGTGAAAAGTTGCATGCATTTTTCCTTTAAGAATTAGTGACTTTGTTACCTACCAACTTACAGGGACCTTTTGGAATGAAGCTATCAAGTTTGGGTTAAATTTATTGCTAATAAGTTTATCACTGTGTTGCCATTCTATTTTAGTTCTGTGTTGCTGAATATTTTTAATGTAAATTTTGTTTATTTATATATATTTGGAGGTTGTATTGATTGGCTTTTTCATTGCTGGGACAAAATACACAACACCCGCAACCTAAAAGAGGAGACATTTATTTTGGCTTATGGTTTCTGAAAATCATCATCTGACTCCAAGGAAAACCATTATGGCTGAAGGATATGGTGAAGGAAAGGAGTTCAATTCAAAGCATATGGAAATCAGAGAGTTGGGAACGAACCCAGAGACACAGGTATCAGGGACCAGATATAGTCTCCATAATCATCTCTTCATGACCTACTTCTTCCAACTTGGCACCATCTCATAATAACATGTTCAGCTGTGAGCTCATCAGTGTGTTCATTGATGAGGTTAGTGCTTTCACAGTTCAATCACCTCTCCAGGAGTTTCTTAATCCAGTCAAGTTCACAATCAAGAGTAATAGGCATAGTGAGATCAAACCCATGGTCTTACACATAGGCAAGCACTGAGCTGTATCTGCAACCTTAAAATTGAATATTTTGTGCCATCAAATCTGTGAGATTTTTTCCTTTATGATTTCTTCTGTTGCTTTTAAGCCCCCAAAAGTAAGCCCTTCCCCTAGTGAGATCCCCTTCCCACCGGGGATCAAACTCAGAGCCTTGCACTTGCAAGGCAGGCATGACACCACTGAGCTAAATCTACAGCCCTAGATGAGCTCTTATTCTGTAGGCTTGAATCAAATGAAATTGCCACTTTTATAGTTAAAAAATTAAATATCAGTATTTCATTTGGTCAGACATTAGTTTTTTTTGGGGGGGGTGGTCATTTACTTGTTGGAATATTTTATTCTTCATGGCCTAACACAGAAAGAACAAAATGAATGAAAAAAAAAATCTTGAATAAAATTACTTGTGAAAAATTAGCTGTCATTTTGATACAGTGGTCAATTTTTTTAAAAAAAGTAAAGTGGGAGTTACATGTTAAAGAATTTCAGATTATCATCTCCAAGTCACTATGATATATATTATTTAGTTGCCCTTTTATAATGGGTATTTTTGAAGGTGTTTAAAGCAGCAGTTTTGATTGTATGATTTTATTAGTGTGACAATTTTCATGAATGAAAGTAGGGCTTAATTTGCCTCATTTTTTAGTTTCTGCAAGGAGAATTCCACACAGGTACAAAGAAAAAAAAGAATGAAAACTTAAGTAATGTATTCATTTCATATGTACATATAAGGTATTCATTTCATATGAACACATATACATTTTATATATATATATATATATATTACTTTGGGTGAGAATTCTAAATGAAATGTAGCAGCTTACATTGAGAAATAAGTTTCTGCCAATGCTTTTGAATTTTTCTAAGGAAACCCATAGTTTTGGGCTTTCTTTAAGCAGAAATCATTATGATATGGTATTATGGAGTGATTTTTTTTATTATACTAATATCAATTAAAACACCAGAGTTTGATCAGTATCATTTTCACTTGATATTGAAGCCAGTTGTTTGAGTCCCAAGTCAAAAGCTAGTATATTTATTCATTATAAATTTTTAATTATGGATTTTTGCTTTGTTCTTACAAATCTGAATCATTTTATATACATATATACATAGTTTTGTAGTCTTCTATAAATGTAATGGCATTTATCTATGTTATTTAATGTGTTTATAAGATTTTAAAAATTGATTCCTGTGCTACTTCTATGATGAGGCTGAACCATAACTTACTTAATTATTCTCCTTTTGGGAATGCTTTTCTGCTTTGAAAAACATAATGATAAGCATACTTGCATAGATAAGGAAATGAAAGCTCTCAGATTATACAGTCAAGACTAAAATGCAGTTCTTTTAATACCCAATCGTGATTTACCTATTGTCTTTTTCCTCCCACATTAAACTGTTGGACACATAAAAAAATGTGCTCTCTATGCAAATATCCCATCTAGAAAATTTCACAGCCTATCATTAGAATCAAATCAATTATTTTCTGCAATTACTTATAATACAATATAAATAAATATTTTGTGACCTTTTGTTAATCTGTATGATTATACACTGAATGCAGTGGTTCAGACAGGTGGATGCTTCTGTTTTTCAGGAGCAAATATGCTGTAAGACGCTTTCTAATACTGATCACTCTTGTTGCTGAGCAGGGAAGAAGCTTCCAGAAAGTAAATTTGAAAGACTTATTAGAGGCAAAGTGAAGTAACTGTGTTAAGAGATAGAAATTATAACTTGGAACAGATTTTATCAAGAAAATTAAAAACTTATATGAAGTCCGTAAAGCAAAGAGAAATAGACTATTCCAGGCAATTTATTACCATAGAAAATACCACTTGCTTCCCAGCAGTCATGAGATGATACAAAGGGAGATTCAAAGAAGTTTAAGAAAATAGTAATAGAGAATGGATTTCTTGTAAATAACTCTTAAATGTTTCAAAGGACTTAAAAACAGCAAGTATTTCATTCTGATTTTTAAAAGGATCACAAAAGGGACATATATAATTTGTTTAAAACAATATGGCTCAGCCAGGGATTTAGCTCAGTGGTTCCACTGCCTGCCTTGCAAGCGCAAGGACCAGAGTTCGATCCCTGGTACCAAAATAAATAAATAAATAAATAAAATAATATGGGTCATAGACTATCCTGAAAAGTTAATATTTATGGACTAAAATATGTACTGGTATCTAAAATTGTGGTAGCAAAGTAAAGATTCTAAAGCAGATTTTTAGAACCAAATGCACTTTATCCTTCTACGTAGCCACATACTGTTGTCCAATTGTACTTTAATGTAAATGCCATGTCTAGAAAGATTAGTAAAATAAACTTGTCTTACCTAGAACAATTTTAGAGTTTCCAAGAGGTCTAATATACAAATAATTGATGCATATATAAAGACCCCTAATGGGGGCCTGTAAGTAAACGCTTCTATTTATAATTTATTGTTTTTTCCCTTTTCTGTTTGCTTTCTACTTCTAAACTTGCATTAAAATAGCTACACTTCTTCCTCCATCTCCTTTCTACATTGGCTTTCCAGAAGCTTTTATACAAAGCCGCTTCCTTCCCAAATTTCCTTTCTTAACTTCTGTTAAAAATGGTTTGAGTATTGGTGCTTCAAAGTTGGGACTGAAAATAAAAGAAACCGAGGAGGAAGGAGGGTACTTATTTTGAAAGAATAGAAGTGGTCTATAGCATTTTAATAGAGATTTGAATACTCATGAGTTGTAAGAACAATCACTACTGTAACCAGACAATCAGGTGAGGATAGAGAAGAATGGTGGGATTTCAGCATTTCTACAACTAAGAATACTGAGGAGAAGTCCCAAGCAGAGGATTATACAAGAGTGAAAGCAGAGAGAAGAAAATGTATGACATTGTTGAGAAATAGTGAGATGCCAAATATTGCTGAAATGTTGGCCATGAGCCTGAAAATGATGAAAAATAATAACACAATAAGCTGGGAATATTATCAATAGCTTTGAAAATTAAAGTGATGAGTTCATACTTAACTCTGGAAGCAATGGAGAATCAATGAAATATTTTTTAGCGATAGATTTACCTGAAACCTTGCTTTGTGATAACTTTAGCAACTACATATAGAATTGAAAGGATAAGTGGAAACAGTGAAGCTGCAGTTTAGATCTGGAGTCAATAATAGTCTAGATCAGGGAATCTACCCTTTTTTTGATAAAGGGCCAAATAAATATTATAGAATTTATGAACTACACAGTCTCTACCACAGCTCTCAACTCTGCCTCTTGGAACCAGAAGTAATTTGTAAATAATAAGCATTGCTATGTATTTGTGTAGTGTATAAGCAGAACTATTTAGTAGATAACAGAATTGAGTAATTAATATGGGCTATCGAATAGGCCCTCAAGGATGCTGTGTCCTTGGGTTTAGTTTCACCTCTTTAGACCTCATCAATGAAATATGTTTATAAAATGACATTTTTCTCTGGTTTTTAATTAAGAAAATAGCTGGTAAATAGCTTTTGCTAACCCCTTAAACTGTTTAATGAAAATATTTGATAAAACTCTAAGATAAATATGCTATTGAGAATGGAATACGTTGTTTTTTTTCTTTTCTTTTCTTAGTCTTTATTTAAACCGACTTAGTGCCAAGATCTAGAGACAAGATAAATCTACTTTTGAGATATTTGTAATATTTCTAGCTTAGACCTTGATCCTAAAAGACAGAATTATAGTAACTGTTAAAATGAAATGTAGCTAGAAATATGATAAGTGCTGATATGTATCTCGGTCATCATGATTGCATAAAAAAGCAGGATTCAACTGTGAGCTATTTTTAAAATGTTCAAATATAAAGACAACAACAGGTAAAAATGATGAAAAAAGAAATACGGGTCTAAAACTCACTGTTGTTAGGATGTCCGTCCCTCTCAAATTAATGCACAGATTGAGCACAATTCCATGCATGATCCTACTGTGGCTTGTGAGGAATTTTGTTTTAAGAGATTTACAAGCTTGTAAGAACTGGGAATGCCAGTGAGCTAAAAGAGCCAAAATATCTTAGAAAAAGCAGGAAGAGAAGTTACTCTACCCGATTTCAATATAGTAATAAAGACAGTGTGGTATTGGCATTGAGATTGACATATAGATGTCAGCCAGAGAGTTTGTCTGTCTGTATGCCTGTCTGGATAGATACAGATTAAGTAATGGTAGCC
This sequence comes from Heterocephalus glaber, assembly GCF_000247695.1. Next base: position 36,073,496 of record NW_004624730.1, read on the forward strand.
TTTTCCATAAATGGTGGTAGATCAATTGAAATGTCATATACCAAAATAAAAGATTTTCAATGCATGTCTTACACATATGCAAAAATTAACTAAAAGCATTTCATAGAATTAAATGTTAACTATTGAACTATAAAACTTCTGTGTGCAAATATAGAACAAATCTTTGTGAATTGGGACTGGACAAAGATTTCTTAGGTACAACACTAAAGATTCACAAAAGAAGAAATTGATGGATTGCACTTCATCACAACTTTGGTTGGATTTTGCATATAAAATTTGCACATCCTATATGGGAAAATTAATTTTGCTTTAATACAAAGTTCTGGGAACTGAAGAAAACAGACCAATAAAAACTTGGTAAAAAATTGGAATACCATTATGTTAAGGAAGATATGTGAATAATTAATAAACACATGAAAAGATGCTCAACACCATTAGTCATTAGAGAAGTATAGATTAAAGCCACCTTAGGGTACCACGACACACCTATTAGAATTTTGTAATTTAAAAGACTGCCAAATATTAAGTAGGTTATAGATGGTACTGTTAGTTGATACTGTTATCCACTACTAGTGGGAAAATAAAACCACTTTGGAAGCAGTTTGATAATTTCTTTAAAAGTTAAAACATTTATCATATGATCCAGCTGTTCTTTTCCTAGATATTTACCTGAGGTATGAAAGCACATATTTATATAAAGATTTTTAACTATTTACAACATTTAAAAATAATAGTGAAGGAAAAAAACCTGGAAATAATTAGAATAATTAGAATGTCGACAGGTTAATGCATACAACAATTAAGGTATATCATTGCACTTTCACACTGTACAGTACGCACAGAGCAGCACAACTGTGACAGCGTCCAGCAGACAAGTGAGCTACTTCTGCAATTTGTCCGTATCAATGAATGTTCCTAATGCGAGGTCCATTCATATCCGTGAAAGTTCACAACTCAAGTGTTTGTCAGTTAGGGAGTTACTAATTTTTATTTAAGAAATATTGTTTCTTAATGAATATAGATTTTTCTGCATAGATTTCCTTCAAACAGCACAATTGTGACATTGTGGTCTTAAATCTGTTTAGAAATTTTTTGAGAAACTGCTTTCTGTGCAATTCTATTTGATTATTTTCTTATTTATTAAATAAGGTATATTTTCTGGTTCTGAGTAACATTAATACCATTTACCAAGTTTTGATGGAATTCATATTCATCCTACAGTTTTATACGTGTTAAAAGTGTAGATGTTTTGGGAGTCAAGCCCCAAAGGTATTTTCATTCTAAGGCTGATAGTGTGATGAGACTTAACTAAAAATGCATTAGTGTAAAATGTTTTAAAACTTTATATCATTTATTTCTCCTCAATCTTTTCTTTACAAGTAACTATAGACAGTAATCAGAATGTTGGCAGCAAATGAAGTCAGATTGCCTTCTCTAGATTCCCATATCTAGCCAGGTGTGGTGGCACACACACCTGTAATCCCAGCACTGGAGAGCCTGAGGCAGGAGAATCTCTGAGTTCAAGGCAAACCTGGGATACATAGTGACTTCAAGGTCAGCCTGCACTACAAAGCAAAGCCTTGTCTCAAACAAACAGGAAGCAAAAGGGAAAAAAATAAATTCCCATATCTAACTGCTGAGATTACGGGTGTGCACCACCATGCCTAGCTGCATCAAGAATCTTTCCTTAAGAAGTCACTATATTTTTAAAATAGTGGTTATAAATAAGAGGAGGGATAGAGCTATTATGAAATGGTATTTCATGAGGTGGAAGACTTTACCAATATTGTTAATATTTTATATGGTATTGACTATCCAATTAATTTGTATACTTTTTCATGTTTTGATTATTTTTAATTATCAAAAATCTCTCTGTGAAATACAAAAAAAAACCTTCCCATGAATTAGCTTAACATATAAAGTATCTCAGATTTTTATTTCAAAGGACACTTACTCTTCTAAGGACACTCTACGTTCTAATTACGTTCTAATTCTTAGCTTGCTTAGGAGCTGCTAGTCAGAATATCATTTCTTTTTTGCCATTGTAGTCATGTAATATGGCACAAAGTTTCAGGTTTGTAGTATGTGTGGTAGGTGGATAGCAGATGTCACAAGCTGTCTGGCTCAGGGTTGAACCTGGCCCTGAGAAGTACTTTGATCTGCACAGTATTTGTCTTCATCATGACTTGCATTTTTGTAAAAATTAACAAATTTTGTAAGATTGCATGACAACAATCACTTGGAGCTAAGTGGTCCCAGTTTTCCATACTCTTTGTGTTCCCTAATACTGATGTTAAATCATTTACTATTTATCATCATAACTGTGTTAACTACTTGTCACCTATAAGCATTTTAATTTATGATGGTTAGATTGTATCCAGTGGATGTTACAGTCTTCTCTTGGTACTTGGCTGTGATATTTTAATTTGTTTTCATGTATTTTCAATACTTTACAAAGCATGCTTACATACATTCTCCCTGTCAAAACACAGTGTAAAGTACTCTTTGTCATTTCCTCCTCTCATATCCAGACTTTTTATTTAATCAATGAAATATTTTTGAAATGTGATTCCTCCTGTCAACCCTTTCTGCTACTACTATAGCTTAGGCCCCCATCATCTCATTTGGACCTGTTTAATTGCCATCTACCTGATCTCTTTGCCTGTAGTCACATTCCTTTTGATTCATCCTCAGACATATTGCTAGAATGATATATCAAAAGTGCAGATCAAATCATCTCTCTCTATAAATTCTTCATCTTCTGTGTCAGAGATTGACGAACTTTTTCTTAAAGACTCACATAGTGGTTATTTTAGTCTTTGTTGATTGTAAGGTTCGTGCTACAAATACTCTATTATTGAGTTGAGTGCAAAAGCTCCTATAGACAATATGTAAACAAAGATCAAGGATAAGTTTCAATAAATTACAAAACCAGCCTGCTGGGCCAGGGCTATAGTTTGTTAACCTCTGTTCTGTGATAAAAAGCTCTCATTGTCTTCTCACTTGTCACATCTGCCACTCTCATCTTGTTTCTTACAGTTTTCTTGGAAGCACCATTCAAATTCTTAAATTTCTTGTAAATACAGCATATTCTTTCTATATTCAGTTATTTAAATCAGACATTTCACAATAGCAAAATAGTCAAATATATTGCATGTTAATTCTGAAATTATTATCTTTATGTTGTTTAGTTTATTTAGGTTATTTATCTAGTTTCTTGCTGACATCTTTATAAATATATAGTAAATAGTCTTAGCTTCTGAGACTTAAAAAGATCTGTTTTTGACAGACCTTTCAGAAAAGTGATAACCTTGATACAATGTTATAGTTTGGATACCATTAATAATACATCATCTGAAAAATCTCAGAATGAGGTTTCTGGTAGGAAATAGTTTAGTTTCAACCTTTTCGACCACATTAAATCAAGGTTCACTAAGAGAGTTTTAGGACAGTTAGTGGAAACTAAAACGTGTAAGTTACGTTGTATTCTATCTTCCTCACCATTGCTTCTTTTAAATTCAGTTAGAAAAGCAGAAACTATTTGGTGTTAGGTTTGACTTACCTGAGGTAAGAGACTTCAAGTTGCTACTGTATTTAAATTCTAATAGATCACTCACATTTTTCCACATACAAATAAAAATAATTACTTCAGAATGTGTTAGTGTATTGTTACCTCTATTGTTAAATCAGCAGTTACTTAATGTTATTACTGATCGGAATAATGTTGTATAGAAAATAAACTCTTCCATTAAAGAAAAGAACTTCATTATTTAATCATATTTGGTGAAAAATATGATTTGACAGTGGTTAACAGTAGATTGTTAGTACTGCTGTATGGAATTTTAAGGTTAAATTATTAATATTGATTGTGATAAAGTTCTCTAAATTTTTCATGCATAACAATGCATTAATTTAAAGCTCCAGTGCTTGCTTCGGCAGCACATATACTTATTTAAAGTTCCACTTATTAGAACTGACCTATAAATGTTTTATGATTGATTTTTAGCCACCAGCTGAACAGGCCAAAGCCAGACTACAATTAGTTCTTGAAGCTGCTGGTAAGTGTTGATATGCTTTTATTAAATGAAAAAGTGAATCCTAGGCTTGTACACACAGGTGAGTCAAAGAAAAAATTCCTATTTTTATTAATCCTCAAAAATTTGTAAAATATGGATGATATCATATATTACCTGAAATATGTATTATTGTGGTATAATGCTAAATGATCATTCTTTATGTTTTTTCATTCTTTATCTTTTTATTGATAAATTTATTTTAAGTTTTTGTTTTGATGAAGTCAAATTTAATGATTTTATCTTTTATGGGCTGTGCTTTTGGTGGCATGTATTTTTTGACTCAACCTACATGATTTTCTTCTATGTTTTCTTCTTTATAGTTTTACATTTTGTATTTAAGACTGTGATCCATGGTTATCTTTTGTAGAAGGTATAATAATGAGGTTAAGGTTTTCCTTGTTTTAGGGGAAGTGAATTCAGTGTCAATAATAATTCCTTTAGTTACTTTGGACTAACTCTTTGGGCTGTATGTTCTACATACCACCTAATCTTTTTTTTTTTTTGGTATTGGGGAATTGAACTCAGGACCTTGTGTTTGTGGGGCAGGCACAGCGCCGCTGAGCTAAATCCTCGGGCCTCATACCACCTAATCTTAAAATGCTACAGCTTTTATTTCACAGAGGTACAGTAATGGTATGTCCTTGATTTTAGATATGTTCAGCTTCATGTAGGCATTAATTTACCTGTTAAAAATGTCTAAGATCCAAATTTTATTTTATTTAATTTTTTAATTTTTTTCCTTAAATTCTTTTATTGGTACATTTTAGGTATACAGTACATTTACATTTATCATTGGGAACTTGTACCTTTACATGATGTATCTTGGTTCTTATTTTTTCCCCCTTTCCTGCCCTCCCTTTACCCTCTCCACCCTTCCCTATTTATAAAGACTTGGTTTCCTTTTTTTCCATTTCCCATAATTTTTCCTTTCCCTTCTTTCCTTTCCCCTACCCCTCCTACTTCCAAATTTTATTTTTTAGATACTGATATTTTACTTTGAATTTTAATGTGCTTTTTTTTTTCTAATGTGCTTTTAAAAATATGTGTAACTCAGGGCTGGGGATTTAGCTCAGTGGTTCCACCATCTGCCTCGCAAGCCTGAGTTCGATCCCCAGTACCAAACAACAACAACAACAACAACAACAACAACAAATATATATATATATATGTATGTATGTGTGTGTGTATGTGTGTGTGTGTGTACCTTATTCAAATAATAAGTTGTCAGGAGTAGGACATATTTCTTAAAATTATGTGCTTTTGAAGATTTACAAAGGGATAATTTTCAGCTGGAAAAAAATGAGGATTTTGTTTTAACCTCAAAGCTAATTTCAGACCATCAGCACTCAGTTCTGAGTGTCTATTGAGAAATACATGTGTGCCTGTTGACTCAAGCATTTCTTGCATTAGTTCTTTATATCCCCAAAGTATTCATAATCTAAAGATTGGGAGCACCAGTATGAATGATATACTACTTTCCTGAATCACTAATATAAGTAACTTATCATGTAGTTGTAAAAAGTAATATGTATTTCAATTATGACTTTGAATTTTTGTAAATCTTCAATATAGCTTTAAATACTACTTATATTTTAAGTGTGTTGCTTGTTCATTTCATCTTTAATTGCATAGAAAACATGATTTATTAATTTTCATAACCATTGCGTTTTTCATATTTTAACTCAAATGAATTTGCTATAAAGTTATATGTTTCTCATTTACATAATTTGCATTCACTCTTCAATAGCATTTTGCATTGAAAAAATATTTCCAGTTCATAATTTGAATGTTAACAAACTAACTCTTTAAAGGAAAACATTTATGCTGCCTAGCCAAGGAGATGTTTCAATGAATACAATTTAAATAATTTGATTTCAGTTTTATAGTTTTCATTCTTTTAATATGACTTTGAAGCAAATTATAAAATGTCTAGTAGTCCTCAGAATATATAGCTTTCTTATATCTCTTCTAGTTGTCATCTTTTTTTTTTAAATTTAAAATTCTAAATTATAGAAAGGGTAAAGAGTAGGTTCTATAATTTGACATTCAAACTTAATGACAGTTTTCAAATTAAAAACTTATTTTGGCCTTGATAAGCAAGGGATAAGCCTTAGTTAAATAAGTAGCATTGTTTAGTCATCTACTTGTTATTTAAACATTCACCTCCAGCATTTTTTTCTTACCGGTATCAATATAATGAACATCTTATACACTGTGCTTTCCATATTTTAGATTATTTTCTTGACATTGATTACTATAGAAATGAGTTTATGAGGTTAGAGAGCATTAATATTTAGAATCCCTTTTATGCATTTGTACTAAATTGTTTTATGAAAACATTGTGCTACTTTTCATTTCCACTAGTTGAGTAATTGTTTTTACCAGACTTTGCTTTTAGATACTATTTCCATAAATATATTGTTTTATATTATGATATAATATATTATACCCCTTTGAAAAACCTCCAGTATGTTTTTTTATGAGAACTTAACTGTTTTGGAAAGAGGAAGCAAATGGATGGACATAGTGGGAATATAGAGATAGAGCTCAAATATAGAACTCAAGTTTCTAGGTTCGATTTTTCTGTTTTCTCTAAATTCAAGGTGTTCATTGCATTATTAAAACTAAACATATAAATAAAATAAAGGGGAGAGAAGATAAGAACAATATGAGTTCATCCTGGTAAGACTTGCAGTTAGTCTAGCCTCATTCTAAAACTGAAATAAGGGGATAATAAGATCTGGCAGCATCTTTTGTCACATTTGAGTTCACTTAAATTTCCAGGGCATATACCTAGAACTTTTGGACTTGAAAAATGAATACAAGGTAGCCTAATCTATATTCTTTAGGCCATGTTTATTTTTAGCCTTATAGTTGCCAAAACTTAGGAGATAGTGTTCATATTTAGAAATTCTACTGATTAGACTTAGTCTTTTACCCTAGAATGAGTTCCAGAAGACATACTGCATTGTCATGATTATATTGGTAAACATCAATAATACCATCAATTTGGAATTAAACTATATTTAGAACATTTAGTCATGATTATTAGAGATCTAATTTTTGAAAGATATATGTGTGAGCAAAGTAACATTAAATAAAATGCACCTGCATTGTGTCATATATATGTAATCAAAACTGAATTTGAAGTCTGAATTTTTGTGTATGTTATGATCATATTTCATAAGCACAAAATTATCACATAGTTATACTTTCAAAACTTTGAAATTTCAATCTTTAATTCCTTTGTAGCCAGTAATTCACCCATACTTAATTATTTCCAATTTTGAAGTCATTTTCATATATCTTTTTCTTGTCTTTCCAATTGTCATCCCTTCCTCTCTTCTTCCTACTCTTTCCCTCTTTCTCTTGGGTCCCTTTCATTTAGTCTTTTTGGAATACATCCAGATTATAGTGTGTCAGTTGTTTGTTCCTTTTTATGGCTGAATAAATAATATTATATGTCATATGTAGTTTGATTATCCTCTTATTCATTAATGGAAATTTGGGCTCTTTCCACCTTTTGGGTATTGTGAATAGTGTTACTGTGGATATACATATCCATCTATTTGTTTGAATACCTGTTTGCAGGCTCTGTTAGGTGCATATTTAGGGGAATAATTGTGAAATCATTTGATAATTTTATATTTAATTTTTTTTTACAAAATCACCAAACCATAAATACTAAAAACAGGTAATTTAAATGTGTGACATGATATAGCTGAGACAATAGGGAACTATTTTGTTCCTAAAATGGTTCAGTTACTATGGAAAATGGTTGGGTGAGCTGACTTTACACTTTAACTTTAATGATGACAAGAAAGCTAATGTAAAGAGATTATTATAAAGGAGGAAGAAGGAAGATAATAGGTTCAGGTAAGGACATGTCTCCATCACTTTTGCTTTCATTGGTAATGACTGGATAGTACCAATCCAAATATTATCTGGGATTTCTGCAAAAAATGTGCTATCATTTTATGCCAAGGATATTCATAGGTCTGAAGAAAAATTTGGAGAAGAGACTTTTTCCCAAAAGACAAATACTTTTAATAAGCATTAGAAGAAAATACTTCGTATATAATTGTAATACAAAATTTTCTTCAGAGTCTCCTTAAAATTTTACTTTTACTAGAATTGATACATGTAACCTTTAAAATTATATTTCTAATATAAGAAAAATTGAAATTTCTTTTTGTTCATGTACTATAAAACAGCTTATCTTAAAATCTTTGGGTACTATTATTTCATTTTCTGAATAATATCTACAGTCTTTTGTATTACATCTAAAAGTTTTCAAAGCACTTTCAAAAATCTTTTATACTATGATTCATAGCACTGCACAGAGAACTAATTAACTCCACTTTACAAATATCCTGAAAATGTAAATGACTTGTAAAAGATTACACAGCTAATCAGTGGCAGAACCAGGATACAAATTCACTGATTTCTGACTCAAGTTGTTTCTGTTCATTGTTTAAATCTTTTTTAGTTATGTTGGACAGAAAGAAGTACAATATGAAAAATATTATGAAACACATACTTTAGATTGTTAAGTTTAGTTCTGCACTTACCTCACAATACAATAATGTCTATCTTCACGTAAGTCTGTGATTCTAAAGTAAGCTTTTTAAAATTGATAATGTAAAAGGATTAAAATTTCATTCTGGAAAGATGTTTTTTCCTTAACTATGTAAAGTGTACATAGAGTGAAAGTTATGTAATAGCTAACTTTATACCTTTGAAAATCTAGGATAATGTTTTATGATCACTTATGTTTTTGTCTTAAATGTAACTATGGACGTGCATTTCATTACTCTTTCTTAGAAGCTAGTTAAGAATTGTAAAAGCTGATTAATTATAAGCATATGCATGCTACATGAGGGAATATGCTATGAATGTTTCATTCTATCCCAGTTCTTTCGCAGCATGTTAAATTGAGATTTTATTCTCTTAGTTACCCATTAAGTACCTTGAAGCCAAGGCCTAATCCTTTTTCTTCATAGACATATAATCTTAGAGGTCCCAATTCTTACCTAAAGTCCATTCTAGCATTAAGTCTTTATGATTTCAAGAATTACAAATGAGATTACTTTGTTAATATACTGTTACCCAGGCCATAGAAAGCTCCTCTGCTTTACTCTGATTTACAGCTGACAGTGGTTTTGCTAAGTACTTTTTCAAACTACTGATCTGTGACTCTGAAAAATAGGCTGATTTATTGTGAGAAAGACTTTCGTCTTAGGGCAGTCCCCCACAACAACTGGAACAAGTGATTGAAAAATTAATTTCTATTTCATATAAATGGATAGTTTTTACATTTTTCCCATGTAGGCTTTTCCTTATGTGTTGGTAGTCTGAGTTTATATCTGGCTGTACTAATTAATTTTGTGGATTTGGGCAAATCACTTTACCTTTACTATCCTTTACTTTCTTCATCTGCAAAATGGAGATTGTAATGGATTGTTGTTATGCAGTTAAACAGTTATGCAGTTAAACAGTACATGGTACAAGCTAGGTAGTAAGTAAATGTTAGCAATTAGTGTGAAAGGCATCCAGGCCTCACACATGCCAGACAAGCACTGTACCACTTAGCTACATCCCTAACCCTGAAAGATACAACTGTAAGATAGTTTTTCTCAAGACAGATGTCCTAGGTGCCATTCCTAAGTCCACTGTTACTAATAAAACCATAGCAGAGTTGTAAAAGTCTACTGAACTTCAGTTGTTCATTTTAAAATAATAAGGCATACTTACAGAGTTTTTATGAGAACTAAATAATATAATAAAGTCTTTGAATAGCATCTAGCACATAACAGCATTATATAAATGTAAGCTAGTAGGAGTCAGTTTTCATGGCATCACCAGAGTGGCTTTTTATAAATTTTATAAATTCTACACAAAATTGAGTAGCTTTAATGCAGACTCAAATTGATAATATTAATTTAACTTCTAGTTCTCAACAGTGGATATGAGTTTTGGCTTTGTGTTAATCAGAAAGTCTAAAATCTGTGCTTTTTAATGAGAATCATTAACTTGCTTTAAAAAGTGTAACTTTTTTTAGCATGAGTTACACATTTATATTCAAATGCCTATTATTTACCACTAATAATATTTAGTAAGAAGAAAGCTATCAGTTGGAGTCTAACAATATCACAGCAACTAGCCATGTTTGAGCAGATGTTAAGCAGACAGTAGTTGAATGTTAATTTGGAGAGGGTGGTATGTTTAAGCTCAGCTGAAGTATGTTGCATGTGGGCTTCCTAGACTTGAGTACAATGCTGGATCTCTGGGGAGAATTTTAAAGCTAAACCTCTTTCTTTTGGGTCCTCTATATGGACTCTCTCAAGTCAGTATAAAGCAGATCATCCCTAGGCTAAAGCCCTTCAGCTTTTGTTATTGGGCTCTGTAGACCTGTAATTAGGCCTCCTGGCAGGCCTTGCAGGCCAGTTAATGGTCATATGGAGTTTCTGTGAGGCAGACTGGCTTTGTATAAATCCTGGGTAGGAATATGTTTATGGGTCACTTCCTACCAGGACCATGCTTTGTCCTTATGCCCTACGGGCTGACAGGGAGCAGGTTCCCTTGACCATAGACTGTTCAGTGAGCAACTCAAAATCTACTCCACTAATCCCCAGTGTAAACAGAGGATTTAGAAGGGCTTCTGTCACTTACATAAGTTGCCAATTCACAGGAGTATCTGTGAATTTATTTTCTCCAGCTTCATTACTGAAAGACTGACAAATATGTGAGATCTGGATGCTTGTTTATGTATCAAATACACAGATCCTTTTTTTGATGAGTTTAGCTATTACAAATAATTTAATATGGAGTTAGGAGGTAGGTTTTTTACAATTAATTCCCTTTATTATTTTTAAAATGTAAACCGTTAAAAATTTTGGACTGATAGCCAACATTTTATAGGAAAACTATAGGTCTGTTATTTGGATAAGAGTAAAATGACAATGTAAAAACAAATTTACTAAAAAGTAATTAAGTGTAGATTTCAAATAAGACAAAGAAATACTTAGTTCAAAACTTTAGACTATAATTTTATATTAAGTAAAAATTCTTTTTGTGTGTAATGGAGACTCTGAAAGGAATATTAAAATCATTTATAAACTACTGAATTAAAATCTTATTCATGAAATATTTAAGACGAGTGCCTTTTATTGAGCATGTACTATATGCCAAATAAGTACTTTGTATATACATTTTCATATATTTTGAAATAAGTGATCTATGTTTCCTAGCCAAGCAAAATAGAGTTTAAGAAAATCATGATTGAGGTTTAATTTTTCTATTTTAATTATTCCATGTTTATTATGATTTTCTCTTTATTGCTCAGATTATAGTGGAATTAGATTCTAAAATGCATGGAAATTCTAAGTACACATTGCAAAGAATGAACTGCCACCATTGTCCTTTGAGCCAGTTTTTCTTTTAGGGGGAAATCAAATGATGAATACTTTCCCAAGTCTCATCCAATAAATCAGTGCTCAGTATTTTGCATTTTGTGATGTAAAAATGGTTCATGACAGATGTGGCTGAAAAGACCACATACGTAGACTGTATGATATTAGTCTGGTGGAACTAATAGGATCATTCATTACACTTTAGACCCTGGAGTTTCTTTTTTCTTTCATAATAATATAAAAAAACTGTTTAAATAGAGTGTCCCTTTTTGTATGTGAGTACAGCATCTTCCCCTAAATTTAGAAAGAGCTGATAGCAACAAATAATCCTTCCTCTCTTCTAAAAAATCCTTTTATTAATGTTTATTTAGTGTTAATTCCTTTTAATATTTTTTAGTTGCCCTGTCATCCCATACAAATTAAGAGTTTTTCTGTATTTATAGAGGGTTCTTTGAATTTCATTTTCAAAATAAAATTAGAAAATATTTTCCTTAGATAATTTAAAACCTGTGAGTCAAATTGAGTTATATATTAATAAAAGTTTCACAAATATTCAAATAATTTATGACAACAGAAAGGCATTCTAAAGTAAGTTTTGGTTTTCATTCATAACTATGGGACTATGTAACTTGACTTTTTATCTTTCACTAAAAATGTGCATGGTGGATAGATACAAATGTTAATATATTTTTGATATATTTTGGGATTTTTAAAAGTCCCTAAATAGTATAATGAATTTGATCCTTTTTCAGTATTGATCAAAAGTTAGTATTTATTTTAAAAAATATCAAGATTGTAACATTGGCTGTCATTTCTAGATAGCTGGATTTAGAGTTCTTAAAATAATGCTTTTGGTGTGTCTTTTCTCTGATTATTCTGTAGTTAAGAAGAGGAGCTGAAGGGCTCTAGAAGAGGTTTAAAAATGATGAAATTCTTCAGTATTTAACATAAAATTTAATGAATTTGATAAATATATATAGCCATGTAACTAGACCAAATTGTTTGATAAAGAACATTTATGTTATTCCAGAAAGTTCATTTGTACTTCTTTGAATTTTCTCTCCCCATTCTGGGACCTTAGCAACCACTAATCTGGCTTTATGTCACTACAGTTTTGCCATTTTTAGAATGCCTTGTAAATGGAATCATATAGTATGTAATCACTTGGAATAATGCTGTTCAGAGTTGCCACCTTTTTGTTAGCACCAGTTATTTTCATTGCTGAGTAGTATTTCCTTGCTTGGCGTTACCAGTTTGTTTATTCATTCAACAGTTGTTGGACAGGTAGATTGTTTCCTTTTTAAGACCTGAAACTTATAAAAGCATTTAAGCACATGTCTGTTGGAATATGTATTTCCATTTGTTTTGAATAAATACTTCGGGATTGGATTGTGTAGGACTAGGAATGGATTTGGATTTGTGTAGCTTATATAGTAAGAATAGTTTTAACTTCATAAACTGCTAAACTGTTTTTCAAATAGGCTGTATCATTATGTATTTCCACATGCAATCTATAAAAGTGTGTTTGCTCCATATCAAACATCATTTGATGGTGTTGGTTTTTTCTAATTACTTTTAGCCATTCTGTTGAATGTGTTATATTTCATTTGACTTTAATGTGCCATCCTGTGATGATGAATGATGCTGAGCATCTTTGCATACAAATATTTGTCATCTGTATGCTTGTTTAAAGTCCTTGCTCATATCATTTACCCATTGTTAAAGAAATTCTGTTTATTATTGAGTTGTATAGTTATTCATACATTCTGAATATAAACTATATGTGTACTTTATAGTTTCATCTAGTCTATTCTTTGCCTATTTATTTTCTTAACAGTGTCATTGTTAAATTAATGATGATGTACAGTACAATGCCCCCTTTTAATGTTACTTCAGTTTTTGACAAAGGCAGATAGTTAAGTAACAGCACTGAAAATCATGATGTAAAACAATTCCACCCCCTTCCTTTTTTGTGAACCCCTTCTAATACACCTAACGCTTGGAACCACCAATCTGGTTCCTATAGTTTGACTTTCCCAGTCTCTTATTTAAATGGAATCATATAATATAAAATTCTTTGCTCCTGGGTTAGACTTAGCATAATGTGTTTGAAATTTATCCATGTTATTGCATGCATTGTTGGCTTATTTCTCTTTTATGGCCAAATACCATTTCATTGTGTGAATGAGGTAGCTGGAGAATGATATTAATATTAGTATGAGTGATTATGATTTAAGCCATTATAACATTCTAAGAAGGATTTTATGTAATCATAAGTTTTTGTTCCCCTGGGGTAAATTTTTAAGACAGACTGCTTACTGTTTTCCAAAGTGGCTGAACCATTTCATGCTCCCAACAGGAATAAATAAAGGAGTCTAGTTTTTCCACATCCTTGCCATTACTGGGTATTGTTAGTTTTTGTTTGTTTGTTTTTTGTTTTATTTTGGCCGTTCCAGTGGGTATGTAGAGGTATTTTTTTGTGGTTTTAGTCTGCATTTCCTTCTTGATAAATATTGGACACGCTTAATGTGCTTCTTTGCCATTGTAGACCTTTGCCCATTAAAAAACTTTGGGGGGCCAGGGATTTAGCTCAGTGGTGTTGCCGCCTGCTGCGCAAGTGCAAGGACCCGAGTTCGATCCCCAGTACCAAAAAAAAAAACTTTGGTTGTTTGTTTTCACTTGCTGCGTTTTAAGATTTATGTATGCTCTGGATAAAGTTCTTTATTACATGTGTGATGTGCAAATGTTTTTTATAGTTTGTGATGTGTTTTCATTCTTTTAACAGTTTTTTAGAGCAGAAATTCTTGTCAGTTTTTTCCTTTATGTATTATGCTTTTAATGTTGTATTTATACAGACAATACAAAGATTTGCTTAGGTACTCTCTGTATTAGTCATCTTTCCTGTCACAGAGATCTGATACCCAACACCTACAACTCAAATGAAGAGAGGCTTAATTTGGTTCACAGTTTCAGGAGATTCGGTCCATGGTGGGCTATCTCCAAGGCAAGAATATTATAATAGAAGGACGTGGGAAGTTCTTTACTTGATGGCAACCAGTATTGGAGCAGAGGAATAGTTCCAGAGAGGTAGGATCCAGGGACCATATAAAAGTACCCATATTCATGCCTCTATGACCTATCCAGACACACTCAAAAGTGTGCTTTATGAATCTATGATGCATTTCTTATCAAGTTGACAGTGACTATCATTAATTAGAATTTAGAATTTATACATATATTCACACAGGAAGAGAGACAGAGTGTGATAAATAAAAAGAGACAGGGATTATGTATGCTTTGTTCCTTTGTGTGTTTCCTCCCCAGCCCACATTCTTATTTTGGGGAAGAAAACTCATCCTAGACATTCAGACCTGCCTGACATTTATATATATTGTTTTATTTTCATACCAGCTATTGTTTTAGTCACTAGGGATCAAGTGGTTATTTTTCTGTCTTGGGTAATTTCTCAAATGCATTCACCAGTCAGTATTTGAAGAGAGACTCTAAATAGATCTTTGAGTTTTCTTTCTTTGTAGCTCTCTCTAGCAATCTGTCTTGCAAATATGAGAAACATTGGTCTCCCTGCTGCGTATGCAGGTCCAGCTCCTCAACTCTGTGAGTTTGCTACGCTCTGCTTGGGGTCTTTTTCTTGCAAGTGTAGGATGCATCTCTTTTTTCTTCTCTTACAAGTCATTGTCCTTCATAGTTTGGTGTCTGCTCTTTGGAAAGTTGGTTATTTCATCTGTTGTATCGTTGGGTTTTTTTCTCTCTTTTTCCCCCTCCTTCCGTTATTTCAGATTAAATCTAGTAAATACCTATTATTTCATATTGATTGTACAGGGAATTTGGAGCATGTACTCTATGTGATTTCAATCCATTTAAAGTATCTTGATTTGTTTTTGACCAAAGATAGCTTCCGTGTTGGTGAGTATATTGTGTGCATGTGAAGAAAATGGATTCTCTACAGCTGTTGGGTATTGTGTTGTATAAATGTAAATTAGGTCAAGGTTAACATCCTCCAAGATTCTTGTTCTTCATCACTTTTCACTGTTTTTGACTATTTTTTTTTCTGATGAAACATTTGGTCATGAAATCATTGTTTTGTTGTGTGTAATATGATGTCGATTTTTGGCAGATTTCAATATTTTCTCTATAGTTTTCAGTAATTTGATTATAACTAGGCATGATTTTCCTTATGTTTTTCTTTTGTGGACTTCACTACCCTTATGCAGTCTTCGAGTTTGTACCTTCAAATTTGTATTCTCAAATTTAGGGAGTTATTTTGCTGTACATTATTTTATTTATTTTTTTTTTTTAG
>NW_004624730.1:36091511-36138108 GCF_000247695.1 Heterocephalus glaber
GTTCCTGATTTTAGCATGAAAGTTTTCAGTTTTTGACCATTTAGTATGATGTTGGCTGTTGGTTTTTCATAGTCTTAATCAGGTTGAGATAAAGACCTTCTATTCCAATTTTCTGTAGGGTTTTTATCATGAATGAGTGCTGGATTTTGTCGAATGCTTTTTCTTGTGATAGTTCTTGTTTTCAAGTGAATTGGGTATGAAGGCTATCCCTTCATCATCTGAGCTTTATTTTACTAGGGTTGACAGAAGTGACTCCATTTTGATTTTACAGTTTTCACACAGGGAAAGGATATAAATTTAGACCAGCTGAAGGAAGAGACATATGATGAACCTTGGGAGGTCCAAAAGATGGTATAGTCCTCAAGATCTGTCACACTTCCAGAACCAATGCATAATAATAAGCACCATAGGGAAGTCACCATAGCTTCAATGTCTAGACCAGAGATTTCATCAAAGCTTCATTATATAGGGATGAGTGATTGATTCATTGCCCTTGTGGTTGAAGGGAGTCTCCATCCTCACCATCTATGTAGAGGTTGGCTCACATAGCCCACAACCTCAACACTCTCTAATCAAGTGGTTATTCTCTTTGACATGGCCAACCTTCTGAGTAGTGCCATTGAGTGGGCTGTCCCCACCCTGAGTCACCTCACTAGCGTAAATAACAAGTGTGATCTCAGAGGCCCACTATGAATAATAGATACTTCTGTTACTCTGGTCTTTCAAGAACTGAAGACACAGGCCAGGCCAGATTCCTTTCTACACAAATTCTTTCTGACTCAGGTCTTAGGTAAAGATTCAATATTTTCCTTTGTCACTATTTTTATATTTTTAAAAGTATTGTATCCTATACTCTTGAATTTTCCTGGAGTTTAATGTCAATGCTTAAGACATATTTTTCCCCTGTAAAGAGCTAATCACTTCTAGCACTGTCTGTTAGATAATTCTTCCTTTTCTTCACTGATTTTGATGCCTTGCTTACATTTGATATGGGCTTTTAAACCTCTATCAGATAGATTAAAATAAATTTAAAAAATAAAGTAGAAAGTGCTAAGGCTAGGTACAGTAATTTCTTGCAAAGAAGTAATAGACAAATTATAAACAGCAGACAAAATATCTCAAACCATGGGGTCTATTGACTGGTAGATCTCTATATACAATCCCTTTAAAGATGTTACTGTTTTGCATTCCAAACTCTTCTCGATGTTTTGATGCTCATAATGATGCTCTGCATCATCAAGGAAAGGATCAAGGAAGTTGAACAATATTGTTTAGGAAGACATAAAAATGGAGCAAAATGCTTTGCAGATGTTAATGAAAAAGAAGTAGAGCTATATGTGCTAAAAAGGGAAAGATGCTGTCTATTGAATCATTAAGGAAAAAACATGAGCAAACAAAAATATATAATGATACTCTACATATATTTTTACTAATACTTGTACTTTTATGATTTTAACATGGATACAAAAAGCCCTGTTAAATATACATCTACAATGAGGAGACACTAGATAATGGTGATGTGCCTTTATTTTCTGCTTTTCTGTAATGTTTTGATATCTTTTAAAAATACTTGTACACTATTTCTTTTATAGGTGAAAACTTTAAAGCTTATAGTGCATATCAGGAGACTATCAGCCACAAACAAGTGATTTATATATTGGAAGTTTAACCAGTTAGCTCTATAGTTAAATAATGAAACTTTATTCCCCAGGAATACAGATACATGGGCTATGCCTTTTTAAATAGTGTATTTGGAACTAAAACAATCATTAGAAAATGTTGTATAACTGAGAAGCGTTGTTTTAAAAGAGCTCATTAATTGAATCTTTTTGTTATTGAGCATGTTTTAAAAGATAAATTATTGTTTATCTGAAGTTCAAATTTAAGAGATTTAAATTTATTTTAACAGATATGTTAATCATACATATTTATGGAGTAACGTGATGTTTTTATACATGTGTGCATTGTATGATTTTAAATCAGATGAAACCTATATCTCCTAAAACATTGGTTCTTTTCTATAGTGAAAACTTTCATAATCCTTCTAGCCTTTTAAATTATATAGTACAGTATCATCATACAAAGTCATCCTACTGTGCAATAGCACAGCAAAACTTCTTACAACTACCTGACTAGATCTTAGTGCCCAGTAACCAGTCTTTCCCCATCCATCCCTACCCTCTACTCTCCCAGCCTCTAGTAACCACCATTCTGTTCTCAACTTCTATGAGATTAAGTTCCACAGGTAAGTGAGATAATATGGTACTTGTCTTTCTATTCCTGGCTTATTTTACTTTATGTAATTATCTGCAGTTCCATCTGTGTTGTCACCAACGACAGGATATCATGATTTTTATAGGTCAGTAGTATTCCACCATACATATAGACCACATTTTCTTTATGTATTCTTCAGTTGATAGACACTTAGATTATTTCCATTTCTTAGTTACTTTGAATACTACTGCAGTAAACAGTGAGTGCATAGTTGTCTCTTTGATATGTAGTGGTTTCTTTATAGAGTAGCCTATTGCTAGCTGACTTCTACTTATTAGGAATTTTATTTAGTATTATTAAAATTATTTTCTATTTTCTCCAATCTAGAAATCTGAGACTCAGTAGGTCTCAGAGTTGAAATGAAAGAATCAGATAAGAAATCAGGAATTGATATCAAGAAATTTTGTTCAGCAAGCCATCAGAGGGGCATGATTAAGGTTCCTTGTAGCAAGTCAAAAATATAAATATTTATGGTGGTGTTATCTAAAACAGTTTAAGTGTAAGAGACATAGTAGTAGGAATCAGCATGACAGCAACATAGATAAACCAGTATTAAGCTACCTGAGTATAGATTATGGATTGTGACTCAGACCTGGGGCATAGGGAAGGAAATGTGGGAGGCAAAGATGAACAAGTGTACAGCTCATGTAGCAGGAGGAAAAAATATGGCGTACTCTAAAAGAATTGAATGAAGGGGCTATTAATAAAGGTTTGGACAAATTTAAGATGAGCCATGAAGATTCTGAGCCTCTCAAGAGCTGTGAGTGAGTCTTTACTACCTGTATGTAGGCCTGAAAGTGGAAAGGGAAGAGAGCAGCTATAGAACATTGTGAGAGGTGGGAAAAAGGTCTCTCCCAACAGAAATTGGGTCCTCCGTGGAGAAGGTAGTATTTTAGTTACTTTTCTTGTTGCTGAGACAAAATACCTGACACCCAAAGTAAAGAGAGGAAAGGTTTATTTAGCTCCCCTTTAGTTACTTTTCTTGTTGCTGAGACAAAATACCTGACACCCAAAGTTAAAGGAGGAAAGGTTTATTGTAGCTCACAGTTTATAGAGGTTTTAGTCTATAGTTAGGTGGCTCCAAGGTAGGGTGGCATGGCAGAGGGTCATCACAGAGGAGAAACAGTTCATGGCAGGCAGAAAGCAGCAAGCGGCAAAGTAGTAAAACAGTAGCAGCAACCTGGCTCTCCCTTTTACCCCTTCCAGGCTAGCCCCCCTTGGGTGGTGCATCCACATCCCATGTGGGCATTTCCATTATCCACACCCAAAACTGTGCTAGACCAGTCAGTGCTCTAATTCAGTACACATCCTTAATCCCAGCATCACACACCCTAGATCCAGCCACCTCTGAAAAGTCCCACCTATCACCCCATGAGACTTTAGGGGAACATCTATACACAAGCTATTACAGGTAGTCACTGTCAAACCACAAGCTAGCAACCTAACCAGTCTTTCCTCTTGCCTTCTAATTGATCTCCCTTGAGTGTCTTCAGTTGGTCAAATGGAAACAGTAGCTCAAGGGCAAGGCTACCTTTTTGATCCAGTCTGTGAAGTTCGTCTGCCAGTTCAGGATGCAAAGAGTGCATTTGGAGGAACAAATTCACCTTATCCAGCATAAGAACTGATGGCTGCTGGATAGTTAGCAATGAGCTAGTCCAGTGTATCTCTAAATGCCATTTATTGACAGTAGAATAAAGGAGAAGGTGAAGAGAAACAGATATATTTTATTAATTCTAATGAAATTAGCTTCTTCCTTAGATGACTGTTCTCAGATACTTTCAAAACAATATAGAAGAATATAATTTTTTCACGACAGAGTACTTTCCTTTAGGATTTATTTAAACAAAAATAAATTGGGTTAGGCCTTATGCTGTACAAAGATTCCTAAGACAAAATTCCTATCCATTGACATTCACAGTCTAGTGTAGGAGAAAGCTGTGCAAACAAATATAATGTAGCATAGTACTATGAGCCACTCATCCATTTTTTTAAATGATTGAGACCATACTATATATTAGATGAAGTACAAAGTGTTAAAAAGTCCAGAGGAAACACAGGAGTGTATACTATTATTTTTGTTTGTTTTGTTTTTCCTTACTGGGTTTCATTATAAGTCATATGCGTTAACAACTCAGTTGTAAAATGGAATGGTATCAACCAGAGTAATAAAGTCCTTTTGATATAGTTATTGAAAGAATATTTATCATTGCTTTATTAAATATGGAGATATAAGAAATGTGCCATTTTTTCCAAATGGTTTCATTTGCTCATGTTTTCTTTGTTGACCTAAATGAATGAAATTAGAATAAACAGTCTCTAAGTCATTTGTAATCATGAGCTGATTAATGGAGTTTGGTTTCGTAGCCATTATTCATTCACGAACACCTGATATCTTTCCCATAAACAAATTGTGTTTGTCCAAATTAAGAAATTAAATGAAGCATTTGATGAGTTTATGATTGACCCTTCTAACTTAGAGACCATTAGTCAATGTCATTATCATAGAAAACTGTTTGACTAATGTGCTGTCTAAAGAAGCATGTGGATTTATTATGACTTCTGATTAATGCTTGCTGTAGCCAAACTACTAGATTATAATAATTTTTGATTCTCATTTTAGCAGTCATTGAAGAATTTCATCTCTGATGAAATGCATTTATGTTCTATTAGATTTAGAGATGATTATAAGGTATTGAGTGGATATATTTTAAGGTATTGTATGCTCTAGAAGGCATTTAAAGTATATTTTTAAAAAGCTGTTTTATATCTTTTTAATTTTGTGGACATCATCTTTCCCTTGCAGGGTAATGAGCTTAATATTTAGCTTTTTAAATATTAGCATTTAGTATGGCATCAGTATTTATCAAGTTATTAATAAGTACATTTAAATAAGAAAAGTACAGTGTATGAATTTCTAACACTTTAAAACAAGATTAACTTGGTAATTTTAAATATTTATTTTGAAATTGTATGTAATCCTTATTTATTTGATATGTTTAAGTTTTATAAATAAAACAAGTCCCCCATTACCTAATTCATTTTCATTATAAAGATAGAACAAGAAGGTCACCTTAATAAAGCTTTTTAATGAACTGCTATATCTAAACCACTGTGATGTGAGTCTTGTAGTGAGATCCCTGCTTGACACTATGGTGTATGCCCAAAACATCATTATGAAGAAACTAAAACTCTCAACTGTGCCCAAGTTGTTGTTGTTTAATTTTGTTTATGGGGTGAAGGTGAGGAGTGTGGTGGGAGTTTAAAAGTTGGAAACATTGGTTTTAATCAGAATCCATCTGATTAACTGAGTTTACAATGCAGAAATGTAGGTTTTATGGTCTTTTGTGAAATAAATCAATTTACACACTTCTTAGAGTGGGAAGAGTTAAGCGTCATGCTCATAGAAATAGGTAAAAATCTTTTAAAAATCTTTCTGATTTCCTTTGCACCATGCAAATTGTATTGATACACCAATTTTCTTTCATGCTTACTTGATATTATTAGGAAAAGAAAAAAACTAGAATCAGATACTAAACTAGGCACATCACCTCCAATATTTCATTTAGCTTTAATCAGAATATAATTATGATAACTGGAATGGAGCAAGGCAAGAAAGAGAGCCATTGCTAATTTTTTTTCAATATTGTAAAGGTCCTAATTTCTACCAAAATTAGGAAAAATTTCCTTCTCAAGCTAAGCCTTACTTTGATTGCTTTACTGTTAAGGAGAATAAAGTTTCAAGACACCAATGAAAAGGATGAATTGGAAGATTTGTACTGGTCTTTACTCCCTTTAAAAAACAGGACTAAGACTGCTTCCAGCTTTCTGCCAAAAAAGCAGTCTTCACTGATCATGCAGTTAAAGACCTCTTAGTTGTTACCATGTGAACAAAAGGGCAGGCATAGAAAGATTTATGTGCAACATGGCCAAAATCTGAGGGTGCATCTGGGTTGTACTGACTTAGAATATTCTTCATTTGTTGAAAGTTCTGTGGTAAACACAATTTTCTTATCTCATTTTCAACATGCTAGATCCTGTTCTCTAAAAGAATCACACAAGTCATGATTGCCAAACAAGAATCCTTTGAGAAAGATGTTCTGTAGGAAATATGTTTTCCCCTACTTAGGACAACTTTATAGAAAACTTTGAGGCTTGAACAGGTGCCACAGCTTCACCAGTCACATAAGTAGTAGAGGCAGTGCACAGATTTAGGTAGTCTTGAGTCCAAAGCCTATATTCATATCAAGTTTTTGTGTCTATATATTTGAATATCTAGATACATTTTTAAGTCTATGCATGAAAATTCTGTTCTTTTTAATTTGTACCCAGTGCAGTACTCACATGGTTATGTAGCTATAAAGTAATCAGTAAAAATATGTAAGTATTTACTACCAAGTTTATAGCCCCAAGGAAAGGGTCATCAAAGAGCTGTTTGGGCACAGCTAAGCCTAATACAATGAAGGGGGGAGTAAGGAGGAGAATGAAAAGACATTTTTTGTGAATGCCAACCATGTGTCTGTAATTAAGATAATATAGCACAAAAGTAGTTAACAGAGCAAAAAGACAATATGTGCATATCTGTTTTATGTAATTGTGAAATAACAAGTTCAATAATGATGTTTATATTTTTAAAGGTAGATACTATTATGTATAATTTTCCCTCTGGAATATTCCACTTGAGAAAAAAAAAGGGCTAGTGGAGGACATTTTTTAGTCCTTCTAGTTTGTCTCTTTCATGAAGGGATGAGGTACAGGTTAAAATAAATTATCTTGAAGGTGATGCTAGTCCCTAAGCAAAATAGATTTAACTCTTGAAAAGAAAGCAGAAAGGGGTACCTTGGAGATCTAGGAGATTGGAGAAAGGAAATGGGCAGGATCCAGGGAAAGATAGGAATTAGGCTTGTAGGCTCCTTCCTCAACCCCCCACACTTGTCTCTGTCATCTGTTTACTGTGGATTGTATTTATGTCCCTGCCAAATCGATATGTTGAAGCCTAACCCCTAAGATGATGGTTATTTGGAAACGGAGGCTTTGGGAGATAATTAGGTTTATATACAATCTTGAGAGTGGGGCAGTCATGGTGGGATTAGTGATCTTCTAGAAGAGACACCTGAGAGCTTGTTTTGTCCCAACCTTTACTCCACTTTGAGAATCTGTGCTTATGTTGATCTGTGAGCTATGACATGTCCTTTCTGTAGAAACTGACCATGCTGACACCTTGGTCTTTGACTTCTAGGCTCCAGAATTATGAAAAAATAATAAATTTTTGTTCTTTATGGCACATAGTATTTTTGGCATTTTTTGTACAGCTTGAGCTGACTGAAACACTCCTTCATACATCTCTTACTATTTTTCTCAAGAAACTCAGGCCCTCTTCAGTTCTAATACCACTTTTTCAGATACCTCTCTAAAAGAGAATGGTAACCAAATGAGATCTAGAGGCAATTCATATTGCTTAACCTCAGTACTAATACAGCAACACAGTAACTGAAAGTGAGATTTAAAATAATAACTTACAAGGGTTTTTAAATGAGGGAGACGACTTTTGTCTGTGACCAGAATGCTTTCTAGTGTTGAATTTAAGTGTAATATGTAACTGTCTGCAAATATTTCAAAACATCAATCACTTCACATTTTTAATGATAATGGAAAATCATTTCACCAATAAAATACTGATATTTTAATGCCTATAATTATTATAGTGCTTTGAATTACTGAAAAATAGAATTATAATCATTATATAAGTAGATTCAGATAGATCTTCCTTGTAGGTTGCAAAGTACTTTTACCTGGATTTTGTTAAGCATGTTGACATTAGTCTCCTAAAGAAGGATGTAACAGAAAATTTAATAATGTGCAACAGATGGGTTTATGTTGGATACATAAGTGGTAGTACTATAAGAGAGTATGCTTTTTTTTCTGCTTGTCTTATGGAGCTGATATGGAAACTGTGTGCTTGATCATTAATTTTACATTATTATAAGAAGTGTATTGAGGTGGCTTATAGGCCTTTTCATCTGTAAATATATATGTGTATCTACATATAGGCATATTAAGTCGGTTTATATTGTAAAAAATATTGCTCTATTGAGCACCTTTTTTGTTTTGCTGTGATTTCTATTCATATTTTAGTCTAAAAGAAATAACTAAGCAATTCTGTATTCAATGAATGAAATACCACATTTTTATAATTTTGGAGTTATCCATTACCAGCGTTTTCTTTCCTTGACTTTATTTTTCATTAATTTTTATTTTTATTGGTACATGTTTGCAGTATATAATGATTATATTACTCATGGGGAATTGGTATATGCATATAACAAATCTTAATTTTGTTTATCCTCTTCCCCTTTCCTTTTTCCCTCCCTCCATCTATTGGTCCCTTTCCCTTTTGCAAAAAATCTATCTTTCTATTTCCCATTAGCAATCTTTTATTTTGCTCTTTATTTATATTTGAGCTTCTCATATAAGAGAAACCATGTGATATTTAATTTCGTGTGTCTGATTTATTTCACTTAACATTATGATCCAGGGTGGGTCCATTTTCCTACAAGTGACTCAAGTTTATCTTTATTTATAGCAGAATAGTACTCCATTGTGTATTTTCTTTATTCATTCTTCTGTTGATAGACATATAGGCCACTTTCAAAATTCAGCTATTCGGGATTGTGTTCCTATGAACATGAGTATGCACATATCACTGTAATATGATGTCTTTAACTCTTTGGAGAAGATACCTAGAAGGGGAAGACCTGGGTCATAGAACTAGTATATGAATTAGACATTGAGTTCCAGCTGTTCTATGTTTATTTCCCCATAATAAAAATGGCCCAGCTTCTCTGCATATTCTTTGGTATTATAGTCTAGTGATTCAGTTTCTTTTTATTTTTCCTTATTTATGGAACTCTTCCCACTGAGTAGTCCTGATTCTATGTGAAAGTGTTCTTCATTTTGTCTGTATTTGTAGCATCTGTAGGTTTATAATATGTAAAAATCCAAGATAGTCGCTTATTTTAGAAATAGCTTATTAATTTTCCTACTCTATTTTAATGTACCTATCAAGAGACTACAGTTTGAATCATATTCACTGTACCAAATAAGGAAAATTGTATTATCTACCATTGAGAAATTATAGGAAAAAAATGACTTTATTGTACATGGTAGGACTTGAAAATAAAGTGAGTATTTGCAGCAGACAGTAGGAAAATGGGAAACATCTTATTTATGAAAAGAAATTGTGTGGAGTACATGTTATTTCTCTTATGTAACCCAAACTCACATGTGTAATTACCTTTCGTGATGGCCTTTTCACTAAAAAAATACATAAGTTAATGAAAAATTAAAATATGTAAATCAAATAATTGTTTGTATAATCTAATAACTTTATATTTAAGGACAAAAACAGTAGTGTTTTTAAAAAATTTTATACAGTAGTTAAAGCAGGCAAAAATGATAATAGTTCTTGCTGCAAGGTAAATTGAAAGAATTTATTGTTGTTATATGACAATAAAATTCATATGACAGGGTAAAATCATAAATTACAATGCTTTTTGTAAGAATGATGTCAGAAAAAATGTACAAATCCATTTTCCATTTATACTGAACTAAATTAGTGAATGGCAAAGTTTTTTTAAAAAAGAAAATGTTAATGTTTTTTCTAAATATCTTCTTTTTACTCCAGTTAAGAATTTTCTTTTGAAGTACATGAACTGAACTCTCACTGTTAAAGTACATATATCATATTTTCTATAGTTTTTAGAATAAAACAAGATTTCCTTACACATTATATCTAATAACTTCTAACATAAGCTGTTAATGATGACTTATAGTATCCAAATATGAAACGGAAATCAATTTTCAAATATGATCTATTAGTAATTATAGAAATATCTCCCCTATATATGTCTTAAAAATATCAGGATTATCTTTGATAAACCTGTCTCTTTTCTCTTGAGTACGGCACACAATTAAAAGCCACTCAGTCACATTTAATTATTAAGCTCTCTAGTCAGAGAAGTTTCCTTCCTCCTTTAGGACTTGTCTATGGCATTGGGTTCTAGAGCACTGCAAGTTTTGTCCTGAAACACTGATCAAGCAATTAGAGAACCTTAAAAAGGACCAATATGATAAATTTACTTCTATTTGCTTAGTAAGTGATAGAAACAGCTACAGGGGCTGGAATGTAGCCTAGTGGTAGAGCATATACTTAACATGCTCAAGGCCTTGGGCTCAACCCCTGGTTTTAAAAAAAAACCCTGCTAATCAAATAGTAGTGAGTCATATGTTGGCCTTAAAGTAGCTTCCTTAGCTTATAAAAATATTTTTGAGTCAACTAAAATGCATAAGTATGAATAATCCACATAAAAACATTTATAATATTTGTATTTAAAATTGTAGTTTTATAGTCATTTAAGTAATGTAAAGAAAAACTGTTTTCAATTATGGAAAATATTTAATAGATTTGCTATTGTATACATCCATGATCCAGACAAAATGTCCAGAAAAACCTTTTTAATGTATGACCAAAGATAAGGTTTCTTTGGAAGAGAAAAGGGCAACCCTTCCCCTTGTATCACTATTTTCAAAACATTTATTTTTTAAACAAATCTTAATTTGATGTACACACTGTTTTGTGAAACGAACCTTCTCAAAATAGCTGGCTTTATGTCCTCAATAGAAATTTTTAAGACATAAACACACACACATATATACCTATGCACAGAAGATAACAAAGAAAATGCACAGAAATATAATCTTATCATTTTGGCAAGCTAAGAACTGAGTTTAGTATACTGGACGTGCCAAATAAGAATGGAGAACTCATTAGTGAGATTAAAAAACTAGATTAAAAAGAAACGTTCAGCTAGCACAATATCCCAGTCCGTTGATCTTTGTTAGAATTTAGCTGACTGCTAGGGAATCATCCTTTATTTATTTAAATAGATGTTTTTCATCAAACATCAATATAAGGTAGACATTTTCTTATAAGATCAGTTCTTTAGGATTTTTTTTATAAAGCTGGAAGTACATTTTCTTATTGTTAAAAATTGATTCCTAGACATTATGGAATTATTTTAAACAATGAAATAACATTGTATTCGTGCAAAAATAATCCTTCGTATATTAGCAATAATATATGTTCATCTTCTGACAGTTTGTATGTAACATTTTATGTAACAATATTAAAAATCTCAGTATCTTAAAAACATTTTGAAATTGAATATAGGTATCATAAGTGTAGTGGTGTATTCATAAGTATGTGTTTTGCTTGCTTTGGCAGCAATATACTAAAATATACATAAGTATGTGTTGCGTGTTGAAGTAGCTAGTTTGCACTAACCACTTTACATATAATTTTTCTTATTTTGAGATTGAGTTAGGCAGGAGTAGTAATCTTGGTGATTCATTTAAAAATATGATTACTGGGCCAGGGATTTAGCTCAGTGGTTCTGGCGCCTGCCTCTCAAGCGCAAGGTCCCGAGTTCGATCCCTGGTACCCCCCCCCAAAAAAAGATTATTTCTAATTTTAATTTATTAAAATATGCTGTGAAATTTATCAATGAATAGATTTATGTGCATTCTAATTGTGGGTAGCCACACAGTGACGTTATCTGAAAGAATACATGTAGGCACCAAATATTCAAGAATACTTAATGTAAATCACCCATTTTTTGTATGCAATACTAAATATAGCCCAAATTGGTAAATATATTATTGTGTAGTAAAAGGAATCTGTCTTTTAATTAAAAATTACAATTGCATTCCTACTTCTCTGTAGCTAGCTACATGACAGTTAAATGTAAAGACTTGTTATTATTGGATAGGAGACAAGAGTAATTTAGTTATATTTTGAGTTTATAATAGTCTATAATAATAGCATTATTGCATTGATGCTCTAGAGCTATCCTTTATTCTCCACCCTCCTACCATCTACCCTGGAAGTAAATTTTCCATAATTTTGGGGTTTTTTTTTTCATTTGTACTTTATAAGCAATTAATCCTTTTACTTCTTTCCCATCTACCTTTTTAGTATGTTGTCATTGCAATAAGTCACAATTGATATTCAAAAACTTGACATAGTAAAACAACATTTCTTATCCCTCTTATTGTCCTTTGTCCTTTTCTCATTTCAGAGGTTGGAACAGGAAAGTGTTCTTCATATGCAGGGATGAAAGTATCAGGGATGAATATGCTTACAAATGTCAGCATGAAGAGATGTTGTACACTGCCTAGATTCAAACAATTTGCTACTAATAGTATAATAAATGTAAAAATGTTGAGGTAAAAGTAAGAGCACCTACTCTTAAAGTCCTTGGCTTTTTTAAATTCTTTACTAGTTGGGAATAAGTATTCCATAATAGGAGCTAGAATTTCAGGGACTTCACTATTGATAAAACACTTCAAATTGATTGTCTTGAGGAACAGAAGAGTGATGAGTATTAGAGAATGTAATCTACATGTGCCCAGAGCCTAATCTAGAGGCAGACAGAAGTTAAAAAAAAATCACTACAGTGATTTTTTGACCAATAAAAAGATATTTTATGGGTCAAGTCAGAGTCAAATGAAGCTTTAACATTTCAAAAGTATCTAGTTTGAGATATTTTTCACAGAAGGTCACTAGAAGCAAATCCAGTCAATTATAATGTAAAGTAGGAATCATTTATAATGTAAAGCACAGTTAGAAATATCCTTAATAACCCAGGCTTCTGAAAGAGATACTGCTGTCCTAGTTTTGCTCATCAAGGGACACTTGACTCTAATAGTAAAATGAGATCTGCTAATTCTATTAGCTGAAACGAACAATACTGTTGAGGGTTCTTTAACTTTAGGACAAAGATATCAGAGAGCTATGTATGGAATGACTGAGCTCATCCTCTAGAATGAAAGCAAATTATAATGTATTTTGTATATGTACAAATCATATTCTGTAATTTTATATATAATGGGCTCTGATATCAATTCTCCTCCTTAATAAGGAATCATTGAAGGCCAATTTTGGTCCATCTGGATCCTTTTCTGCATATAATGAAGAGTTATTTATCTGTTAACAATTGTGGTTTTTTTGTTTTTTGTTTTTTGGGTTTTTTGGGGGTCTTTTTGGTACCAGAGATTGAACTCGGGACCTTGCATTTGCAAGGCAGGAGCCAGAACCACTGAGCCAAATCCCTGGCACCTAACCATTGTGTTTTAATGACATAGGTACCGTAATACATTTTTCTCTGAAACACTGTTAAACCTAATAGAAGCAGGATCTAGGAACACGGTTGCTTAGTGACCACATACCTAACAGTATATGAATTCCATATTCGTATAAAGAACAATACCTCATTTTAGCTAACTCTAATAGTAGTTAAAATATTGAATATTTTGCCAAGTCCTGATTGTACATTAAAAAAAACACAATAAAAATGCTAATTGTAAGCTTTTTGGAATTGAGACAGTGGTTGGTTGTTTTTACTTTGATTTTAAATGAAGGTAAATCTCAAGATTTTCTAAAATTTTTGTCACTCAGAAAATAAAAGTATTTGTGGTATTTGTTAAGACTAAAAAAAGGACATTCCTCTGAATAAATGGACCCAAAATGAGTAAATTGAGATGCTAGAATTTGTGAGCAGTCTGAAACAAATTCACATCTTAATATTCTTGAGGTCTATACTTTAAGCTACACACATGCTATAATGGCAAAATACATGGTCAAGAACTCCCTATGGCAAATTAGTAGAACAGAGGTATAAATAGGATAGAAGAATTGAATGAATTGAGTGTAGGGTATTTGAAAGACATGAAAGTATGGCAATAGAAATATGAAACCACTTTCACCTGTAGTTTACATATACATTATAGCTGTAAACGTAATTCAAAGCTCAAAGAAAATAAAAGCAATGATGACTAAGATTTACTGAGTGTTTTCTGTGCCCTAGTAACTGTGTGAAGCACTTTGCTTGAATTAATGCATTTAATTACACACTCATTGTGTAGAACTCACTTTATGAACCTCAACTTACATACAAGAAAGCAACCGTTCAAACAGATCAAAATACCTAAAAAGTGATGTCAGTAATGCCTGTGGTTTTACTCACAACAGCGTACTAGCTCTGTAATCATTATTTTGTCTACTAAAAATATCTAATCATAAGATTAGAGTTCTAATATCTCTGAATACTCTTAGAATTGAATTTCTAGTTTGCATAAAGTAACAGGAGATATTCTCAGCTGAATCAATTGTTAGAGTAATATTTTGCAAAGTTGTACTCTAAAGCAACTGTCCTTTGTTTTAAAATGTTTAAACTAATCAGTATAAATAATGGTATTTGGAGACCATTAATGGAATTTTTATCTTGGATTTTAGTTATAACTTGTATTCAATAGAATATATACTAAAAAATAGAAAATATGTTAATATATACAAAGTAGTAACATCAATTTGATTCTCAGTTAATCTCATGTTTAAATTATACTGTTTTATATACAATGTCTGTACACATACAGTAATATCTCAGTTCATGAGCACTTCTTTTCATGAAAAATTCTGTTCATGAACACAAGCATTTGACAAAATTTTGCTTCCATTTGAGAACTCCACATGGGGTGACAAACACAACTGTGGCTATCTTCCCCACATGGTTGTGGCTTCCTATAGTTGAGATCCTGGTTGCAGACAGATCTATGCACACTTTTGTGTGTTTTTTTAGCACAAACGGTATTATACAGTATTATTAAATCCAGCATAGCTCCAAAGAAAGTGCAGAGCAAGAATGGTGATAAAAAGAACATGCAGAGCGGTAACGAAGGTGACAAGAATGTGTAGAGGGATAATGGTAAGAAGGTTTTGAAAATAACCATTGAATTGAAGAAGGAAATTGTGGAAAAGCATGAGTGTAGTATTCATCTGACTGATCTGGCCTCAGAATATAAGATTGCAAAGTTGACTATCTCGACAATTTTGAATAATAAAGATGCCATCAAAGGAGCTGATGTAACAAAAGGAGTAACGATGTTAACCAAGCAGAGGACACAAGTGCTGGAAGAGGTGGGAAAAACTTGTTAGTGTGGTTGAATGACATACAGCTGGCATTAGTGAAGCCATGGTCTTCAAAAAAGCCAGGAAATTGCACAGTAATTTACTGCGAGAAAACCCCTCTTACAAGTGCAATAAGTGATGAATTTAAAGCCAGTAGAGGGTAGTTTGATAAATTCTGCAAAAGGAGTGGCATCTACAGTGTGATAAGACATGGTGAGGCTTCTAGTTCTGACAAGGCCACTGCAGAAGCCTACAAGAAAGAATTCACAGAGTTTATGAAGGCAGAAGGATACGTCACTCAACAAGCGTTCAACTGTGATGAAACAGGGCTCTTCTGGAAGAAGATGCTGAACAGAACCTATGTCATGCAGGAGGAAAAAGCATTGCTGGGGTATAATCCCATGAAGAACAGATTTACTCTTTTGCTGTGTGCAAACGCAGGCACTGATCTGAAGATTAAACAGTTCCCAGACCCTTTGTGCATTCAGGGAACAGCATATAAACAAGGCCAAACTACCTGTCAAGTGGAGGGCCAATTTGAAAGGCAGTTGTTCATGTAATGGCTCCACAAGGTGTTCGTACCCACCATTAAGAAATACAGTGGTACCTCAGTTCACAAACTTAATTCTTTCCATGATTCTGGTTACAAAGCAAATTGGACAAGAACCAAATGAAATTTAATGGTTAGGTTCAATGTTTATGTTATGGGAAAATTTGATTTGGTGCTCGTCCAATTTGTTTTGCAACCAGAATCGTGGAAAGAGTTAAGTTTGTGAACCAAGGCATCACTGTATCATTCTGACAGCCAACTACCTGAAAGGTGTCTTCTTCTGTTGGAAAATATCCCAGTACACCCTCCAGCCTTGGTGGATGATATGGACTCTTGAGTATGACTTCATAAAGGTCAAGTGCCCCCCACCAACCCCAATACAAAACCTCTTCTGCAACCCATGGACCAGCAAGTGGTCTGCAACTTCAAAAAGCTGTATACAAAAGCTCTCTTTACCAGGTGTTTTAATGTCACTGAAGAGACATCTTTGACTCTGACAGTTTTGGAAGAAACATTTCAGTGTCCTCAACTGCATAACCTCATTGACAAAGCTGGGGAAGGTGTCATGTACAGGACATTAAACTCAGCCTAGAGGAACCTGTGGCCAGAATGTGTCACTGAATGTGACTTTGAAGGCTATGATGCACAAGTAGTAGAGGAGATTGGGTCCATGGGCAAGAGTATGGGTCTGGATGTCAATGGTACAGACACAGAGGAGCTTCTTGAGTTCTATTAAGAGGAACTGATGACAGAAGAACTTGCTGAACTACAGAGTGAGGAGCAGAAGGCACTTGTTGAGGAGCATTCCAGTGAGGAAGAGGAAGGTGAGAGGAGGTTAGCAGTGATGTGATAAAATCCATTATGGAAAAATGGAATGAGTTCCAGGATTTCTTTGAGAATCACCACCCCAACATAACTGTAATAGATAAGAGTGTTGAATTTGAATGATAACATAGTCTCTCATTTCTGGCAAGAAAAAACAAGTGACATTAGACAGACTTTTCATCAAAATTGACCCTGCAGCTAAAAGATAAAGAAAAAAGGAAACCTCTGAAAGAGATCTCCCAGTGTCCTTATGGAGGGGGACTCTCCCTCCATACAGTAATCTCCTCCCCACCTACCTTCCTGTCCTCTGTGCCAGAAGTCACCTCAAGCAAGGCTAGTGTCCTCTGTCTTCATACTGTACTGTACTCTGATTTATATTGTTGTGGTTAAAAAATACATATGGTTTAGGACAGATTAACTTTATTTACATTGAACCTTATGGGAAAATTTGATTCAGTTCAAAAACAAAATTGCTTCATGACAACTTTCATAGGGGTCAGAATGGATTAACCTTATTTACATTGAATGTTATGGGGAAATTTGAATCTTATGGGAAAATTTGTTCGTGACCAATTCAGTTTTCAACCACAATCGTGGAATGAATTATGATTCTTGAACCAAGGTACCACTGTACACATGGACATGAAAAAAACCTCTTGACCTAATACCCAGTGAGTCCTTTTTATTCGTAAATTGGCACTGTCTACCAAAATATAAACAAGTGCTGACTAGAAAGACATTCTACAGAAATACTAAGACATCTTTAAGATGTGTATAGAAGGATGATCATCACAGGATTTGGGGTTTTACTGAAAAATGGGAGACAACTTTGATGTCCACCATTAAGAGAAACAATAAATTATATAATCTTAGTAATGGTCTTTCCTTCGAGCCTTCAAACACAGTAAGCTTTTCTCTACCTCAGACCCATTGAACTTTCTTCACCTTTTTTTCTATCATACTTTTTCCTTGTTCTTTGCATGGCTGACTCATGTAAAGAGTTTCACCTTAAATGTTACCCCTTGTGATTCAAAATTGGTCCAAAAGATATTAAAAAAAAAGAGTATATTTAGAAATTGGTGAAGAATTTTAAAGAGGGTAGGAATCTTAGGGATAATATTAGTTCAGCCATGAGATGAGGCCCATAATACAGTGACACTGAAGATAGGACATACTATAGTTTGAATATGTTTTATCACTACCCAAACTCATGTTGAAGCTTAATTTCTCAGTGTGACAGTGGTGAAAGGTGACCTCTAGTGGGAAATGTTTGATTTGTGGAAGTGAAACCCTCATGAGTAGATTAATGCTATCTCTCATGTGGGTTCTTGCTCCCCCAGTGTAGCTTAGTTATCTCAAGAATGGATTGTTACAAACTGTACAACCTCCTTTCTCCTTTCCTCTTTTCATTCACCTTTCTGCTTTTCTGTCATGCATGGAGCAGCAAGAGCCCTATATACAAACAGAACAGATGCAGCTATCTTATCTTGAACTTCCAGACTCTAGAATTATGTGCTAGATAAACCTGTTTTCATTGTAAATTACCAAGTCTTAGGCATTATAACAACATAACAGTGTACATACTGTGACAATTTTGATTTTCAGCCTGATTGGGTTGGGAAACTCCTAGAAAGTACACTTCTGGGTGTCTCTGAGAGTATTTCCTGAGAAGACTGGTATGTGGAAGAACAAACTAATGAAGGAGACCTGCCCTGAATGTGAACACACCTTCCAATATGATGGAGGTATAGGTGGAACAGAAGTGGAAGAAGGAAGAAATGAGCCAGCACATTCTAGCTTACTCTGCTTCCTGGTCCCCATGAAGTAAGAAGCTTTGATCCACCATCAGTTATCTCCATAACATTTAGTCTTGCCTCAAGCCTGCAACAATGGGTCAAATAACCATGGATTGAAACCTGTGAAACTGTTAGCCAAAAATAAATCTTTCCTCCTTTAAGTTGTTTGTGTCAGGTATTTTGCCACAGTAATGCAAAGCTGACGAATACACAATCAAGATGGGTACTGAAATTAGGTGAAACTTAGGAATGGGATATCAGATAGCTTGGTAGCTATGAGAGGGCAGAGTGTTAGGTATGCAGTGAGACTGGTGGGAGTGAGAAAAGAAAGAGTAGGGGAAGTAAGAGATGATAGTATAAGAAGGTAAATTTAGGCTCAAGGCAGCTTGAGTCTATGAGATGCATTAAAACTCAGGGATATTATGAGACCATTCCATTAATTTTAGCCTATTAATGCAGCTATTACAGAGTACCCAAGACTGGTTTGTTTGTGTGGGTTTTTAAATTGTTTATTTGTTTGGTTGGTTTTT
This sequence comes from Heterocephalus glaber, assembly GCF_000247695.1. The sequence goes on from NW_004624730.1 coordinate 36,110,508, forward strand.
TTGGGGGGGTTGGGTTGAGATAGTCTCGCTGTGCAGTTCAGGCTGGCCTTGAACTCACTATGTAGCACATCCTGGCTTCAAACTCACAGCAATCCTCCTGTCCCAGCCTCCTGAATGCTGGGATTACAGGTGTGGGCCACCTTGTTCAGCTGAGACTGGATAATTTATGAAGAAAAGAAATATTTCCCACACCTTTGAAGGCTAGAAGTTCAGGATCAAGGTGTAGCTGATTCAGTGTCTTGGTTAGACCAGGTCTCTGCTTCCAAGATTGTACCTTGAACAGATGTGTCCTTACATGGTAGAGGGATGAAAGGACAAAGGGGGCCTACCTAAACCCTTTAGTTCTTTCTTAAGGCACTAAACCAATCCATAAAAGCAGAACCTTAATGACCCATTAACCTCCCAGGATCCCACATTTTAATCCTTTGGTGTGGGGATTAAGTCCCAACATGAATTATTTATTTATTTATTTATTTATTTATTTATTTATTTATTTATTTATTTATTTTTAAAGAGGGAAAGGTTTATTTAGCTCACAGCTTGTAGAGGTCTACCAAACAAGTATTGTAGAGGAGAAACAACATGGCATGCACAAAGTAGCAAAGAAACAAGGGAATCTTAATAACATCTTCCTGCTCTTTTTATCTTATCTGGACTACTTAGGGTGGGTAACATATACCCTTAATCCTAGTGCCCTTGAGCCTAGCATTGCACCATGAATCATTTCCAGCATCACACACTCTAGATCCAGCCATCTCCAAAAAAGCCTCACCTCATTAGCATGAGGCTTTCGGGGGACATCTAAACATAAGTCATAACATTCTGCCTCTGGTCCCCCAAAGACTCATGCACATCCCTTTATGCAAAAGGCATTTAGTCCATCTCTAAGAGTTGCCAAAGTCCTAACTGTTTCAGGTTTGCTGAAAAGTCCAAGTCCCAAGAATCCTCTGAGATTTAAGGCAAATTCTTAGCTGCAAGTCCCTGTACAAATGAAAAGAAAGTTAAACATGTCCAACATTAAATGGCACAAGATAGACATTTCCATTCCAAAAGTTACAAACAGAAAGATACAAAGGAATGGGACAAAAGCAAGTCCAAAATCCAGCAGGGAAAACAATAAATCCTATAGTTTCACTTCCAGCATCCCCAGCAATCTGTTGCAAGTTGTGATCTCCAAAGGGATTGGGTGGCCCAGGCCCTATGGTACTCCCTTGGTTGTACCTCCCATAGCTTCTTTCTGTGGCTGGCTTTGTTCACTCCTTGCACCTTTCTTTGGATGATCTATATTCCTGGCTTCTCCAACCTTCTGGGGTCTCAACTGCACCTTTGGCTTCATATTCACAGCTTCACAGATTGTCCTCTCAGGGGCACACTGCCTGGCCTCCCAGGCTTTCTTCTGAAATCTGCAGAATTCTTTGGAATTCTGTGAATCTGTAAAGGCCTTCCTGACACCACAACTCTTGCATTCTGCATGCACATAAAACCGACACCATGTGGATGATGCCAAAGTCTGCCACCAGCTGGAGCAGTAGCCAGTTTTCCTTCTCTCTTGGCTATAGGGGTCCAGTGCCTATTAACCAAATCCCGAGGAACAACTTTTCTAGGCCACTGCCATTCTGGAACATGGTGTGTAGGAAACTGGGAAAGGGTACGTTACCAGGACCCCTGGGACCTGATCTCCTGTGAGCCATGACAGCACAAGGCAAATTAAAGAATAAAGACAGGAAATGAGATTTAGAGAAGAAGCTGGGTTCTGGGCCTGATGAATGAGCAGCAAAAAAACCCAACATGAATTTTTGAATGGACATCATTGTTCATTAAAGTATAACAGGAAGCAAGTCATGGATTACATGATAATGAAAGCTACTTACCTCAGAGAAGCCTTCTCTGTCTACTGAAATCAATAGTAGCAGTCCCTTCTATTGCTTATCACAACCTAATTATATTTATTGTTTTATAGGTTAGGGTCAGGGCTAAGTTGTGCAGTATGATGTTCAGATCACTTAGTATGGTACTGGACACAGAATTAATGTTCAATAAATACTTGAGTGTTTTTGCAGTATATTGGTGGTTGAATATTAACTTTTAGAGTAATGTCAATAGTATGATCCAATTTTTAAAATAAAATGCCACATAGATTTATCAGTGTATGTTTATATCTTACTGAATTTAGAAAAGTGTCTCATATTTCAAGCACTTCTAAAATCCTTATGTAGTTTCTATAATTAAATCCATATCTCAATCTTATGAGGTAAATATTGCTCTTGTCCCCTCTTTAAAGAAGGGAGAACTTAAAAAAAAAAAAAAAAGAGAACTGAGGCATGCAAGTGTTAAATACCTGCTCGATTTCACACAGCTGGGAAGGGATAGAGCTAGGGTTACCAGCACGTGCTATTTATGGAATATTTAAAATTAAATTAATTAAAGTCACTTTAAATTAGGAACTCAGTTTCTCATTCATACTAACATCTTTTTAAGTGTTCGATGGCTGTATATTGATCTTATTTGAGTAGCACAAAAAATTTAGTACATTTTCATCATTGCAATGTTCTAGTAGACATCTGGCTCTAGAGTATTCTTAACTGCTATGAACATTGCTTTCTCTCATACCAAGCTGTGGATTAGCTATACTCATGAAAATGAAGTAAGTAGGCTGTTTCGGATTTTATCTTATACACTTATAAATTATTTTCAGATTTTACTTTATATACTTATGTTACTTGATTATTACCCTCAATAAGAAATTCTATTTTTTTGATGTTATAAAAGATAGTCAAAAATCATCTTTCAAAAATGGAGCCATAAGGAGCAGAGAAAACAGTGACAGAAGGATATCCACAATTTGTTTACTAATCTAGTAGTACTGATAGAGTCTCAAAGAGATATTTCAAGAGTTGCCGCAAAATACTAAAATTTATCTTTTGTAAAGATATGCTAAAGAATGATATAACTGGCAGAACTATCTGGTAATTCTTCTCTGATTTAATTTTCTTTTCTTTTTTTTCCTCCCCGGAATGTAAAGCAGGATACATGTGGCTGTTTGGGCAGGCAGAGGACAAACCAGTCAAGCTCCTGTGGCATAGGTGGAATTGTAATGCTTAGGGACCAATGGAGAGTGTGCCCCTTTGCATAGTTCTCAACAATAGTCATTATTGGCAATAGCAGCCCCAAGCAAACAGAGAATTTGCCCCAGGGAAAAACCAACCAACGATTGTCTCATTTATTTTTAAATATTTTTTGTTAGTAGATGTTTGTAGTACATAATGACCACATTCCTTGTGTGGAGTTGGCACATGTTCATAACACATTTTTTTTTAATGCTTTTGCCTTTACTCCCTTTGCACCTTCCTCATCTCTTGGTCCCCTTTCCATATACAAAATTTTTATCTTAATATTTCTTATTATGTATTATTTATTTTGCTCTTTATGTTTTGGGTTTATCATAAGAGTTGCTATACAATATTTAAATTCGTGTGTGCGATTTATTTCACTTAACATTATGGTCTCAAGGTGCATCCATTTTCCTACAAATGACTCAAGTTTATTCGTCTTTATGGCAGATTGGCAACCTATTGTGTATAAATACCACAATTTCCTTTTCCATTCATCTGTTGGACATATAGCCCACTTCCAAGATTTAGCTATTGTGAATTGTGTTGCTGTAAACATGGGTGTGCGTGTATCACTGTCATATGATGTCTTTAACACTTTCAATTTTATACCTAGAAGGGGAATAGCTGGGTCGAATGGAATTTTTTGAGGATTCCCCATTCTAATTTCCATAAGGGTTGTACCAGTTTACATTTCCAACAATGTAGAAGGGTTTCCTCCCTGCACCCTGTCTGATTTCTTGATAAGAGTTACTGTACTGTATTCTCTCTGGAGCAAGATGGAATCTCAGTCTTAATTTGCATTTTTTTAGTGGTCAAAGAAGTTGAACATTTTTTCATGTATTTATTGGCCATTTTTATTTTTTCTGAGATGTGTCTGTTCATTTGAGTTGCACATTTTTGATTGGGTCTTTTATTGGGGTGGGCTAACTGTTGAGTTCTTTATATTCTAGATATAAGTCCTCTGTCCAAGGAATAGCTGGCAAAAATTTTTTACCATTCTGTAGGTTGTCTCTTTGCTCTATTGGTTATTTCCTTTGGTGTGCAGAAGCTTTTAAATATAGTATGATCCCATTTGTTGATTCTTGGTGTTATTTCTTGGCCAGGTGAGGCTCTGTTCAGAAACTCCTTGACTATCCCTATGTCTTTAAGAGTTTTACCTATTTTGTCTTCCAACCAATTAGGTGGTTCTCTTTTAATAATTAGATCTTTTAACCATTTTCATTTTAGTTTAGTACATAGTAAGATTCAGTCTTCTGCATGTGTATAGCCTTTTTTCTGTGCACCATTTATTAAAGAGGCTATCTTTTTCCTCCAACATAAAGTTTTGACCTCTTTGTCAAAGATCAAGTAGCTGAATGTGCTTGGAGTTGTTTCTACAAACTCTTTTCTGTTCCATTGATCCTCATGTCTGTTTGTTTTCCAATATCCTGCTTTTTTTTTTTAATCATAGTAGCTTGTAGTATAACTTGAAGTACAGAATTGTGATTCCTTCTGCCTTGTTCTTATTGCCCAGGATTGCTTTTACTATTTTAAGTGTCTTCTGATGCCATATGAATTTTAGGATTGTAATCTCTAGTTCTGTGAGCAGTTTTCTTAGTAATTTGATTGGGATTGCCTTAAGTCTGTGTATCAGTTTTGGGAGTTTGGTAATTTTGACTATATTGGCTCTTCCTGTCCAGGAACAAGGTTTCATTTTTTAATGTCCTCTCTCATCTCCTTTTTGCAAGTACTGTAGTTTTTGTTGTAGAAGTCTTTTACATTTTTGATTAGGTTAACTCCTAAGTATTTAATTATTCTTGGTGCTATTGTGAAACATACTGTTTTTCTAATTTCTTTCTTGGCGAATTTATGATTGGTATACAGGAACACTACTGATTTTTATTTGTTGACCTTGTTTCCTCCTACACTACTGAGTTTGGTTTTTAATACTAGGAGTCTTTTGGTGGAATATTTTGGGTTTTATTTGTAGAGGATTATGTCATCTGCAAATAATGATAATTTGACTTCCTTTTCTACACATATCCCTTTTCTTTTTCTTGTTCTTACCTGATTGTTCTACCTAACGTTTTGAGAGCTACATTGAACAGTAGTAGTGATAGTGGACTTACTGTTATGTTCCTGATTTTGGGGGGAAAACTTTCAGCTTTTCCCCATTTAATATGATGTTGGCTACTGGTTTGTCAGAATTAGCTTTTTTCAAATTGAGAAAGTTCCTTCAATATCTATTTTCCTCAGAGTTTTTATCATGCATTGATGTTGTGTTTTTGTCAAAGCCTTTTTTTTGTCAATTGAGATGATCATGTGATTTTTGTCTTTGCTTCTTTTTATATGATATATTACATTTATTAATTTGGATATGTTGAACCATCCCTGCATTCCTGGGAGGAATCCTACTTGGTCATAATCTATGATCTTTTTCATGATTTGTTGCATGCCATTTGCCAGTATTTTGTTATGAATGTTTGTTCTGTCTATGCTCATTAGAGAGAGATCTCTTTTTTGCTTGGGTCCTTGTCTTGTTTTGCAATCAGGGTCATGCTAGCTTCTAGGAATGCCTGTGGGAGTACTTTTTCCCTTTCAATTTTATTAAGATTTTGAGGGGTGTTGGGATTGGATCTTTCCTAAATTTTTTATACAATGTGGGGGTGAATCCATCACAACCTGGGCTTTTTTAAATTGTTAGTTTTTATTTTTATTTCTTCTTCAATCTCATTTTGTAATACTGTATTGGATTATTCAGGATATTTATGTTTTCTTGGTTCAGCTTTGGTAGTTCAGGAATGTATCTAGGAATCTATCCATTTCTTATGAATTTTCCATTTTACCAAACTATAGGTTCTCAAAGAAGTTACTAATAATCTTCTGAATTTTTGCAAAGTCCATCATGATTTCACCTTTTTCATTTCTAATTGCACTGATTTGGATCTTTTATTTTTTGTGTGTGTGTATGTAACATTGTCTAGGGCATTGATAGGAAACCTTTTAGAACTTTCAATGATACAACAGCCTGCTGTGGCATGTGTGCCATAGGTTTGCCACCACTGGTCTAAGGGTTTGTTTATTTTATTCTTTTCAAAGAAGCAGCTCTTCCTTTCATTGATTCTATTTTTTATTCTCATTAATATCTGCTCTGATCTTTATAATTTCCTTCCTTGTATTAGCTTTGGGATTGTTCTTGTTTTTCTAGGACCTTGAGGTTCATCATTAGGTTATTTATTTGTACTTGCTCTATTTTTCTGATGTGGGTATTCACAGCTATAAACTTCCCTCTTGGGACTGCTTTCATTGTGTTCCATAGGTTCTGGTATGCTGTACTGACATTATTGTTTGATACTAGGAACTATCTTATTTCTTCCCTGATTTCTAAGGAGGGTACTGTTTAATTTCCATGTGTTTGCATAGTTTCTGTGGTTTCTTTTGCCATGGATTTTTAGTTTCATTGCACTGTGATCTGATAATATATATGGGATAATTATTTTGCATTTACTTAAGCATAGTTTATGCACTAGTATGTGGTCTGTTTTGGAGAAAGTCCCATGTGCTGCTGAGAAGTCCCACATGAGGTTGTTGGATAGAACATTCTGTGCATATCTAGAAAACCCATCTGTTCAAAAGTTTAGTTCAACTCTGATATTTCTTTGTTGATTTTTTTGTCTATTTGATCTGTCAGTGACAGTAGGGTATTCAAGTCCCACATTATAATTGTGTTGGTGTTTATCTTTTCTTCCCCGTACCAGGAATTGAACTCAAGAGACTGTCATTTGCACCACTGAGCTAGATTCCCAGCCTTATCTGATCTTTTATGTCCCATAGTGTTTGTTTCATGAAATTGGGTGTGCTGATGTTTAGTCCAAAATGTTTATAATTGTTAGCTTTCCTTGTTGAATTGTTCTCTTAACATGTATATAGTAATCTGTCTCTTCGGATAACTTTTAGCTGGAAATCCATTTTGTCTGAAGTTAGGATAGCTACTCATGCTTTTTTCTGGGTTCCCATTGCATCGAGTATCATTTTCTAACCTTTGATTTTTAACCTGCATATTTGTTGTATACTGCATGTTGTTAGATTTTGTTTCCTGATCTGTTCTCTCAATCTGTATCTTTTGATTGGTAGATTGAGACCATTCACATTGAGAGTTGTTACTGAAAGGTACTAATCTATTCCTGTAGTTGCATTATTTTCCTGTTGATTATTTCTTTTTTCTTTCTTTTTTTTTTTTTTTTTTTTTCTGTTTTCTGCTTAACTTCTCACCCTGCCTGGTGTATTCATTCTATTCATTTTTTGTTTTTTTTTTTTTTTTTTTTTTTTTTTTTTTGGCATTGTTGGCTTCATTGTCTCTAGGATATCCTTGAGAAGTTTGGGTAGTGCTGGTTTAGTAGTCATGAATTTTTTGATGTGCTCTTTGTCATGGAAATACCTTCTCCATCTATTTTGAAAGAAAGTTTTGCAGGATATATAAGTCTGGGTTAGAAGTTGTTATCTTTTAGGATTTGAAACATTTTGCTCTATGCTCTCTTGGCCTTTAAGTTTTGTGTTGAGAAATCTGCTGTAATTCTAATGATTTTACCTTTTTAAGTGATTTGTTGCTTTTCTTTCACAGCTTTTAAGATTCTGTCCCAGTGTTGTACTTCTGAGTTTTTGACTATGATGTGACTTGATCCTGGGTATTTGGGGTTCTGTATGCCTTACTATATGTTTAATTCCTTCCCCATATTTGGGAAGTTTTCTGCTATTATTTTTGTAAATGGGTTTTTTAATGCTTTTTGTGCTGTCTTCTCATTTTTCACTTATTCCAGTTAATCCTAGATGAGTAGTCATTGTGTCATCTAGCAACTGTGTTCGATCAATTTTTCATATTCTCTTGTTTGTAATGAGTCTCTCAGTAATTGTTTTTGAAAGCATCCCTAGCTATAATTTTCATATTCTGAACTCAAACTGGTCACTTCTGTTTCCCATACTTTCAATATAATTTTTAATCTCCTAAATTTTTGTTTGGAACCTTTTCATGAACTCTACTTCTTTGGTAAATTGATAGTTCATGTTTTATATTATTCTGTTTAGCTCAGCTATCTTTTTATTAGTGTCTTCTGTAAACTCCCTGATCATTTTCCTTAATGCATTCATTATCTGTTTAGTTAGATCTTCTGTGAGCCTGCCCAGAACCTTATTGATCTGTTTTATAATCTCTGTTATCCATTTGAATAACTTGGTTGGGTGGCTTTTGCTTTCTTCACCCCAGTGGCCCTTGGATCTGGTGTGGGGGAGTTGAGAGTTTGTAGAAGCATTTTGTTACCTTTTCTTATGTTTCAATTTTTTGTTTGATTGTTTTGTTTTGTGCTTGTGTTTGGGGTCACTTATAGTGGAAACACTTTATTGGTAGTATGGAGATCTTTTTAGTTGGTCTGCTCTTCACTAATGCACTCAGGGCATGGCTAACTGTAGTCCTATGCTTCTGTCCCAAGATCCGTACACCTCCATTAATTGGGAGGGGAGAATGTAGTGTAATTGGCACAGCACCCCATTCTCCAGGAATGGACAGCAGTATTGTTAATGTCACCATGTAATCTGGGTAGTGGCTTACAGATAAAAACATATTAATAGCAACAATGGTTTCACCCTGGCAATATCAAGTAAATCAGCAAGAGTAGTACAATCCAAGACAAACTGGTAAGAACTATTTATGTACTACCCTTAACCTTAGAAATCCATAATTATAGTATAACCAGTAAGATAAACCAAATATTTATACAGCATATATCTACTAAATGTGACAGGTATACCTCCACTAATGATTAGAAGAGAATTCAACAGTAGTAACATAGAGTTACTACTAACTTAATTTAATAAAGCTTATTGGCTATACTATTAAAGATATAGTGGGTTGAGAGTGAGAAAATGCAAGAAAAAAATTTTTGAAAAATTAAACAATGGGCAATGAGGAGAGAAATGAGAGACAAAGATCCTATTAAGGAATAGAAGGATATTTACAGAATCAGATAAATGTAACAGAAAAAAACAAATAAGAAATAGAAAATAAAACTAAAAAGGGAAGAAAAATAGAAAGAATTAACAATAGAAAAAATTAAAAAGGAAAATGAGAGAAAAAGGAGTTAAAAAAAAGAAAACGAGTCCAAAAACAGAAAAAAAAAAAAATTCCAGAGTATCATTAACCTTTTGCCTTCCCTCAGTCTCACTTAGGGCTATCACCAGGAAACAAGCCCTCTCATTTATTTTTTTTATTTGTTTGTTTGGTTGTTTGTTTGTTTACTGATGGATTGGAATAGAAAAGTGTTTAGGTGAAAATGGATCGGATAAGAACTAAAAGAAAGGTGACTAAAAAATTGCCACATTCTGAATATTCTCTTCTACTTCCTAAACAAGTATCAATAATTAGTATAGTCACTGTAAGAGCAGCATGCATAACTACTTTTCCTATTAGCAAGATACTGGCACTTAGAATTCTTAACTAAATTTGTAGATTCTAGAATCGTCATTTCTGCATCACTAGGTCTTCCTTCAAATAAAGAAAAAGTGGTAAGATGTTTATGAATATTTTTAATGATTATATGTCATAAACAGAGATGTGGAGACCTACTGAAACTGATGTGATAAGATCTTTGGCCAATTTATGGAAACAGGTTCATCTTGAGTTTCAATTAAAATAAGGTCATGGTTTAATGCCAATTTAATGAACATTTTCTGAGCCATTACTGTGTGTGTAGATAACATGATAAGGGCTAAGTGTATGGAAATGAACCATTCACACACTCTGCAAGGTATAGAGTAAAAGGAATAATGGGGCTCATCTTGGAAGAGTGAATGGAGAATGTGATGCTGAGCTGGACTTTGAAGGCAGAAAGGAATTATGTAGGCAGGCTTGTTTGTGTTAGTGGAATCTACTTTGAGTAATGGCAGCTAGAGTTTAATTATTCCTGCAGTTTTATCATTCAGTTGACATGTGCTGCCCTTAGAGTTTTAACCATCTAGCTTCTTCTCACATGAGAAAATATCTCACTAACAGAGAGTAGGGTTTTTTTCCTCTCTCTGTTACTTTATGTTTGACATATTAAAAAGCAGACATTTTAGGTGAAGCAGACCCCTCACTACTTTTTATAAACTGTGTTTATCCATATTTGTATCAACAATCATGTGGAGAAAGAAAATGTAAATGCAGTATTATTAATATTCAAAAATTAAGGCAAGTATATCTTTAAGTATTTTCTTTAAGTGTTTATTGTTAGAGCTGACAGGTGAATAACTTTTAGAGTTCTATGATATATTTCCTAAATTAAAAAGCAATTTTTAGTAGAATATATTCTATATAATTAGTCCAGCAGCTCCAAAATCAGAAAATTAGCAAGAAAGATTATTTTATTTCTGTCATTTGTGGATTAAAAAGTAATATGACAGAGGTAGAATTATTTTATGCTTCTTATTTTCCATTGTTTCAAAGTAATTATCATTTTGTATATTAATGAACATTAATATAAGTTATGTTGTAGCAGTTTCTCTTTAAATTAGGCTCTATGAATCAAAGAAAAAACATTTGCCCTTCGCTTGCCCTTACACTTCTGTCAAACATACATGCTGTCAGGACGAATTAGTTATCATTTATATTTTTCTCTGTTGTTCTCATTGGTTAGAACTAGATTTGCCTTTAAGCTGTATGTATGTTATTGACATTTTCTTCAAAGACTGAAGCTAGAACAAGATGATAAAAATGAGTTGTGCTTTCCAGCAGATGCATTTAGTTTTCAGCTGTTTGTAGGTTATTTTTTTTTCTGGGCTGTAAAAAATAAAGCCTAAAGCATCATATTAACTGTGCTGTTTATATGGGTGCTAATACACTTTGAATAAAACCCTCAATTACTAAGCATTTTTGAGTCCTGACAAGACAGTCCCATGACGTTAATGGTATCTTTATAACCTTTTTAACTTCTTGTTTCTCTGACAGAGCTCTACAATAACAGCAATGGGTTTGCCCTTGGCAAACAAAAACTCATTTTGAGAGGATAATAGGTATTTACTATTTAGATAGCTGGCAATAAAATTTCTCTGAATGAGATTTTCCTGAGAAACTATAAACTGATTAAATTACTTTCTTTTAATGGACTGGAAAAGCGTGTAATAATAGTTTGTTGAAGCTTTGCACCCAATGCCTTCTCCGTTTTTTAGAGACACAGGAGCAGCCTGGTTTTGGTGAATTATGGGGCTGGTAGAAATTATTCTCCATTATATACCTTCCTCCTGAATTTTTCTCTGAATTAAAAAAGTTTTTTGAATGGGTTATTTTTGTCTTTTGTAAGGACAAAAAGCATGTGGTCAGTAACATGTCTGTTAATCTCAAGCTTGATTTTAATCAGAAGCTAAATTTAACAATTTTACGTCTCATGGATTCTGTTTTTAGGAAATCCAACCAAATAGATAAAAATGGAAAACCACCCTGTTTTTCTAGGTGATATGTTTCTCAACTTATTTAATATGAACTAAAATCAATAAATCAGTTTTCTCATTGCTTAAAGAATGAAAATAGGTTTTTTTACTAATATTGATTATTAGTATATGTTTCTGTTTCATGAACAGTTTAACAATAAGACAGTGATTATTAAATTCAGCATAGCAGGCAATGCTAAAACAGTGTAAAAAAGAAATTTCAAATTAGTTTGGTAAGAAAGAAATACCTAAAATGTTTTCATTATTGTAAACCTTCATTATAGAGTTTCTCAAAATTCTATTTAATATGAATTTTGTCAGTAAATGTCAACTAAGAAAAATAATTACATTTCTTGATTTAAAATGTGAAAATGTACAGTACAGGAAATACATTTGGTAATTCAAACTGTAAACATTTTTCTTTAAAGACAAATCCGTTATGGTCCTTGGGGGTGACAGCTTGCAGAGTATCTTTCAAGGCCACAAATTTTGCACAGAAGAACATCAAATTCAGTATTTTTATTGGCAGTCAGAATTTCATATTTGTCGCTATAATAAAATTGTGATTGAAATGGGACCTTGAGTGTCCTGTCCTTATGTGAAGTACTTTGAATTTGAATATCACACAGATCCTAACTTAGAGCACATTTATTTTCTCTTAAGCCTTTGGCACTGACACATTCAGTGCTGGCATTGTTTTTCATTCGGCAAATCTGTGCTGTTGGCGCACCACAAAGTACAAGGGACACTAGTCATGATGGTAAAGAAATGAGAGAAATATTTGTCTTCTCTGAACGACATTCCAAGTCACTGCTACAAACTATAAAATACTTCATAATTTAGCACTTTTGGGGGTCAACCATTTTGTCCTTATGCTTTTTTTTCCTACTTTCTTGTGGTTTTAATGAATAAACATCCATGAAATATTGTCAAATATTGTCTAGTGAATTTACTGAAATTTATTTTTAAACTTGCTTGAGGAAAATTTTAAATAGAAAACTGAGATTGTTCTAAAGTAGAAACCTATTCTGTTTAGTATACAGTTTTTCTTTAATTCTGATAATTCTAAAGTTATTGGTGAAGCATATTTACTGAAGGATAGGATGTAATGAATATGCACTTGCATTTTAGTCATTTGTTATTCAATAAGACATACAAGTTCAATGAATTTTTCACTTCATTGAATTTGTTCTTACTCAAATGTGGTAATGAATACCTATCTTCAAAATATTGTGGTTTTTCTGGGCCAGTTTTTCAATGGCCACTCAGCACAAATATTGTGTTACATATTGTAATGGTTTTCACAAAGTAAAGAAGTTATTTAAGGAAAATATCATTATGATGATGATTATTATACTGTAAATGATTAAACTTAACAAGGAAAAATGTTAATATTTTCTGCATAAAATGTATCATCTTCAAGCTTACTCTGATAAAAAGAGGCCTATATATCCTTTTGCATGTAAAAACTCAATTGCTATGAATGTCTATCAATTTTTATGATAATATTGAGTCTTTGCATCTTTGTTATTAAATTAGAAACTTACAAGTTCTTTATCAGTTTTTTGGAGTCTCCATTTTTCACTGGGGATTGATGAAGTTATGTTTTCTCCTTTAATAAAATCCATACAAATACGAATTTTAATTAAATGTTGTGATGCTATGATGAACTACATAAACATAGTTTTAAATAGGTCTTAATCTCCTCCCCCACCTCCCAAATATCATTGGTGCCTTGCTAATTCTGTTAATTTTTATGAACTGGTAAATATATGAAAGTCTTACTCATTAATGCAGGATATGAAAACTAATAGAATGCAATTTAATAGCGTTATTCAAGGTACAGATTGGTTTTTTTTTTTTTTTTTGGATGCAGCTTCTCTATTAAACAGTTCTTACATTGAATTTTTCTTTCTTTTAAAGAGATTTTCAATTTTAACATGAGGGAACTGGTGTCTTGGGTAAGGCTTTTACATGGAAACAAAGTAGCAGATTGAAGTGGTTTCAGGGCTTTAATCCCTTGGTAAATTAGCCAGCAGGCTAGCCTTTTCATAGATGTGCTAAACAACAGGTTGATACCATTTGGGCATTAGCAATGAGAACCACCTGAGGGAATAGGGAATGAATAAGAAGAAATGTAGAATGGGAAAAAGGCATGGCTATTACTAGCTTTGCTGGATCAGACAGCTAAAGTAATACCCATAAAAGAGTCACTGTATCTGATACTTAGATTTTCTCTTCAATTTACATATTCTCAAAATCCTGAAATTCACTTCAAGGATAATTTTACATTTTGTTATTAATAGAATTCTGGAATTTTACATAAAACTTAAGTGTCAATAAGTATATAAACATTTCATGTTATAAATTTGTACTTTCTCTTTTCTTGAAGAGAAAATTAAAGCTTTTGAATTTGTTTGCAGATTATTTTTTTTAATCAAATAGAAGAATATATTCTGCAGTGGGCATTATAGAATTAAAAAGATTTCAAGTATTTAAATTATCATGTCTATTTGAAAACAATGAACAGATGCTTGTAAGCTATTATAAAATTGTTTTCTTAAACTGTTTTCACATTTTTCTGAACTAATTACCTAAGGAAAAAAGAATTCTTTGCCATATTATATTTTTCATTATTGGATAGTGTATTTAATACTATTATTAAAGAATATTTAGTCTTTACAGCATATTTTGCAACATGTAAAAGGAAAAATTATTTTTGAGACTTTAATGAATGCAATTTCATGTAAGAAAAGAATTTATATAACCTAAGGAAGAACAAGTTTTAAAATTATTCATTTTGCATGTTATTTAAAATTCCTAAGGTAATTGGTATCTTGATATTGATAAATCTTAGAATAATACAACATTGAGTAAATTGATAAAGGACTAAAATCATTAAAATAACCTGCTACCCTATGAAGCCCCTCTCTCTAGGCTTTTAATTTTTCATTTAGAATGGGGGGATTTGTGGGATCAATATGAAGATCTGTTGATAATATTATATTTAATTAGAGTAATCAAAAACCATGCTCAGAGCATGACACCTGCCAGGGAGAGCTTCAAAAAGATAGTAAGCAGCATGCATTACAATCCTCTCTTTTGCTTGTCCACGAGCACTAATCTAGCAGAAGTCCCAAATGGGGCAGCTAGTCAGCTATTTTATTGACTTTGATCTGGTTTGGGGGGCAGTTTATTTTCCCATAATGCCATTGATCAATGATTTCCTTTCAGCAGTGATGTAATTAAAGGGCTTTAGTCGACTTCTGCTGTGTTGCCTTGAAATTTATTATTCTGGAGATTTAAAGAAGATCGATAGGGTGCAGTGGCCCGATGTTTAGACCCGAGTAGGAGGACCCTATTGAGAGTATAAGGCATGCAGAAAACAAGGCTTCAGGACACAAACAAGATGTTTACCTGGGACCTTGAGCTGACCTATTCATAACAGATCCTGTATAACCAGTAGCATTTTAGTACCTATTTTTATCATAGACTCAAAACCACTTTGTCCTCTTTGATATTGATTTTTACAGTTTGTTTTAAGGCAGTTGAAATCAAATATTCCTGTTGTCAAAGAATTAAAATTTAAACGTATTTTCCAGAAATGCAGATTCCATATTCTTTCATCATGAAATGGGAATAAAACATGATTAATGTTGATATATTAGTGATTCACTACATTAATTTGCTTTGTTTTACAACTAAACACATACAGTTTATTTTTGTATGTTTTGAAGCATATATGCAATGGCCAATATTCCTAAGTGATCAACACATCACATTTGAGTAATAAACTCACAGAGCCAACCATTAACTAGAAATTTTAAATTGCCTCACAACTTCTATTACTTTGTAGATTAGTAAAATCAATTTGAAGTTTGTTTATAATATATAAACTCTGTATCCTGCATTTCTTATTAGTGTATTCAATGAAGTTAAAATAAGTTGAAAGCATGGGAGGCAGATTTACATTTCCCAAACCACTTTCTGTGTTGTTTCATTGACAAAAGTTATGAAAACAAAAACAAAACCTCATCACCAAATATATTTGAATCTCAATATACGTTTGCATATTTTAGATTTTAAGAGATCTTCAAGTAATCCTCTTTTAGTTTTCTTAACATATCCTCTCCCAGTCTTACTGGCCCTAGGTGATAGATTTTGTGGGGGACCAATTTGAAAAATGCAAAGACTCAAGTGTTAGTGAAAAAATTCTGACAGGACAAGAGGCAGGTATCTTGAATTCTAATCTCTTTGACTTTCATTGTTTATATGATTTTTACAAATTAGATAATCTGAGTCTTAGATTGCTTATCTGTGAAATGAAGAGATTGTGTTAGAGAGACTGGGATTGTTCAGGAAAGGATACATGGTATCCCAACAAGTTTTTTCTAAATAACATTCCACCAGACCATTTTCCCCATATTGAGATTGACTTTAGATATTTGATCAGCTGGCTAATTGTGCCAATCTTAAATTTGTTTTCTCGACCTTATAATTGATTTAACTGTCATTTTTAGGGAGTTTTAGTTATCAAAGGCATATAGAACTCAATTGTTAAGGTTAGAAATCAAAGAGAAAAGCAGCACAATTCATCACTTTGCTAAATGTAGGTAACATGGTATATTGAGCTATCAATAATGGTGACAGACTGAGTTAAGAACAGAAGTAGTATTGCAGACATAGCCTAATATTTTGCTATCTTGGTAAACATTAATTTATGAATATTACTAAGGCTATATGTCATAACCAAGGAATAAGCAGAGACAAATATCCATAATAGAAAATGAGCAAATTAGAGAATTTATTTACATTTTAATTATCTCCAATAATCAGAGTGAATTTGGATTTCATATCTTCTTTTAAGAACATTTATGTTCTTAAACTAGGGATGTAGCTCAACGGCACCGTGCCTGCCTGGCAAGTGCAAAGTCCTGAGTTCAATTCCTGGTACCAAGGGGGGGGGGGGGAAGAACTCTGATAACCTAGTAAAAATGCTGCATTGAATTCAGTATATGTAAGATGAGAACAATTAGAGAGATGTAGAGAGTCATAGTCCCTGCATCCTGCAGTTTATAGGGCAGAAGAACATGTGTAAAGAAAGACTTGTAAAATACTAAAATATAAAGCAGAAAGAATGAGTCACAAATAAAGGTGTACATAAAACTTGCTAAAGGAACAATCAAAGATACAGGGTAGTTTTATGTTTGATTGTTTATGTATGTTTATTTTCTTTAATTTTTTTCCTTATTTTCTTCAAGGCACTCATGATTTCATAACATTATATTTTATGCCTGATTAGTGGTTTAGCATCAGGCTTTCCTACTACAAAGTAAGCTCCATAATGACAGGAATTTTGCATGATTGTTTAATAACAGACTTTCTATCTTGGTGAAAGACTGTCATGTGGTAGGTGCTCATTAAAGCTTATAACTCTTAAAAGCTATTGTCTGTATCCACAAAGAGAATAATGTGATATGAATTATGCTTTAAGAAGGTAACTTTGGGGGCAGGTTAACGATGAGTTGTCCTGTGAATGAGATGATGATGCAGTAACTAGAACCACAATAATAATAACAATAAAAGAACAAATGAAAAACTTATTTATGATTTTGCTAATATATAGGTTGTAAAAGCAAGTGAATGCAGAAGAGGTAAAGCCCCTAGATAAATTATATCATTAAATAAGGGAGAAGAAGCATAGGACAATGAACAATTTTGAGGGAAGATAAATTCTATTTTGAATATTGTTTGACTTACATTAAGATACAAATTTTATATAATCAGTATTTTAAAATTAGTTGTCAGTATTTTCAGTACTTAAGCATTCTGCTGATAAAGTCCATTTTTCATACTTGTACATAATTTTGAAACCCACCTCATTGACCAGATAATTGTTCTCCTTGGCACAAATCACTGTTATTCAGTCTTATTTCCTTAATAGAAGCTCTTTCCCAGTCTTCTTATTTTCTACCTAATTCTTGAGCACTTTTTATGAAATGGTCATATGTTTATTTTTTTCCTCTCTGTACTTTCATCATAAATAATCTTATCCATTGTCAGGATATCTGATACCATCTATGTGCACAAGCTCCTGAATGCCAACCCATACCTCGCTTCTGAATTTCAGACTTGCTTGATCAGCTCTACTTAACAGACAAGGTTTCCTGAGTTCATGTATTTTCCTGCCCCCATCCTCCGCAGGCTTTCCTTTTAATGTTTCTCTATTACATCTTTCTAGTTGCTCAAAGTAGCAATTTGGCTATTTTGATTTTCCACTTGATTAGCTTGGAGTGAAAACACTCCTGGGTGTGTCTGAGTATGCCATGTGGCATGATATGGGGCCCTGTATCTGGTCTTTGGCCTCTTTCTGGCTTTCCCCTACTCCCTGCTTCCCAGGTTCCATGAATTGAGCAGCTTTCCCCTGCCATGCCCTTCCACCATGTATCTCTGCCTTGGAGCCACCAAACTATGGACTGAAACTTCAGAAACTGTGAGCCAAAATAAATCTTTCCTCCTTTAAATTGGGTGTCAGGTATTCTGTCCCAGAAATGGAAAGGTGAGTATTACAGTAAGTTCTTCATCTGCCTCATTCATTTCATCACCACGCACTTTAAATTCTGCTTTCTAAACTGTCTTAATTTTTCAATTAACCTTGTTGTCACTGCTTTTACCTTTTACCTTATCATTCATTGATACAGCTCTCTAATTCATCTGTTCAGTCTTGCTACTTATAATCTTTTCCTTGCAGAATATCTAGAACATTTTTCTTAAACTGTAAATTAAATACTATAAACCCTCTGCACAAAATTCTTCAGTGTCTTCCATTTGCACCTAGTATAAATTAAGAACTCTTGCACAAGTTCTTGCATAATTTTCCCATGTATACTCTATCCTTCTATTACACAACTTCTTACTAAAGTCTAACCACATTGGCCTTCTTTTATTGTTTTGGGCTTTTGGGGTTTGTTTTTTGTTGTTGTTGTTACTGGAGATTGAACCCGGGTCCTTCTGCTTGTGAGGTAGGTGGAACCACTGAGCTAAATCCCCAGCCCTGGCCTCCTTTTAGTTCTGTGGTTTGCATGTGTTTTTCCAACTGCCTGAAACACTTTGCCCCTTCCCTCTCTCCCAGATTAATTTAAACCTGTTATTAAGGTTTCAGATTAAAATTTTACATCTCAGTGAAGTCTTCTTAATACCTAACATTAGATATTAGCAGCTTTTCTGAAAATATTGTGAACATTTCCTTTGCAGAAATCAATTTTTTAAGTTGATGGTTTTTCATGATTGTTTGACCCTCCTGTCTCTTATTAAGGTCGGATTGAATCTCTTTTATATACTATGTCATTCATAACCTAGCATAGTTTGTAGCACATAGAAAATGCTTAGTATATCTGTCTTTGTAAAAAATTATCCAGTCCTTTTATAATTTCAGCTATTTAGTATTTTAAACTCCCTTTAGGGTTTTTTCCCCTGACCTTGTGGAATGTGAACTGTAATCCAAACAAAGTAGGTAAATAAAATTCAGCAAATTATATGAAGCATGTGCTTGGGTGCTCTGCCTAGAAGAAGGGGCAGCTTTCTGCCAGTATGTCAAAAGTTCTAACTCTCCTTCCTTTGTAATTGGCCCTTTTCTTCTACTGAGTTAATTACTCTCATTTGTCTTTGTAGTTTTCTAAATATGTATCAGTAAGCATTATAGTTTTGAACTGTTTTGAACTAAAATCATACAACATATATTCTCTTGGCTCTTCTTTTTCTCAGTGCCCTTAAAAGATTCATTTATTTCCATGTATCTGTGGTATGTTCATTCTGTGTGATATATTGAATGAACATATTGTAGTTTTTTTAACCTTTTTGTTGCTGATGAACTTTTGAGTTGTCTTATGTTTGGAGCTAATATGAACAAGGCTGCTCAGAACATTCTTGTAAAAATCTGTGTCCTGACACACTTCTGAGTGATTTCTCCATAACTGAGAGTGGAAATGTTGTGTCATAGCATATATATAATTTCCAGTTTGCTTAAAACATCAAACTTCCAAAGGGATTATACCAATTTATTCTCCTACAGATAGTATATAACAGTTCTAATTGCTCTACCTCCTCACCAATACTTAGTATTGTCAGATTTTAAAATTTTATCTTAAATCATTTCACTTTTAATCTGCATTTCTCTGATTACCAAAAAGGGCTGGCAGCTTTTCAAGGTTATTAGCCATTTGGATTTCCTATCTTACAAAATATTTGAAAGTGTGTGGCCTGTTTTCCTACAGAGATCTGTCTTACTGATTTGAAGAACCTCTTAGTATATTCTGGATTTGCGTTCTTTAACTATAATAAGTAAATATTTATAAATGATTGAACTTAGCTCTTCCCACCCACTTCCCTCTTTCTTATACCTCAGAGTTTCAGGATATACAATATATTTAAGATATGAAACAGTATCATTGTTTCTTTCAGTTGTGAGCAATTGTCTGAGATCTTTGTTATATACCACTTTTATCCTAGAGATAATTCAAGGTGATAGTTAAAATTTTAAAATGACCTTTTATGTTTATAAGAAAAAGACTTAATTTCCAATTTGCCTAAGGCTATTTTTCTATCTTTGAGTATTTGGTGACAAAAATAAGAGAAAAAAATAGAAAAGGAAGAAGGAGAGAATCATAATATGTGTGACTTCAATGCTTTTGATTCTTATCTGATAATTCTTGGCCTTTTTTAATATAACTGTGATGAGCTTTATGAAAACCATAAAATCTATGTGGCTCAGATTATCATATCATATCATATTAGAGCAATGTGTTTGATTCCTCTTCTTGGCTAAATTTTGCCCACTGTTTAAGACTCACTTTGGGTGTTACCTTCTCTTGAGTCTTAGCTCTGTCAGACTGAGTCAGAGATATGTTCCCTTTTTGTATTCTCTTTCTGTATTTCCATTATAAAACTTACGCTCTTAAAATGGATTTTCTTGTCTACATCCTCTGTTAGGCTTTCTTTCTAACTTCTCTAAGGTATGCCTACATCTTCTCACCTAGAATAGTGCATATATATGTCCTTTTCAATATTTGTTTAACTCATGGAGAATAACACTTCTGTAAACACTTTCAATGTAGATTCTCTTGGGCGTCCTTCATAATTTCATTGCTAGTTAAAAGCATCTTTCATAGTCTCTGTTTTGTTTCTTGGGCACATAGTGAATGTTTATCATTAATCTTACTTTAAAATGATGTGAGATAGAAAAATGGAATATATTAAGCTAGCTCTCTTTTCTTTTGATTTTATACTTTTATGACCTGTTTCTTGTTTCCAAAGGGATGAGATTTGATAAACAGTGCTTCAGATTTTGAAAGTTTTTGTATTTTGTAATATTCCATCAGTTTTACCAGCTGAGCTTCGGTAATATGAAAATCTAAAATCCAGAATGTTCCAAAATTTAATACTTTTGAATATCCTTTTAAAGAGCATTTTGGATTTTGAATTTTTGGATTAAGCACTGCTCTTATTTGTACTGCTTCCTTTGGTCTTTTATAGAATGGAGTGGATTTGGTTTGGGCTTCTGGAGGTAGATTGCCTAGATTAGTTTTGGCTGTCTCATTGGATAACCACTAAGTTTTCTTTGCCTCAGTGTTCTCACTGGTAAAAATAGGATATTGATATTGAACATTAAATAAGTTATTATATGGAAAGCACTTAGAAAACTTACCAATACATAATAACTCAGTAAGTACTAGCTTTCATGTTTACTATTCTTGTTAATAAATAGTACCATATGAATTGATTGAACTAGAAATCACTGTAGAAAAAGAATAAAAATTGTTACTTCCAGAAGATAATATAATTTAACATCTTTGATTCTGTGAGAATATGAAGAAACTAGCAAGATTAACATATTGTGCTATAGTAAAGTTATTAGTGGTTCATTAGTAGCACTGTTTGACTTTTCATTTCCTTTTTTTGATCTTTCTCTTTTGTTGTGTCTGTTTCTCAACTACGATTTTAGTATATGTGCTGCCGAAGCGAGCACTCTCAACTACATGATAATTTCAATTTGTGTCCACTTTATAACTTGGCCTCAAAATTCTGTTGACACTTCTCCCATTGAGAAGTGAGTCTGTGCCACCTCCTTTGAATATAGTGTTTGTGGCTACTTATTCACGAGAACACAGGAAGGGAATACCATACCAGTTTACAAGTCCATGCCTTCAGAAACTGGCAGCTTCCACTTACTACTGCACCTTGGAAACTTGCTCCTGGAAATTAGCCTCCATATTGTGAGGAAACCAACAGCTTCGTGGCAGGGACATGTGTGTTTTGGCTGACAACTCCCAACTAGAGTCCCAATTTGTAACAACAGGCACAAAGATAAGCACCCTGCAGCCATCAAGTCAGTCCCAGCTTTTGTGTTGCCCCTGTTAATGCTGCATGGAGGAAAAGGAAGGTAGCATTTAGGATTAGATTAGGTAGCATTTGGTCAAACACTGCAAAATGCAAATTCATAAGCAAAGGTAATTGTTGTGCTTATTTTGAGCATAAATTTGGCTTTATATATTTTATGGCACAAATAAATGAAAAACATGAATGCTTTTCTTCATATTAGCACTTTTAAGGGAATAAACATCATTGGAAGTAGTTCTCAGAATTGGACTATAAGGCCATTTGTTATATTCTCCATAGGAGTAATACTTTGGAATGTCTATGAAGATTTTTTAAAAAGATGTACAGTAATATATATGAAAAAACTATAAAATTTTCATCACTTTCTCTTTGTATATTTCTCACAACTTTCACTGACAATAATAACTGAAATTTGTCTTAATATTATCATTGTTGTTACTTTGTATAGACCAGGGATAGTGAATGTGGTACCCTTGTTCCCACCATTTTAAGCTCTATCTATAACACTTTGCTAGCTATGTACTTTTTATGCTGAGTAGATGTAAATTCAGAATTTTCAGTATAGCACTTCATGCTATTACTATGTAATCTTTTCCCATTCTCAAAATTACATTGATGCCACTCCATTACTCTACTTTTCTAAAGGCTTCACATATAAATTGTTTTCCTTTTTCTTTAACATCCCCTGTAGCTTTTATAGAGATCAGAAGTTACCTACCTCTATGGAAAAAAAAGTCATCCTGAAATTCTCCTTAGGGAATAATATGGTCAATAAGAAAAACTATTCCAATTTCCTACAAAACAACTTTTACTGTGGGGAAAAGGGATGAGAAATAAGTACGTAAATGATGAGATCATCTGGAAAATTTTACAGTGCATCTGAGAGAATGCTTGGGTAAATTAGTTGAGGGCATGCTGTGTCCCTGATATTGGACATCTTACATATTTTTAACTTGTTTGATCATCTTATTGTACCTATAGGGAGATTACTACTGTCCCTTTTTTCAGTTTATACAGATTATTCATATTTTTATTCTAAAATTATTTGAAGGATTCAATAGAAAAACATAAAATGATAGTATTTGAATTTTTATAATAAAAATGGAAAAATAAACATTAATCATTCAAGAGCAGGAGAAAAATAGATAAATAGTTACACATCAAAAGAGCCTATAGAGTTGTTGCTGTTGTTTTGGGTTTTTTTGGCAAGCAAAGACAAAAACAGGTTGTCAAGGACTTTCACACAAGTTTCACACAGAGATTGTTCCTAAAAGAGAATTCCCACATGGGCCTTTACATATGATTTTCTTATAAAAAGAAACATTGTAAAAACCAGGTATCTTTTGTGGTCATTACTATCTTTTTTATCATTATCGTCATCATCATCATCATCATCATCACCACCATCACCACCACCACTGCCGCCACCACCACCACCATGTGATATGGTATATAATATGCTAAACACCATAAATGCAAGAAGTATAATGACATGTTTCATGAACCTCTTTTAATGTCCTTCAGTAAAAGCCAAGGATGTGACCATAAAAGCATACAGTAAAGTCTAGTCTGTTCTGAAAATATGACCCAAGTAGATGGCACTCCAGTGGATCTTCCTGAATCTAATTAGAAGCTGAATAATCTGGAGAAATAGAAGGCTTGTTTTTTCTCAGTAAATCTTCCTATGTAAACTTCCTCCCAGACAGGCTCTTTTGGTAGCAAAATAGGAGTCATTTCAGTCTTCTCTCCTTAGAATGGCCTGAAATACAAGTACATTATGTGGTTGATTCAGGATGGAATTTTCAATTTGAGAGATGAAATAAATGGTAGCAGGTTGGGATTCTTTTATAGAATCTGAGGATCCCGGTGAGTACTCCCTCCTGAATACAGTAGCTCTTTTCCTCCACAGGAAAGTAGGTCAAGAATGGAGACTTCTAAGAAAAGCCTGGAATTTTTCTTCAGAATTATTGCTGTGCCCACCTCAGGACAAAAACTACATAAACAAAACAAGCCCAAGTTTTATAGCCCTGAACAGAGCAGAAATTTCTGTATCATTTAATAGCAAACTTTACCATAACTTTTTTATATTAACAGTAAAGTATATCAAGCTTGTTTATTCTCACACACACACACACACACACTCGCTTGCACACACTCTTCTACCTTCCTCAGTTCCTCCCTTTCTCCTCTCATCCTCTCTCTTATTTCTTCTCTTCTCTGTGCCTCCCCTCCCCTCCCCTCTCTTTTCCCGTCTCACCAGACCCTCCCTTCTTCATAGGCAAGACTCCAAAATCCTCATCATCCAGAATGCTTGAAGACTACCTCTGTTGCTTAATCTAGGTTCTTTTGTCTTAGGATATATGCTTACAGGTATAGCAACTCAGTCACATGCCACCTCAACAAATGTTAATTATCTCCCCTATGCCAAGCATTGTCTTAGGCACTAAGTAAGCAAAATAAACCTGAGTTCTGTTCTCCAGCTAAAGGCTTAAGTGGTGGCACACTATGAATAAGGAAACAAATTTAGTTGGAAATAGTAAAGCTCAGGAAAAGATTTAAAATGACTTGCCCTTAGGCCCACTAAATTAGCTAGACAAGTATCTACATCAGTACCCTGCAACTCTGTGGTAGCCTAGGGAACTATGGTCATCTCTAATGAGTTTAGAAAGATTACTATTCTGAGAGTAATAAGGTCTTGGTTCCTGGACTTGCTCTGTCCCTAATTAGCTGTGTCACTTTGAACAAGTCACTTAACCTATCTGGGCCTCAATTTTTCTCATCTAAAATAGTGAGAGAAATTGAAATAGGTGATTTCTAAGATCTTTTTCAAATCTTTAGAGTTTGTAACTCTTTAAATATACAGTGCCATTATCAATACAATGACTAGTTTTCTTAAAAATATAAAAATATGTGTATATAATTTAATGGTTTTTGTGTATTCCTACAAATATCTACTGTGAAATACAGTGTCATTCATGTTGGCAACGAAAGTATGAATTAAATAAACTTTGTTGACTTATTTAAAATATTTATTGGGCACATATAGTGTGAAAAACACTGTTAGCTGCCTTGGTGGAACGTATATTCTGGTGGGTAAACTAAATAGGAGATGGTTATTTGTATAATGATGAATAATAATTGGGATAAGTGCAATGAAAGAAAAGGATAAAATAATAAAGAGAGCATGTAGCAAACAAGGCTATAGATTTTGTTTTTTCTATTAAACAATTTTATCTGGTTTGCCTGGGACTAAGGGGATTTGGCCAAGACGTGACACTGTTAGTGTTAAAATGATAGAAGTGCCAGGCCAACTGGGACAAGTTGGTTACACTAGTACCTTAGTACATTTTCAGATAAAAGAAGATGAGTGTGAATTGATTCATAAGGTATACAATGACTGAGGATAGCCTCGTCAGTAGTTGACAAACTTTTTAGAGCTTTCAATGATATAAACAGCCCACTGGGCACATGTGCCATAGGTTTGCCACCCCTGAGCATAGATGAAGCTGATAAAATGGGGAAAGGAGTTAATGATTCATGTCCTTATGAGCAATGTTTAGAGTTTTTCTTTTTATCCTAAGTAGATAGCCATTGTTGACTGTAGCATGATTGGAATTCATAATTTGAGGATCCATCTGCCTCAGTAAGCAGAATAGATTTGGTAGTGATGGTAAAGGTCATGGTAATGGTGATAAGTTTATAGCACAACTAATTTTGGGGAGGCTAGTAAGGTTTTTTTTTTTTAATTTGGATGACTGCTGTTATTTGCATCACTCTTACATGCAGTATCCTGTTACAACAGAAAACTACAGTACTGAGCTGTACAATCAACAAAAGTTTTATAGTGCTGTATGAACAAGGTGTACTATACCAAAAAAAGACAGTGAGGCTCTATCAACAAGATGTACAGAACTGTATATAAAAAGAGGGGTCGTAAGTCCTAGCAGCGGGTCATAAGTATGAAGCGCGCACCTTGGCTGTAAGTCCCAGCAGTTGTTAGTCAGATGGGTCCTTAAGTGAGAAAAGTCTGAAACAGGAAGAGGAAGGGACAGCAGCAAAGATGATGGTGGTAGAAGAAATAAGGACATTGGAGGCTGGTTAGATTTGTAGAGGAAGCTTTAGAAACAAAACCCAGCAATGATCATCCCCCAGTTGCGTGAGGGCCATCACATTTTAGTGTTAGGTTATTATTGAAGTAAACCTATCTCTTAAATTTGCTAACTTACAAGCAAAAGACTTCCTAGACTTCTGTATTCTTCTAAGACAGTTATTAACAAGATAGAAATACATAAACTACTTTTCCTCCGAAAACTGCCCTTAACTTAGAAATTTAACATCGGTGGACTACACTCCCAGGACTGACAGGAAATCAACTTTCTTAATCCCCCCCCTCCCCCGTCCGAGTTGGGGATTGAACCCAGGACCTTCCCACTGAGCTTCATTCCAAGCCCTTTTTATTTTGAAACAGGGTCTTGCCAGGCTGCCCAGGCTGGGGGCTTGAACTTGCAATCCTCCGGCCTCAGACTCCCAAAGTACTAGAACTATAGGTATGCACCACCATGCCCAGCTGAGATTTTTTTGTTTTTTAATTTTATCAGAACATGTTTACAGTACATAATGAGAGATTTCTTAAGTTATATGGACATTAGTACTTTTTGTAGGATGGTAATATCCTTGATGTGGAGCTTGAATGAAAATTAGGGCCTGGGCTGGGGAATTAGCTCAGTGGTTTCACCACCTGCTGCACAAGTGCAAGGACCCGAGTTCGATCCCCGGTACAAAAAAAAAAAAAAAAAAAGAAAAGAAAAGAAAATTAGGGCCTAACTCATTTGGGGAACTTGATCTTGAAAGAGGTGAACTATTATAAGGTCAAATAAATTTTATCACACAGTATTATCAGTTAAAGTTTTTACTCTTTCATTTTCTCACAAGTTATTTGTCTTGACAATCTTTCTGCCTAATATTAAACATTGACAACATTCAAGCATTGTTTAAAGCATTCAAAATATACGATCTCTGACACAAGAAGCTCACATACTAAGGGAGACTTGCTTTATGTACTGCTTTTATTTTCTTCCTTGTGTCCTTGTTTTGAGTGCAGCAACTGAACCCAGGGCCTTACACACGCTAAGCTCTTGCTCTTCTACCCAGCTACATTCCTGGCCCCTAGTGTGTCTTCTTTATCTTTAGTTTTCAGATAACAGATAGATGAATCATTTAAAATGATCATTTGAGAAGACTTGATATGGATTGGTGAGACTGACAGAAGAATCAGAGGGAGTAGGACTGTGGAGCAAAGGGCACAGTCCTTTGGGTGTGGTCCAGTGAGCTGTTTTTTTTTTTTTTCCGTATATAAAAAATTAACCTCAACCCTTTATTTGGATACATAAAAATAACTTGAAAGGATCTATGAACCTAAATATGAAAGACTACAACTATAAAACTTTAAGAAGAAATTGTAAGGGAAAATGTTTATGAATTTAGGGTACACAAGAATTTCCTAGGATATAAAAAACATGAGGTACAAAAGAAAAAAACTGATAAATGAGACTCCATCAAAATTTAGAACTTTAAATGACATTGTTAAGAAAATGAAAAGTAGTCCTTAAACAGACCATATTTATAATGCATATAACCTATGACCAGAATATATAAAGAAC
>NW_004624730.1:36140690-36168190 GCF_000247695.1 Heterocephalus glaber
TTTATTTGAAGTATATAACATAAGTTTGGAGAAATTTACATTTTTCAATAAATAATTTAAAACTCTATTAAAAACATTCATAGTGGGCCAGGGATTTAGCTCAGTGGTTCTGGCACCTGCCTTGCAAGTACAAGGTTCTGAGTTCGATCCCTGGTAATAACAACAACCAAAAAAACATTCATAGTAAAGAGTGAACTGCTAACAATAGTCAAGATAACTTAGGAGATGAAAGAAGAAGGGTTTGGGTATATATCCTACCAGATAGTAGAAGTTTGTATAAAAGGTATAGCTGTTAAAGTGATGTTACCAGTGAAAATTAATAGAGTTCAAGAACATCCCCAGACGTATGTCAGGGCTTGATATTACATAAAGTAAAGAAAGATGGGTTTTTAACAATTACCATGTTGAAAGAATTGATTATTCTTGTAAAAATTTTAGAAGGCTTAAATACAAAATGTGAAATTTAAAAAGTTTTAGAAGAAAATACAAAAGACTATATTCATGATGAAGGGAAATAGTTCTTAAGTAAGATAAAACATTTTAAAATGTGAATTAAAAATATAAAGCTGGATGTCTTTTTCTGGAAGAAGATAATTGCATTGTATATAACTGACAAAAGAATAACATCAAGAATATGTAAAATAACTTTTCAGATCTTACAAATCAATACGAGAAACAATCTTTCCCTTCTCATTTGAACATTTTCTTCTCATTTCCCAATATCTTTTATACATTTTAGCCCTTATGTCCACTTTCAGTTTCTCACATCAGAGAAACAATGTAATATTTAAACATGGTGAGTCTGATTTATTTCATTTAAGAATATGGTCTCCAGGTGCATCATTTACCTAGAAATGTCTCCAGCTTATCCTTCTTTTTGGCAGAGTAGTACTCCATTGTATAAAAAAAAAAAACCACATTTGCTTTATCCATTCATCGGTTGATGGACATTTGGCTGTTTCCCAGATTTAGGTATCACAAACTATGCTGCTATTAACATGGTTCTACATATATTGCTGTACTATGATGCTTTAAATTCTTTCAGGAAGATACTAAGGAGTGGAATAGCTGGCTCAAATGGAACCTCTAGTTTTAGTTTTGTAAGGAATCTTCACACTGATTTTCACAGTGGTTGCACCAGTCTGTACTCCAACCAACAGTGGAACAATGTTCCTTTTCCCCCACAGTTCTACCACCCTTTGTTATTGATTTCTTAATAATAGCCATTCTTTCTGGAGTGAAATGGAATCTCAGGATTGTTTTAATTTGCATCTCATAAATGACCAGTGATGTTGAACATTTTTTTCATGTATCTATTTACCATTTCCACTTCTTCATCTGAGAAGTGTCTATTCATTTCAGATGCTCATTTTTGGATTGGGTCTTTAAATTTGGGGAGTCTGTATGTATATATATGTATATGTGTATATAAAGTTAGAAGCCATACTGGAATGGACTGAAGAATGAATGGGTATTAGAGAAACAAGTCAGCATAAATAATAAGTACACATACACACACCTGCCACACATACAAAAGTAAGGAGACTAGATTGAATTGTCACCACTTAGGTAAAAGTAGTCAAACTTTACTGAATGATACAAATGATTTGAATTAATACATACTATATTATTAATTGGCAAGATTCTTTGTTTTGTTGTTTTTTGTTTTGTTTTTTAAGCAGGGTCTCACTTTGTGGTGCAGGCTGACCTCCAACTTGTGATCCTCCTGCCTCAGCCTCCTGTGTGCTGGGATTACAGGTGTGTGCCACCACACCCAGCTTCTATATTGTAAAGATATCCGTTTTCTCTAAATTAATGCATTATTTTGATGCAATTATTAAAAATCTCAACAGGATTCTGTTATTTGTAGAAGTGGTTTTGTCTGTATTTATATGTAGGGAGACATAACAAAAATAATAATAAAGTTTAAAAGAATAATTCTGTAAGTCTAGCCAAAGAAATGCAAAGGCATAAGTATGAGGTTGACTTGGCCAGACCAAATGTTAAAATATGTGCTACTGGTGCCAAAATCAGCACTGAAATCAGTGATACATAATAGTTTAGAAACAAATCAAATTACATATGGAAATTTAGTATAAAATAAGTAACTATTTCTTATTTTTTCCTTATTCATGTTTATATTACATAAATTCATTTTTATTCTGCTTTTCTGCATCTACTTTTCTTTCATAATCATTCCCAATTTGTTATATAATTTTAATTAGCATAATTTTATTGACTATATAATATTTATTCAGAAAGTATACCATTAGTCATTTGCCTATGTTGAATATTTATATTATTTTTGCTATTAAAACAATGTTCACTGAATATCTTCATGCATAGTTTTTCATTTTAAACTTATTTCTTTGACTTACATTGTTTGAAATTATTATACCAGACACTGTGAGCTATTTTTGGTTCTTAAGATAATGCTGCTGTATTTTTCTCTATGAAACTTCACATAGGGAAGCATTTAATATCAGCTTCCCTTTGGAGCAGTATATTTCAAGTCCTTTCCCCCCCTAACTAGAATGATAATATTGTTCATTCTGCTTTCCTCTAGAAATAGTCAAGCTTCTACTCTCAGTATTGCACAAAGATAAGTACAGTAAACCTTCAGCCAGATTGTTTTAACCATCTTTCGCCTTCTGATTTCTTTGAAATACCATTGCATTATACAAATGTTAAGTGATAGTTCATACCTATTTGATTCATTTTTAAAAAGCAGAGTAGAAAGTAAATTAATTTCAGACTCATTATTAATTAAAGGAGCAAGATTATTACTCTTAGGAAACAGAATGCTAGTGGAAAGCAGGCTGTTCTGGGGCCAGACAACGTCACTTTGCATTCTGGTTTATCATTTAAACCTCTCTGTGCCTAAATTCCTAAAGTTTCCTGAAATTAAAATGAGTATGAAAACCACAAAGGAGTTTTGTGAGCATCAAATGGATTAATATATATAAAGCATTGAAAAAGATCCTTGGCACATATTAAAGGGTTAATAAATGTTGATTATTGTAGTGGATTGTATATTGGTACATAACATTTATTCTGATCTTCTAGTCTGCCTTCCTGAATAGCAGATGCTAGAAATCAAAAACCTACATGTCCTAGAATCCTTTGCATCTAAGATTCTGGATACAAAATAGTTCCTACCAAGTAAGGGTATTCCTATAGAAATTTTTCCCATGTGATTTTGAAAGTGGAAGTGGTATGGAACTTACCTTCCTGATGTGTCAGCTGTTGTGGCTGGCAAGCACAGCTATGGAAACCTAGAGTATTTATCTTATCAGTGTTTGCAAGTCACTAGCTTTGTGCAGACTGAGAGATGGGTATACTGGTAGCTGATTTGTATCTGTAGTAGGTGTCCTTGAACTTTTCAATTTAAGTGGTTGCCTCTTGATTTCTTGACATATTGCCCGTCTTAGAGGGAGCTATACTCTAGCAAGCCAGTTCTACAGTGTTTATTTGGGCATCATTCTTGTAGGCCCATCCCAGAGCCCATCTATGCCTTTAGCCTAATAATCCCTGTGTTTAATCCATTTTGTTTCACATATGCAGAAAGCTTCTGTTTCATCAGCTTTGACAGTAGTCATACTGGTAGTGGTGACAGTAAGAGTAGTAGCAGTAGCAATGTTCGTACTGTAGTACTATAATAGTTACTGTCATTGGAACTCTTTTGTATTGTATCTTTCCAGTCATTTGTAAAATATCTTGATACCATTTTCCCTTAGAACCCCAAACAAGAAAGAGTTCTCAACACAGAGTTCAAGACAACCACTACCATTAAACAAGCTGATTTTTTAGTTTTCCCTTAGAATTTAGCTTCTCTCTGATTCCTTATCACATACTTAATAATACATTATTGGTTTGGATAGTTTCTAATTTTAGAGAAAAAAAAGGGAGGGGGAGAGGGGGAGACTTCAGACCAGAATGAAGTGAATAGAGCCATCTAGGGAAAAGAAAATTTCTACTTAAATTTGTCTATTTCTTAAACTGTTTAACAGTTGCTAGGCACTGGGGAGGTACAGAATGAACAAGATATATTCTGTATTCTCGAAGATCTCACAGTAGCATGGCATTACAAAGAAATAAATTTTATTCTGTACAGTACTGTACTGTACTATGAGTATATTGAGATTTGTCCTTTTTTATCTTAAGTTTATTATCATCTACCACATTGCCTGTTACAGAGTATGTACTCAGTAGATATTTCTTGCATAAAAAAGATGTAGAATATCATCTCAGTGAAGACAAAAAAAAAAGTGGTTAAATTAACCTGGAAAGGTTAGGAAAACCCTTTGTTAATATTCAAGTGATGTCAGAAAATGGTTCCAGGCCGGTGATTTAGCTCAGTGGTTCCACCGTCTGCCTCGCAAGCACAAGGACCCGAGTTCGATCCCCAGTACCAAAAAAAAAAAATGGTTCCATAGCCAAGTTAGTTTGAGAATCATATTTTACCTCCCTTGTAGAGAGACACAGCACAATTAGTTTATTATATATTCTGTTCAATTCTGCAGTAAAGAAATAGTTTTTGTTCGACTAAGTATCTTCCACAAACTATTTGACCACAGAACCATTTTATAACCTTATTTATGTGGAACAGTTTGGGTATACAGATTCAGTTATTTCCTGAGGGTAATTTCTAATAATTTTCTTTTTATTCTAGAACAATGTGATTTTGATAATAGCATTTAAAAATCTTAGTGTCCGGGAATTTAGCTCAGTGGTTTCGCCGCCTGCTGCGCAAGCGCAATGACCCGAGTTCGAACCCTGGTACAAAAAAAAAAAAATCTTAGTGTCATCAG
Organism: Heterocephalus glaber; assembly: GCF_000247695.1. Next base: position 36,145,502 of record NW_004624730.1, read on the forward strand.
TTTGGTATTCTAAACAAAGGTTTAAATAACTTACAGATATGTCTAGCAAGACACCTCTTTAATTTCCATATTAACGGCTAACATAATTTCTCTATTCCAGACAATGAGATGGGCATAAAGAAAAAAAACATTTTAAGCAACCCAGATTTTCTCTTATTTAAAAAAATTAATTGCTTTTCAATGAAAATGAGTTGTATAAAGACTTTTTTTACTTATTTTGTCTATTTTCTTAATTATGCCAAGTTTATCTATCAATTTTCCCATAATACACCTCTTATATCTAAGACGGTTGTGTATTAAATGTGGTGGTTATGCAAATTTCAAATAGAGTTTTTTTCTATGTGAATTGGCCCTATATTAAATCCTTTTGAATCATTTCATTTTATGGTTTATTGCTGAAATAGGTATTCACATTAAATAAATATTTAAATATGATTGTGAATTTTAAATAGTACATCTTTAGGGACAGCCCTGGTCATCCCTAATGTAGTTAAGTTAGGCTTTTTTTAATTGGTTAATACTGAGAATTTTGATTGTATATATTAATTTTTTTACATATCTGCATATTAACTTCAGTAAATTGTTTTGCTTCTGAAATATATCTTAGATGGCTAAAAATAACATCACAGAACATGTTTGTTATATTCTTAATTGTTTTGACCATAGAATTAATTTTAAAGTCAAAAGGGGCATTGCTTTTTCATCATTTCCAGTTCAGAATATTCAGCATGTCACAGATGTTCATGAATAATGTCCATTTAAAACTGTTGGCAAAGAGTGCTGGTGAGTTGGCTAGATGAATTAAATGTTGGGGGGATCTGACAGGCAGCACGCTGCTTTGTGATCATTCCAAAGTTCTAATAATCTCCCTCACCTTCTCTGCCTGCCACTAATGAAAGAGAATAGGTGATTGCACCTCCGGCTATGTTCTGCGCCTAATGACTCCTCCAAAGGCAGATTTATGAAGAAAAAATTAACTTTGAATGAGGATTGAATTGGCCCTGACAGTCTGATAGACTGTGACACAGATTCTGTGGCAAAACAGACGTAGCCCTAATTGATTATCAATATTTTAAGCAAAGTGATGAAAATAAGCATTAAGTGATGAGAAAGGCAGTCTTAATACAGTAGGCAGTAACCAGGACATAAGAGAGTCTTTGGGGAGTTTTTCCCTGATTGCTATAACTGAATTTTATCTGTCAATTTTTACCTTTACTTCCCAGCAGCAATTGTCCCTCCTTGGTGTACTTTTTTTCCCCCTTAAAGATCTATGACTAGAATGTTAATCTTTCTAATAACACTTACGAAGCTATCTGCAGTGTCTTCCTCTGGAGAAGTTTGTTTAATATTTAACTCATTTTGAATTGAGATTAGCTTTCTTGGTTTTGAAAAACTTAGGCTTTTGGTGAATGTTTTAGATTAAAAGTTTTTTCACATACTGTTCTAAATTTATTTTTACCATCCATGAAATTCATACTACCCTAAAATATTGCCTGCCACAATTTCATATCAGGCATCACTTTTAGTATCGACCTTAGAATTTATCTTATGAATGAAATAAAATAAGACTAGTTTTCTAGAAATTATGTGTGTGAGTACACATGTAGAGTGATTCTGTATATATAATTATGTACAAATATATTTTCAACTTAACAAAAACGCTTAACGTAAATAATTATATGTCCATATAGTGTTTCACAAGTTAACTTTTGATATTTGTGTATACCTATATTCTTACTGGTTAGTTAGTTTTCTGTATTGGAAATATAGGAAAAAAGATCATTTAAAAAAATCTGAAGCAGTTGAATTCAGTAATAAAATCAGTGGGTCAAGAATATACAATGTAATATCATAATGATGTGCTTGTGTACTATTAAATAAGTTTAACATAAATTAGCTTATTTAACAAAACACCTATACATATTTTTCCTTGTGTTAAAATACTCCTCTAATTTTTATCATCAGTGTTCATATTGTTTTATGAAATCAACTTCATCCAGAAATCATGCAATTATAGAACACTTTGTTAAAGAGTCTCCGTGTTATTGTGGAGAAAGTAAATCATTTTCTTTTCCAAAGGTCTCCCTAGTAAACTGTTTTAGGTAAAAATAAGATACTATAGGGATGCCACAGTATATTGCTTCTCAATCTTTCATATGTCGTGGCACACCAAAAGATTTAGTTGGTTGCATGCTGGGTTAAAATGATGAAGCTTCTGTTTGGCTAAAAGCTCTTGGCCCTGAAACTCCAGCCACCTCAAACCCTATCTGGTGACCTTGAGGGCTTTAGCACACCTATAACTAATTGCTAGCCCAGTGGTTGGAAGCTCTGAGTGTATTATACTTAGAGCACTATATTTATAAAACATACATTGAATAATAACAGATGGACATTCAAATCTGTCTAAAATCTATCTAAATATCTAAAAAATATATTCAAAACCATCCTGCTTCTATCTAGAAAGAAAACAAAAATATCTCCATGTGTTTTTTGCTAGATGAAATACCTGAATTTTGTTTAATATTTGCTAAGATTTTGCAGATTTTATTCATTGGTTTGAATCCATTAAGGTAGAATATATACATAAAGTAAAAAGCTTAAATCATCTCTTGGCAGAATATACTGTCACTCAGTCATAGTCTAGAATGAGTTTATGGAAACTCCGGAGGATCTTAAAATGAATCAAATCTCCACCTCTTAATCAACCGTTTAGGAAATCGCAGCTTAAGTTACCAATTAGATTATTGTTAAACTTCTGATTTCTAGACCAGTTTCTTTTAACTCTATTCTGCGATACTTAAAAATCTTAGTATGAAAACTTCTAAATTGTTGTATATTTATAAATTTTCATATTATGCTGTCACAACAATAAGAATTCATTCTACCAATTCACTTCTAACGTACATGACTCTTTTAGGGAGAATTTCAGTAAAGTAGTTCTCATTTTATTTATTCATTGTTTATATGGTGGCTTCCTTTAAAGACTCAACATTTAATGTTTCTGTTCCAAATAGCCAGTGGGAGAAATAGAAAATCATTTTACTCGTTTCATTTATACTAAAATGTTTTATATTTATAAAGAAATTATATTCTAGTATAAATAGATTTTAAGTATTCTAGTTTAGTTAAGAATCTTAAAAAAAAAAACTTACTGGGTACTGTGTCTTTCTTGTCATTCTATTTGCAAACATTCCAACAGAAGAAAGATAAATTATTCTTCTTGCGCCACCTAGTGAAACTCAGGGATTGTAATGTATGTACTCGAGATAGGCTGTATTCTTAGCTCCTGCTCATTTTTCCCCGTAAGAAATTCACAAAGCAGAATTCAAAGATCTGAGCCCACTAAGGTTGACATATGCATCATATTTTGGGTTATGAAATTTGCAGTATTAAAATATTATTAGTAAAACTATAAATACTTTTGGTCATTATGAAGGCATTGCTTTGAACAATTCATAATACATGGATGAAGTTTTAAAATCATGCCTTCTAGTTGTATATCCAAGATTTTATAAGATGATAATATGTTCTGGACAAGCATTTAAAATATTGAAAAGAGATGGTATAAAATCAGGCTAAATAATTTTTATATTTTCAATATCTCAAGTTAATTTGAGTCTTTGATGATAAAATATAAAAAATGTTTTATTTGATGGTGTTGTCTTTTATAAAAAATCAGAAATATTTGCAAAATAATTTTTGCCACACAAATGTACTGGAATGAAAATGGTATTGTTGTATATGGAAATGCTAAATCCATTGATTTGTACCTTGATAAGACTTAAAGTACTTTTTCTCTTTCATATGTTTGAAGTGTAAGCTCCTGTATGACTTTATCTTGTTTTAAATGCAGTAAACAGCACTTATCTGCTTAAATTTTAGGTCTTAATTTTTACTGTTATTAAATTCCAAGGTTATGGTTTCAAAACGCTGTGACAAGGTAAAAACAAGACTACTATTGTCACTATCATTTTGCATTGTAAATACCTGTTATAAATACAAAACAAAAAACAAGGAACCTGGGCACAGTGACATTACCTGTAGTGCTAACTACTTGGAAGGTTGAGAGAGAATGCTCAAACCTTGGAGTAAGTCCCGCTCAAAAAAATAAAAGAAAGAAAAAAGAAAAAAAATCCAGGAAAATGATTCATCCAAATAGAAGAAAATTTTTTCTTATGTATCTAAACTTATTAAATATTAGGAAATACAGCACTTTGGATTGCTGTAACCATAGTTCTATAGATTTTTATTTGATTTGACATTTGGTTACTATGAATATGTGTAAGTTTTGTTGCTCTTAAATATGTCCATAAAGAGAAACGTCTAAAGCATATGTTTCTTAACTTTCAGTATTGAATCATATTCTAAACAAACTTTTGGTAGGGGAAGAACTCACTCTTAGAAGCTTATAGATGAATATACTTAAATATATGTGCAGATCATACATCAAACTATGAAATCTTGAAATTAGAAGTTTTGAGGAGTTGTGCCAGATTTTAGATTTGAAATAGTATTGAAGTGAGCAGAGTGGAGTGTGCTAATTAGTGTAATTTTCTGAGATACTGATAAATCTCAAAATATCCTTTTTCTTTCATAAATGTTCCTGAAATGTTTAACATAAACAGAATTAAATCTTTAATACATTATTATTCGTCAGAGTCATCATTTTGTATGTTAATTTTTAGTTTAGATCAATAAACATTTACTGATAAGCTAATGAACCATGTCTTATACCATATTACTGAAAAATCAGTAAGATATCTGACCTCAAGAAATTATCAATGTAGTAAGGAGAAAAGATATATTGAATTTATGCTAGAAATAAATACATAGCTATGAGACCTAAAACATTATGGAGCAAGTTGTAGGATGTCTGAATGATTCAAATTGTAGAATGAGTATGTATAAAGAGAGTATGAAATACAGGGCTGAATTCATACTTATGATACCATATCCAAGGTATCTCAGATAGATAGATAGATAGATAGACTATATATCAATATGTATCCCATATACACACATATATGTGTATATATACATGTCATATAGATACTCTTTTTAAAGCAAAGTAAAAGTGATCTAGCACATTGGTCTGCTCAAAAATACATACAAACATACACACAAACCCAGATTCTCATATTCCTCTTTAAACCTTCAGTTTAGAGAGCCTATTTTATATTCCTTACACTTCTCAGAAACATCAGAGATACCATATAGCATACCTAGTACATAGTTTCCTAAATGAAGTTTTATTACAAGGAAATGATTCACTTATAAAAATATATAAATTATAAACAGTACAGATGTATGTACTTTAAATACAAATTTTTGCTTTATTTTAAAACTAATATGTATTAAAGCATACAGATAATATCTATTTTATATAAATATAATGAACATATCATACTTACCATGGACTATATCCTGTTCTGAATTCTTGGTGTATATTAACTTATTCACTCTTTACAATAACCCTGAGGTATTAGTACCAATACTATTTTCAGATAAGTTGCTGGGCATGGTGGCATACACCTATAATCACAGCACTTGGAAGGCTGGAACAAGAGGATCCTCATGAGTTTGAGGTCAGCCTGAACTACATAGTGTGACTCTGTCTAAAAAAATACAAACCAAACAAACAAAAAAGATACAATTAACTGACACAAATAAAGTAACATACTTGTCCTAGATCTCATACCTGGTAATGAGTAGATCCAGGATTCAAATGTAAATAACCTAGCTTCAGAATCTTTCTACTGTAATACCTCTCAGTAATTTATTGTAACCAGAACATAATCATCTCATTAATATAATGCTTTAGAGTATGTCATATTTTAATAGTTGTCTTTCAATTCATACAATCTTTATATATTATATATAAATAAATCCATGTGTGTGATGTGTGTGCGCATGCGTGCACATGCATGGTTGCATGCAACTTTTTTTTTGGTACCGGAGATGGAACTTGGGTCCTTGCGCTTGTGCAGCAGGCAGCAAAACCACTGAGCTAAATCCTCGGCCCTGCATACAACTTTTGACAGGCCTGATACAATATATTATTCTATCAGATTCCAAGATTGGTATAGTATATGCAGATAGACATCAGTATAACTAAGTACTGCTTTGCTCTTTTAAAACTATGAATCTTTTCAAATATCATAGTTCATTTCATTGCCAATACTTTTCTTTTCTGAAAATTGAACACAGCTCAAAAAGAATTAATTTAATAAACATAAACATTCACTGGCACTGGGCTGAGTTTAGAGTATGCAAATGCAAGTAAGAAACAAATATATTAAAAATAATTACAATATAATATGATTAGGGACAAAACAGAGGTACTACAAGAGTAACTAATTTTATCTAGAGTTGGATAGAAGAGACTCTCATAAAATATTGTATTCTAGGAGTGAGTAATATCTTCCAAGCCTAAGATAACAAAAAGTGTACAATTGCGAAAGGCTGTAGTAGATTTTCCAAAATAGAGCAAGTTTTTAATGTCTGAAGTGTAAAGGATATGGGATGGAAGAGTGTGAAAAGTAGGTTAGAACTTCTTGTTGAAGGACATTGTAACATTGTGCTAAGGGAAAATTAGATTCTCTGACCATTTTTAGAGAGAACTCCTTGGAGAACATGATAGCTAGTCTACTGAACCTGCATTGCAAGTGTTGTGGTTCTAATTCAGTGTCCTTGAGAAATAGATCTAAATATCTTTGCTTAGCTACCAATTAACCAAGGTATCTTTAGTCAAAGAGAAGAAAATGGTCCAGACATCCTTTCCCCAAACCAATAAGAATTGTTCAAGGGCTAGAAGTATAGTCCCCTGGGTAGAGCAGCTGCTTAGCGTGTGCCAGGCCCTGTGTTTGATCCCTTGCACCATGAGAAAAAAAATACTTAAGCTGTCTCCAGAAATCTCTCAACTTTCGTGCTTGTCCAAATCTGGCTTATTAAGTGTATGTTTACCTCTTGGCGCAGTATTCATTCATTCATTAAGTCATGTTGAGCTTCTATTATTTAGCAGAATGTTGAATGCTGGGATTAAAGTGATGAACTGAAGAAATAAAGTCTAAAAATATTTATGAAAAGCTATCATTGTTTTTGTTACTGCACCTTTATAATACAGAATACCATTGTTCATTTTAAGGAATCAATACATACGTGTAACATATCTTGATTATTTTCAATCCCTTTGTTCCCTCCCTTTCCTCCTCCCCTACTTCATCTCTTCTTTATCTCCAAGAGTCTACCTGTCATCTTGCCTTCATTTTCTTCATTTACAGTGGACCCTTGAGTTACAACCAATCTGACATATGAACAACTTGGGTTACGACTGGAATTTTAGTCTTAACTTATGACCAAAGTCCTGAGTTATGACCTGAATGCTGGCCACTTGTGCTTCCAGATGGTCTCAGATACAGATTTAACCTTTAAAGAGTTCTGGAAGGAATGTTACAACATGCTTTCCTAAGTGGGGTTAACTGAGAAATCCTGGGCCATTGTGTCTCTAAGGACACTGAGATCTGCCTGTATACAGGAGAGAGACTTTGAAAGCTATGTAGAGGAGCCTGAGCCTTCAGTTGACCGACTTGAGTCACAGCCAGCACTCGCGAGTGAATTGAGTTTGTAAGTCAAGAATCCACTGTATTTGTTTATATTTTAGGTTTCTCATGTGACAGAAAACAACCTGTGATGTTTAACTTTCTGAGACTGGCATATTTCACTTAGTGTGATGGTCTCAAGTTCCAGGTATTTTCTTGCAAATGACATAATGCCATTCTTCTTTGTGGCTGAACAATATTCCACTGTGCATATATAGCACATTTTCTTTATTGATATCCTTCATCTATTCTTGAGCATCTAGGCTTTTCCAGAGCTTAGCCCTTGTGTATTATGCTGCTGTAAATATGGGTATGCACATAGGAGTATCTTTATTCCCTCATATTCTCTCTTGTATTCATTGATGTGTGTGTGTGTGTGCGCGCACACGCGTGCACTCTTCAATGATAGCCATTATGACTGGAGTAAGATGGAATTTCAATCTTAAAGTTGCTTTGATTTGCATTTCCCTAATGCCTAATGGTATTGAAGATTGTTTCATGTTCCTATTGGCCATTTGTACATCTTTGAAAAATACTGTATCCAGTTCATTTGCTCATTTTTGAGTGGGTCATTTGTTGGGGGGGGGCTAATACTTTTTGAATTCTTTATAAATTCTAGGTATTAATTCTGAAGAGCTATAATTTTCTCTTGGCAGAATAAGAAGAAAAAAAATTCCTATATCTTGGCCATGTTGTAGTCATTTTATAATTTTTCCTAAAAAGAAGAGAAAGGTTGATAGTATTATCTACATTCTGCAATTGGGATGACTCAAGTACTTCCTCATATTTACTTAATGGATAAGTTTTTAATTGTCACAAGAATTTGGCTTCTTGAATTCAAATCTAGAATGCCCTCCCCTAGATAGTGATTCAGTTCTTTGGTAAACAATTTATTTTCCTTTATGGATCACTTAAATGTATTTCTTATGTTCATTCTATTAAACTGTTAAGTTCCTTCACTACATACTGTATCTGTATTTGAACTACATCTACTTCTTAAAACTTTTCCAGCTCCAAGGTCATCTTCTGCTATGCTATAGTGAGCATAACCTCATGTGCAACAATTAATACATGTTGGATTTCCATGTACTTGGTACTGATGGAAGTGACCTGTAACAATCATTCATCAGGAAGAACCAAACACAAAGGCATTACAGTCTCAGTAAATTCTTATGAAAAAAAAATTTTTAAATACACATGCAACCTGAATCATGAGGTCCCTATAACATAAGAATTTGGGAGGCAAGATATTATTGAACAGATACTTTTTTCAACTGCTGATAAATCTGTGTATCCCATTCTGTTATCCTAAATTAATACTTCTCAAAGTGTGGACCCTAGATTAACATGAGCATCACCTGGCAAATAGGTAAAAATGAAAAATTTCAGATTACAGCAATACAGTAGAATAATTTTAACTTATGTGCTTGTGATTACATAGTTCCAATGTATGTAAAGCAAATATTGATACAATTGCAAGGATAAACTTTGAATCCTGCTACCATCATGGGAGATGTGTTAAATAAAACAAGAACAATAATTAAACGGGTTTGTTCTGGTGAACACATGTAGGAACCAGAACCCAAGATTTAGAGAATCTACATTCAAGTGTAAATCAAATAGTTACAAAATTAGGGGTGAGGATGTAGCTCAGTGGTAGAGTGTGCCTAGTATGCATAAGGCCCTGGGTTCTATTCCCAGCCCCACCACAAAAAAAAGAAAGAAAAATCACAAAATTTACCTTAAATTAATAAGCAGATCTAAAATATCAAATTATCACATACATTACATTCTTTGATCAGATTGAATAGCAAATATCTTGCAAATTTTAAAGCATCCTGACTCATTCATGAGTTTGCCTGCCCCCCATCACATTAGAATAAAATATATTTAAAATTTCGTGTTACTAAAAACTTAAGTTGAAGCTGTATGCAATGGAAGCTGAAGCTACTTAAGGGGCTGAGTCAGGAGGATTGCTTAACTTGTAGATTTCAGACCAGCCTGGGTAAAATAAAAAATAAAATGAATGAATTAGAAAAAAACTTGAGATAAAGGAAAAAAAGCAACATATCACCTACCTTAGACAGCTGATCTGTGTTTTAACAAGCTTTCCATGTGATGCTCATGTGTGCTAAGCTTGTAGATCTATTATCCTTAATAAAAGTACTATAAATTAAGCCAGGTGTGGTGGCCTGTACCTATAATCCCAGCACTCTTAAGAGCCTGAGACAAGAAGATCCCAAGTTCAAGCCCAGCCTGTCTAGAACTTGTCTCAAAAAATAAAAAAGGGCTGGGGACATAGCTCAGTGCAAAGGCTCTGGGTTCAATCCCTGTACCATGACTGGATATTAATGCCTACTTGAAAATATTAAGCAACAAAATAGAGGTTTAAATTATTGATAATTGTTAATTCTGTGACTAAAACAATCACAAGTAGTGTCTTTTAAAATATGGAATTAATGAATCCAGCATCCAGCATTGGAGGACAAATTTTCATAATAATCATATAATAAAATAGTTATCACTAAAATCTATTATTTCTTTGATTCTACTTTTATACTATGATGTCATTGAAAGTATTTCTCTTGTTTAAACTGTCATATATTAGTAAAGAAAACAGGAACTTTGAAAGAGCAGTGTATTTCCATTTCCTGAATATATCCATTTCTTCTGTTTGATATATTTATTTTTATTGTCTCTAAATATATACAGATTTAAACATCTTTTTATCATAAAAACAACTTAGAGAATACTTAAAACCCATATGTTTTTACATATACCATTTTATTAATGAACCGCATTGACTTGCTATTATAAATTGCTTATAATAGAAATTTTTTTTCAAAATTTTTGTATATTTCTCATATTTCTTATTTCTAATCCAGGAAAGTTCTAGTTTAGTTATTTCTGTACTTTTCAGCTTGCTTGCATTCAGTTGTTACTGTCAGGACTGAGTTCACTTGCACAGAACCATGACTGAATTTTAAGGGATACCAATTTTTCATTTCTTATTTCTTTTACCTTAAACAACTACTGCTATTGTTTAATTCACCTATACCATGTGAGAGAACAGAGCATGCTTCTTCATTAATAAGCAAATAAAAGGTTATATATTGGTTCAGGTTGTAGTGCTTTCTAGAGAGTAAATGGAACAGTTTCATTTTGTGCCTTTTTTTCAGGAAACTAGGGGAGTAAGTCTCAGAGATCATTCTGAAACCAGGTCACACCTTCAGGGTGCTACAGTTGGTTATCCAACATAGCTTGCATTATTTTAAATTGTATTTGAAGTATTTTTTGTCATATGAGACATTGCTTTTGTTTTGTTTGTTTGTGGTACCAGGGATCGAACTTAGGACCTTGCACATGCAAGGCAGGTGGCAGCACCACTGAGCTAAATCTCCGGCCCCTGGACATTGCAATTATTACAGCCGTGATACAACTCCTCTATCAGAATGTGTTGTATAAGTGCATTTAAAGCATACTAAGAGGTATTAATATTGTTAGTATAGAGATGTATGTATTATTGCACTGAAATTCAGCCAGTAGTCTGTGGCTTATATGATGAATTTCTAAAGTTGAGGCAACCAATGTCATAGCATGCACTTAAACATTGAACATTTTATATTCCTATAAAAATTAGTTTATGTTGCAATATTAAGTCATTAGTAACATAGCAATTAAATATTTATTTTGCAGTGGCTATTCACAATCTTTCTGAGTTGATTATTAAACTTTAATAAAAATAAATTAACTATCCTTTACTTAGAAACAGTAGTAGAATTAGTTTTATATATCATTTTCACACAGTTTTTCAAAAGTTATTAGAGTAATGAAAAGAAGAGCAGACAGACTTCTGATAACTTTTGATTCACTTATAATAATAAGGTAGATTATTAGGTAGGTAACCGTAAGTAAATCATTAAACCTCTGAAACTTTTTGAGAATTACATGAAACACTTGTAACTATCTGAAAGTGGTTAGCACAGTGATTAATGCATAGCAGGCCTGTGTAAGGTTTTGTTTCATTTTAGAAATTGAAACTATAAAAACAAATGATATAAATAAAAATATATAATTTTATTTTTAAAAATTTAAAAAAACGTTTAAAATACAAGAATAAAGTAAATTAAAAGAGAAATCTGACATCGTTTTTGACTTTGAAAATTATTGCAGCCCATTCCTTATCTCTGAAATATATAGTAATCAATTGCCATTTCTGGATTTTGTTTATCATTTTTAAAAGGACCTACATATCTTTACTTTTTTTTTCTTTTGAGGGGGTACCAGGGATCAAACTTGGGACCTTGCGCTTGCAAAGCAGGCGTCGGAGCCACTGAGCTAAATCTCCACCCCATCTTTAGTTACTTTTTAAAAATGTGTATTGATAGGATATTGGAGTTACTGAAAAGAATAAGTATCCCAAAACACTTGTCAGAGTCTAGGATATGATTCCTTTCAAAGGTAGTAATCTTGGGGCCAGGGTTTTAGCTCAGTGGTTCCAGTGCCTGCCGTACAAGCACAAGGTCTTGAGTTTGATCCCTGGTACCAAAAAAAGGTAGTAATCTTTTTTTCTTTTTTTTCGGTAGCAGGGATTGAACTCAGGTCCTTGCGTTTGCACAGCAGGCAGTGGTGAAACCACTGAGCTAAATCCGAAGCCCAAAAGGTAGTAGTAATCTTATAATTCCAGACCTCAGAGTTTTTCTGAAATGCTGAAACATCTTTCTTGGAATGGTGACCTACTGATTTCAAACTGTGCAATAAGTCAAAGGAACACCGAATGATGAAGTTATTTTTTTTTCCATATCAGCAATCTGAAAAAAAATCTAGTATGCTTTTTTTTTTTTGAGACTAAATATCACAGTGGTATATCCATGTTATTATTACTGGGTTGTTTTTGATTTTTTAAAATTTTGTTCTCAGATTTTAATGAATGACATCTTGATCTCTGCAACATTTTATCAATTTCACAGACTAGAACATTGGTCAACCGAACTGAGGAACAGATACATATATGGTGAGAAGACTACATGACTTTTACATTTAGAAAAACAAAACTAAGACAATCAGCTATCCACATTTGTATCTTAAATTTAATTGTGTCAGCTTGATTCTATCCTTGCCACTAGAATGTTCATGGATTCCAGCAGAAGAGCTAGGAGAGAAATTCCTGTTCAGTTAGTAGTGTTAAGATATGTGGCATACAGTTACATTAGACCATCATGTCTGTGGACATGCTTACTGTGTCACTGCATCGTGATACTGGTTATCAAAACTTTTGTAATAAATGATATAGAAAATTCTCCAAAAAAAAGAAACAATGGGCACATGAAGTAAAACCTGACAAGTTTGGGCAATCTTTAAAGTCCAGTGTGGGGTACAAGAATTAAGAGAAAATCCAGAAGACATGATACAGAATAAAATAGTAAAATAAAAAGCTTTTTACTTTGGGAAACATTATAAAATATACAGAAGAGAATTTGATGTAAAAACAAACAATCTCAAATCTTTATTCTTTATGTTCTGAGTATTTGTATTTCCACATTGGTGCTTAAAAAAAGAAAAGAATTAAAAGATACCATATAATTTTGTAGTTTCCATTTGCCACCTTACTGAATTCGTAATTTTTCAATACAGGATAGGCTGACAGATTTAGAACACTGATTCAGCATTTTTAACCTGGATGAGCTGATATTATGACCATAGTAATGTAGTCTTTATGCAGGAACAATAGTTATACTCATTATGTAAATTTTAAATGAATGTAACATACTTAATGAGTTTTAAGCAGATCTGTAGGCACTTACTATTACTCCCTGTGGTAATAGAAAGAAATCCTGCCAGGGCTAAGGCTACACAGTTACTTAGGTTAAAATGAAAATTGCCTTTAACCCCTTAACATGAAACTTTGGAAGAAATCAAATCCTAATGTAAATATTACAATTCTAATTTTGGTAATTATCACAAACAGATACAAACTAAGAGTGCCTTTTATTCAGGCACTTTCTTACAAAGCCATTGTTCACTCCGGTATACTTTTTAAAGACATGGAAATTACTGAAGGTAAAACACGTTGGAATCAGAATTACATCAAATGGAACCACTATAGAGCTTAAGATGAGGTATTGTATTGGAAAGTGCAGAAGAAAAATCTCAAGATTACTGTATGTTTCACCAGACACAAATGGTCATGAGACTTAGCATAGTACTTTTAAGATAAACTCTGTACATAGATTTTCTAATGTCATCTTAAATATGTATTAAGTGAATAAGCATGTATTAGTGGTCATTACCAAAAAGGCTGCTTAAGATTTGCTGTATAATTTTGAATAAAGTATATTCACATAAAAGTATCTCTATAACCAGTAATCTTTACAAGGACGCAAGTATGCCCTAATTTGGTTTACTGTTTGCTTCTAGGTTAATAAATAAGATACAGGATTAAAAAGAACCTTAAACTGGAATTCAAAGGCTCTGTATCTTGGTCATTCTGACCTTCAGCAAATTATTTAACTTCTGGGACTCTTTATTTGTTTATCCATAATATGTGCATAGTAATAACTGATATAGATAAAATACAGTTATTCATACTTTCTTTGGGAATGACAACTGTTAGTTAATACTGCCCCTTCACTGATATTTTAAAACATATGACAGCATTTAAACTGAATAAATGTGCTATTTATAGTAAATGTAGTAGGAAGAAATAAAATATCAGAAAATTCTTAAATATATTTTGAGGATTAATCTAATAAATTCTATAAATATGTGAAAGAATGATATGGGCAGTGCTAGATATACTATTAGTGTCATGGACACTAGTTATCCTGTTTTAGTATCATTACTTAATGTATTTTGACACAGTGTTGTCTGTGAAGTTCTCCTAATTATCATTGTCATTTTCTTGGTGTTGATGTGAAGACCACTTCACATTGTAGTAAACATTTATCAAATAAGCAAAAACACATTTTTGTAGATGTTTATGGATCATTAGATCATTTATTGCTGGGCTCTAAATTTTATATTAGAACATCACAAAAACTTTTCTTTTTTTTTTTTTCACCAGGGATTGAACTCAGGACCTTGTGTTTGTGAGGCAGGTGCCCCACCACTGAGCTAAATCCCCAGCCCTTCAACTTCTTGATAGTATAATTTTTTTGAAACATCATAGATGGAATAAAAGAGAACATATATATACTCAAATGGAGGAAATATGATAAGGTGGAAAGAGTACATCAACAAGAGTTGAGTTAGGTAGAAGCCCTGTTCTCCCACATTCTAGTTCAACAAGTAAACTAGTAGATTTTCATGCATGCGTCCTGTCTTCCTTCTGTGCATTTTGATATTGCTTATATATTTTGTTTTGTTTATAAATAGAATCATGGTGTGTATTATAATGCAGCTTGCTTTTTAAACTTAATATGCATTTGAATATCTTTCTATATCACTGTCTATAAACCTACCTCATTCTTTTCAGTGGCCTTATAGTATTTCATAATATCACACTGATTTAGCCCTATCAGTATTTAGATTGTTTTCATTCCTTTTGTGGGGGCCAGGTACCGGGGATCAAACTCAGGACCTTGTGCTTGCAAGGCAGGCACGGTGCCACTGAGCTAAATCCCTGGCCCTGTGTGCAAGTATTTCTATAGACTGGTTACTTAGAGGTGGAATTACTGAATGAGTGATACCATATATGTATTTTTGTTAAATAGGCTAGTGTTCTTTTAAACTTCACCAACTTACAACCTATTGCCAGGTGATGAGAGATTTTATTTTGCTCTCTCAATAACTTTATATTATTAGTCTTTTATTTTTTGGAAGTGTGTTGGGAAAAGGCTGTTTAGTTGCTTTTCCTTGAATACTGCTAACCCTGAGTATATTTTTGATATGTATTTTGGCCACTGATGTTTCTTGAAAGTATGACATAAGTCTTAACATAAAGCTGTGTAGCCTGGAATCATTTTGAATAGAACTTTATCTTTTTAACGTTTTCATGTGCTCTTGTTATTATTATTTTCTCAAAATTATTGATCTCCTCTAGATTTTCCAATGTGTAGACATGTGATGTGTACATGTTTGTATGCATATTTTCTTTTTAAAGTTTCTTCTGTATCTCTAGTTGTGTTATTTTACTCATTTCTGTAGGGTCTTCTTTTTTCCCTTGATCAGACTTTCCAAAAGCTTATTTATTTTATTGATTTTGGGAAGGAATAATATCTTATGGTTTTATTGATCAAATCCTTTAGGGATATTTTAGATTTGATTAATTCTATAATTATTCTTTTGTAATTACATCATTATACTTTATTGGAATATATTTTGTTTCTAATACCTAATCATTTCCATTTACACATGTTTTGTCTGTTTATTTTTTTTGGGGGGGGTACCAGGGATTGAACTCGGGTCCTTACCCTTGTGAAGCAGGCAGCAAAACCACTGAGCTAAATCTCCAGCCCATTTACACATGTTTTTTAGGCCAAAAGCTATTTAGAAGGATTTTAAAAATATAGTTTCAGGTAGATAACTTCGAGGGTAGGCTCAGGGTTGAAGAATTACTCTGATAATTTCCCACTTTTCATGTTACCAGAGAATATAGCCTTTGTTATTTCTCCATTGAGTAATTTGATGAATTTGATTAGATGCTAGCATAATATTTTCCTTCTTTGGAGATAACCCATTTATTCTCTCCAGACATTCTTAGATGCATCTTAATATTTCTTGGTATTCTTAACATTTCACGATTTTACTACAATTTACTTAAGTGAATCTATTTTGCACTTCCTTCCTTTGCAACTTGAGGCCTTTTTTGTGCGTTTCTAAAATTCTGGAGAAATCTATTATGTTTTTGGTTTTGTCCTTTCTTCCATTCTTTTTATCAAGAACTCCTCTAAGGTATAGGTTAAACATATAGATCTTTCATGCTTCTAATTATAACCTTGAAAAAATGATTTAACTTCTCTGTTTCACTTTCCTCATCTGTAAAATTTTTAAAAATCGAGATAATACATTAAGTGAAATACAGATATATAAACACAAAGATACATAATGGGCATTCAGTAAATGCTAACTTTAGTAACAATGCAAATGCTATCTCTTAACTTGTATGTGTAAATCTCTTTGTTCTTTTGGACTAGATTCAGGAAAAAAGTCTTGGTAAAATAATTTAACATGTTTATTTAGGTATGAGCTGTACTCATTCTCTTCTCTCATTCATTATGAAGTTTTGTTTTGATGGTCAAAATATAGTTTCCAAGATGTTCAATATCTTCTCAGACCACTTTAGGGAAGATTATTCACATTGATTCCAGAAACAGTATTTGCATATGTTTACATTTAAAAATTATCACCTTACCATTAAATCCCTTCTCCTCACTTTGAACAGACTTATCCCATTCTTCTTGCCACTTTCAGAAGCAGTTCTGGAAGCCTTTGTGAGTGTTTTTTTGGGATATGATCTGAAATCTGGTGATTGCTGGTACTGAGTGCCATCCAATGGAAAGGCAGGCTCATTCAGTTTATTCACCAGATCTGGCATCATGCAACTTCTGGTTCTTCCCCAAAGTCAAAATCCCTGTGAAAGGTAAATATTTTAAATTGATTCAGGATACCAAAACAGCCATGAGAGTGCAACAAAAGAAGTTGATTTAAGAGGACTTCCAGAACTGCTTCAGAAAGTGGCAAGAACAAGGAATAACTGTGTTTGACTTGAGGGCAAAATGTTTTGAGGGGGATTAATGGTAACTACTGTATTTCTTGATCTCATCATATATCTTTCCATGTTTCATTTGTTCTGGAGTATTGTTGTTTTATCTCTTTTCATTGAATTGATTTCCCTCAAATGTCTGTTCAATCTAGTTTAGCCATTCTGACTTCTATTTGACAAGCCCTGTTTTAGCTCATTATACTGTTTCCATTGATTGTGTCGGTGGCAAGACGTGCTACTGGTAATAACAAACTATTAGCTTGCCCTTTCTTTTAAGGATCAGTAGTTGCCAGCCATTCCCTCATTGGCCCCAGCAGCTCCTACGCTCACTGTTTTTGCCTTTTGTCAAATACTGCCTGTATCCTTTTAGCCATATAACGGGTAATGCTGTTACTCAATTATTTCAGTCAAGTTCCCAGTTTGACATTTGCTCAGGCCTACTTCCTGTGTTTGCTATCCATTGATTCTAAGATTAAAGCATCCCTAGAACTTCTTCCATGTCTGTATATACCCTTCTGAATGTTATAGGCTGTGATTTCCTCTAAACCTTTTTTTCTAGATATCTCTGTTCCCATCTGCTTTTTTTTTTTTTAAGAATTCCTCAACATTTCTGGCCCATTCATTGTGTTAACATGTCAGAAAATGGACTATATGTTTAAAAAGTTCTGGACAAAGGTTGTTATACCCTTATAAAAAGATTTTCTCTGAAAATACTAGTATTGTCCTTTCTGAAAGTAAAGAATAAATTGGATACCCTGTCAGTTTTTTCCAATTCTTGAATTGATTGATTCCCTCTCATAGGTTCAAATGAAGTAATTCCCCAAATCATTTAAAATCTGACCTAAGCAAACAGGCATAGTAATCTAAAAAGGCACTTATCTATGGATTTTTTAAAATAAAATCAGTAAGGATGAGAATAAATTGTGATATATGTTGTTGGTGACACTTAGTGAATAGTACCGTTTGCCCCACCTCACCTCTGCAGCTGCTCTTCTGAACCCTATCATTTGAGTGCAATAGCCATAGATGGCTTCTTTTCTGAAAAAGGGTTTCACTTTACAGGGAGCAACAAAATAATTATGTTAACTTTCTAAATCCTTTTTATTCATTTGTTTAGGAAATTTTCATTGAATATCTACTGTAGTAGGCAAGGTGGGCAAACTGCCATAATAGAAATGATCTAAATTTGATTGTGGTCATGATTTTACAACTCTGTCAACGTGCTAAAATCTACTGAATCATGTACTGTAAGTTTGTAAATTGTATAGTATACAAATTTTTGTTCCAAAAAACTTATTTTTTTTAAAAACTCCATAACAAATAACCTCAACATTTCAATGCCTTAAAACATTATACATGTATTCTGTGCTCATGTTACAGTACAATGCAAGTAATAACAAAAACATTGCTTCTTGAAGAAATTCAGTGACTCAGATTCCTTTTATTTTTGTGATTTGTCCTCCTTCAGTCCATGATTCAGCCAGTGGGTGGGGAAAGACAATAGGGATTTCATGGGAGTTTTTTTTGTTTTTGGTACCAGGGATTGAACTCGGGACCTTGCGCTTGCGAGGCAGGTAGCAGAACCACTGAGCTAAATCCCCAGCCTGGGAATTTTTTTATATGCCAACTATGGGAATATAATATACACATCATTAACACTCTTATTTCCTTAGCCTAAACTCAGGTAAATGGCCACATTTAAATGCCAAAGAGCCTAGCAAACATAGTCTGGCTAAAGACTCATGAAGTTAACACTAACAATTCTTCCATGCCTACTGTCTCTCCTGCTCTCAAGGAAACAAATATTCCCTCCAATGAAAGAAATAAAATATTGTACCTTACATAAGGAAGGTATTAAGTTAGCTAAGGAGAAAGGGAGAAGCAGTTATTTCTACTTGGGAACCACTGCCCTGATTTGAGAATGTCTCTTAAGTTTTCTATGTTAGAAACTTCATCTTCAATGCAATAATATTACAGAAGTGGGTTAGTTATCTCAGGAGTAGGTTCCTCACATAAAAGTGTGGGTTCGGCCCCTTCCCCCTAGCTCTCTTGCTCTTCTAACTTCAGCCATGGAATCACAAGGCAAGGAAGGTCTTTGCTAGATAGACAAAGTGTTAATCAGAGAAGACTTCACAGAAGAGGGTAATATTTGAACTACAATTTTCTGCTAAGATTTTCTCAGCAAGAAAGGGTGAATAGGCACCCCTAGCAGCGACAAAGGTATGAACAATACAAACAAAAGGCAGTTTGGCCCAAGAAGGGTAGCTTGTAGATTCTTGTAATGAGGAAGGAGGAAGTGGTGAATGATGAGCCTAGAAAATTATATTATATTGACCCTAGAAAATTATATTGAGATCAGACTCTGCATTGCTTTATGTGACATGGTAAGGACTTTGGATCTACCTATCTAAAACATATAGAATGATACCTTGGTTGTCCAACAGCTCCAAGCTCAAACTTTCCACTACTCAAACAGCAGAGTTCGAAAAAATTCTGATCAGTGTTTGTAACTTTGCCCGAAAGTTGAACCGAAAATCCAACTTGAAAAAGCCTGTATGGGCTAAGAGTGAGTCACAAGTCATATCAGCTGCAGATACAAAAGAGTGATGCTTCAATCTAAGTTCTCCTGTCATCCACACAACATATAGTGCTTGTGTTAGTGAGTTAAAACATAGTCATTGTGCCCCTTTTTTTGCACTTTGTTTGCGTAAAATATCGTAACCATGTCTCCAAAGAAAGTTAGTGATACCAGCAGTAAAGCTAAGAAGAAAACTGTGAGAACCATGATCCACGATAGAGTTAAAGAAAGAAATCATTGCAAAATTTGTTAAAGTGCTGGAAAAGTGAGTTTATAAGTCTAATATTGGGATCTCAGAACAATTATTTGGTTTTCCATTATTTCTCCTTTTTTTTTTCTTTTTTTCTGTACCAGGGATCAAACTCAGGACCTTGCACTTGCAAGGCAGGTGGCGGAACCACTGAGCTAAATCCCTAGCCCCTTTCCATTATTTCTTATGGGAAAAATATGTTCAGTTTGCAAACTTTTCAGTGTTTGAACATGAACTTGGAACGAAATGAGTTCAACAACCCAAGTATCTCTCTCTCTCTCTCTCTCTCTCTCTCTCATGTGTGTGTGTGAGAGTGGCCTCAAAAGGTATTTTTTGCAAAGAGTGACATGATATTTGTGTTTTAGACAAAGTACATTCATTCTTTTAATAATAATTGACCATTTCTGTGTTCTTTGAACTGTGCCTACATACTACTGGGAATACATAGCAGTGAACATACTCTTTACCTCATGATAATTTGGAAGGTCCATTGGGGGGAATAGGATTGGAAGTAGAGAGATCAAATAGGAGCATTTTTCTTCTTCAAAATGAAAAGAGATGAGGACCTGAATGTGAGTGTTGACAATGAAAATGGAAAGGAGTGAAGAGATTCTAGAGTTTACCTGTACAGTAGAATCTGATATAACTGCTAGTCATGCACCATGTAAGAGTTGAAGGAAAACGTTACCAAAGCTTTCAACTTAAGAGATTAGGTGGCTAGTGAAAATAGGAAATTCTAAGAAAAGAGAATTGGGTTTATGGGAAAAATTGTGGATTCAACCATGGGCATAATTTTGAAATATCTATGTGGAGATATCCAGGAATTAATTTGAAAAACAGTCCTGAGCATAGGTAAGAATGGTTATGATAGACTTATGGCTTACAATTAGACCCTCTGTATACTGCCCAAGAGTAGAACTCCAAGAAGTAAGAAATAAGTAAAAGAGGTTGCAGCCAAAAATGTTGACAGATAATTGTCAGAATTGAGAGTACTTTGAGAAATATATAGTTTTCTAACTTTTTAAAAATGGAGCCTGTAACAGAATAAATCTAAGCCATTAAACGTGATTATTACAGAATTTTTAGGGCCATTACAAATGCTGTGGAACAAAAGGTAGTAACAAGAAAAGGGAATGGCTGAGTTGAGTGAACAGTAAGTATTGTACAGGATTTGTGAGGCTTGAATGTATACATAGTCTGAGGACAGAGAAGAGAGCATTTGAACCTTAAGCCAGAAGAATCCTGATGGACAGAGAAATGAGCAGGTTTAAAAGCATAAATGGTTTACTTTATGAAACAATGCACAAAAAAGTAAGAATTGATAAACATAAGTTTGAAAGTGAATTGTAGTGAGACTGAGGGAATATAAGGGATTCAGGGGAGCTAGTATGAGATTATTGGCATTTGTAGTGGCGAAACTACATTATGTTTTAGGAAATGAGAACGGGCATCATCTATGGATGCTGGCTACAATGATGCAACACGAAAGGATTCATGTTAATTTTTAAATCATTGGCTTTTTAAATCAGTAGTATTTATACATTGTTTTGTAGGGAGCCTCTGCAGCGAAAATAGTAAGAAAAAAAACATCAAGTGTGTTGTTAGTAGCTTGGCAAAACAACAAAGTTATATGGGAAATGAGGGTGATTTTTATAAGGATGGTATTGAAATGATTGTTTTGGGGTTCAGTATCTTGGTCCTTTTTGTATTGCTATAAATGAATGCATTAGATTCAGTAAGAATAAAGCATAAAAGTTTCTATAAATCATGACTGGGGGTCAGGAGGTGTAAGGTTGAGGGGATGCACCTAGTTGGGGCCTTCTTACTAGTGAGAATGCTCTACAAAGGGGTACATAAAAAAAGAAACAGCTAAACTGGCTTTTACAGCAGATCCACTCAGGAGATAACCCATTAACCCATGCATAGATTAATTCAGTCATGAGGGCAGTCCTCATGACTTAATTATCTCCTAGAATCCCCAGCTCTTTAAACCTAACAATGGGATTAAATTTCACCATGAGTTTTGGTGGGAATATGCAGGCCATACCATCCAGGTTGGGTACAGTGCAGCAGGCAAAACTTGGAGGGGGTTGTTATCCTGGGAGAATATGGAAGAACCAAGGAATTGCCAGTTGTGTACAAGGTTAGTAGAAGATATAAGTAATTTGACAAATAATATCCTTTTCAACAGACCTTATTGTAAAGTCCAAAGAGAATGATGAATCATCATGAGTAGTTCTTACAACACTCTAGTTATGTTTTTGGGTATAGAATTTTGTGTGACATCTAATAAGTTTCAATATCTTCATCTGAAAAACAAAATTTTACCTTTTAAACAATACAAAAAATTTTAAGGATAAACTAAATTATGCATGTATGCCCATAAATTCTGCCTCTGTTCACATTTAAATCATAACATAAAGCAATCAGAAAGAAAAAAATATCTCTTCCAGATTCCCTTAGTAATCAATAAGGAATTTATCATAATGGTTCAATTTGAATAAATGCTCTCTTCAAGTGAATTTTTCAGATTCTTTGTGGAGGACATATTGATAAAATT
>NW_004624730.1:36170690-36173504 GCF_000247695.1 Heterocephalus glaber
ATTATGCAAACAAATCTTACACATTTTAAATTCCTCTACCAGATTTTTATTTCCCCTTTAGTTTGCTATATGTGATTTATGTAAGTGAAAAATTTGCTCTCTTTTCTTCGTGGAGAGTTTATATATACTGTTATAAATTTAAGTGCAAGATCCAGGCAAATGTTTCTCAGGAAGCTAAGGTGATGATCTACTTGACCTGGCAATCATACCACTTGAGCAGAGCAATTGTTTATCCTCATGAGGTTTTGAGAAGTGAAAAGCTGATAATGTATGCAAAATTTTTGGCTTTGAGTGCTATTGTCTTAATCTGAAAGTTGAAATTTTTACCTTAGTACATACAAATCTTTCACTAGATAACTCAGCCTCTAACTAGAAGCTGATATCCAGTAGAATTTAAATGTTTAGGCATGATAGTTTAGAATGCTAGAAGCAGCATCCCACCAAATCCAAATCCCTAAAGCCCGTCCAAGGAGGAAAAGAAAAGCAAAACCTGTAGCTTTAGGGGTAGATCCATACATACAAATAAGTATGTTCACACTAAGTGTGAATGGATTTATATATATGAGTGTGTACTCTTCTGATCTTATTTGACTCCAAGAAATCCTGGCTTTATGGTCAATCCTGACTTTATGATTCATCCAGGATCAACTAAATTCATAATATACCGAGAAAACAAATTCCAGTGATAAGAATCTTCAGTAATATTCTTTTTTGATCTTATAAAATATACATCTTGGCACTTTTGGTGGAAGCAATCTATCATATTTCAGCTGTACATATCATATGGCCTCAGTACAAATAGATATGGTACTAGATACAAAACAATCTAAATAAATTTAACTCCTGCTATGTTGTATCGCATTCTAATCAATGTAACTAATAACATAATGACCCTTATGAAACATTGTGGTACGAAAAATCACAAGAGTAGGATTTACTACCAATCATGAAAATGTTGCAGTATTTACTAGCCTAATCCTATTAATTCAAATCTTAAAGTCCTAATTAATTGAAAAAGAATGACACTGATAATAACCACAGATTTTTAAATTGCTAAGTGTCTTATTATTATGAAAACATATAATATGAACTAGTATTCATAATGTCTTCAGACTTGAATTTCTTGAAGTACTACATGAATGAATGAATAAATGAATAGCTAGCTTCTCTTCAACCTTAAATATATGCTTAAGTGGCTTATTTTGAGCGTGCAGTGAATTCTAAATAATCTAGTTGAAAGTGTAAGCAAACTTTGTTATGTCCTTCTCTAAGACAGGACATCACTCTTGAAGCAGTTGTTCTCAAGGATTGCAACCATGCAAAATGAAACAAAGGAATGTAAAAATACTATCAATGTTTGTTAATGTGGTTTTATCTTTATCTGAGTCCACTGAATTTTCAGTGCATCAGAAAATAAAATCATGTACACAAACGTAGAAGAAAAATTCTGTTGATTAAATAACCTATAGAAACTAATTACAAAAGATTTAAAAGGTATGTTTTTCATACATGACATTTCTTTTGCTTATTTTTTGTAGAAAAACCATTCACTTGATTATTTGTTTTTGTTTGCACCCTAAAATTTTTTCTGGTGGCTTGTCTAAGTATTTGAATGCTATCAAATTAACCTTTCTCTGGAATTCATCAATGTATGACCGACATTCATATTATTTCACATAATTAATCTAGCTGCAAATTGAAATTCAACATGCATCAGTATATGTATGTGTATGTACTGTACTATATCTGAAATAATAATCTTTATTTCCAGTCTTTAAGCCACTAGTAATTTGCTCAGTCACATCATTTATAGAATTCATCTCTAACTCTCCATATACTAATATATAGCACAGGGTTGAAAGCATTAAAGCATATATAATTGTCTGTCTGCCGCCTTTATCCACTCTGTTATCTCAAAAAAGCTATTGTATTAACATAGCAAAATCTATGCCTTACAAATTCATTTGATTATATAATCCTTGCATTCAATTGTTCTTAAATCAATATCATAATTATGTTTGCAAGTGTTGTATAAAAGTCTACATACCAAAACTTGTCCAAGGGTCCTTTGTACAGGGAGCTATATAGTTTTATGGTCCTTATATGTAGCTCAGTTGATTTTCCACTTATTGAAGTAGCAACAAGTAAATTGGTGATGGACCCTTTTTCTCCAATGATTTACTAACTCTTTTCACTTGTGAGAAGTACAAAAGAAATATCTGTTAGTAAAAGTTAATTGAAGACTCCCTTTACTCTGTACAATGGGAAAAAATTAGCTTTCATTTCCTGTACAAATAATAAAAGAGGCTGTCCGTCCCACTGCTCCCGGCCCAGAGGAAGGGGCTTCTGGGCCACCATCCATCCCAGCACTCCCGGCCCAGAGGAAGGGGCTTCTGGCCCCCCGTCCATCCCACCGCTCCCAGCCCAGAGGAAGGGGCTTCTGAGCCACTGTCCCACCACTCTCAGCTCACAGGAGGTGAGCTGCATGGGCACCAACAACAACCCCCACTCCCCCCCAGTCAAAATGAGAAGACACGTAAATAAGTCTCGCAACCAGACTTCCAGATCACCTACAGCAACCCCAAAGGAAAATGAGATGGAACACTCTGATACTCAAATACCTGGACCCCCTGAACTGGGAAAAAAAGAGGATCTGGAAAAAATGAAATCAGAAATAATTTCTCACATAACAGCAGAGATTGTGCTCGTAGTGCAAGATATGATTAATAAATCTAGAGAGGAGCTGAGGAACATGATGGAATCCCAACATAGGAAACAAATGGAATCCATAAAACAGATGCAAATAGATTTCGA
>NW_004624730.1:36178340-36189597 GCF_000247695.1 Heterocephalus glaber
ATTGTGTTGTATATCTACAATGTACGGAAAAATGATGAGAAATGGAAAAAATGGAAACAAAGTCTTTGTAAATAGGGAAGGGTGGAGGGGGTGAAGGGCACACAGGTAACGTGGAAAAAATAAGAACCAAGATGCATGTGTCATGTAAAGGTACAAGGTCCCAGTGAGAAATGTAAATGTGTTGTATACCTAAAATGTACCAATAAAAGAATTTTTTTAAAAAAGTTAATTGAATATTTAACATCTAGGTTTACAGTTTTTCTCTTTAAAAGTAAGTACTTTTTTGAATTTTAGGCAAAATGAATAGTATTAAATCTTTCCATCCTGTGTTCTTATTCTTTGACCAAATATTTGACTTTGACTCTCTTAATTTTCTCTCCATGTTTGAAAATACTCTAACTATACTTTTTAAAATAAATAATTAAAATCTTTTCAGTTTCTTTACTTTGATTTCTTTCTCTAGTGAATGCTTTAGCATAGCTGCTTAAGTTTTTTGAATCTTATTTTTATATTTAACTAAGTGTGCCTTTAAGAGTGCTAATTATATTTTAAATCCATTATAAGCATAATAGTCTTCCTTTGCATTTGACTTCTCTCTACTATGATTTTTTTATTTGTTGCATAAGTATAGTACCTTTTGAATTTTTTCCCCTTGTGTTTATTCACAATAGCTCTATCCATCTGTTGGGTTTTTGTACTTCAAATATTTTTATTTCCAAAAGAGTTAGGCAGCCCATTCTAAATTATTCATAGAAATGGTGCACAGTGCAAATATGAACATAATATGTAGCAGTTCAAAAGAAGATTTAGAGAAATCCTCAAGTCTCATTTGTTTATGTTAAAATTCATCAGATCTTTTGCCATACTTGATTGACAGGAAGTGAAATAGATTAGTCTTAATTTACTCCCTTCCTTCCTTCCTCCCTCCCTTCCTCCATGCCATTCCTCCCTTCTTCTATCCCTCCTTCTCTGCTTCCTTCTACCTTTTTCTTCCTCACTTCACCCCTTCTCTCCCTCCCTGCCTCTCTCTTTGCTTTTTTTTTCTAGTACTTTGGTGAAGGCCAGATAAAGAATACTAGGTACTGAAAAGAAAAGGAAATGCCAAGTGATTTATTATTTTACCTCTCTTAAATCCCCATAAATTCCATAAAGTTTGTGCTATTATTATACCTGTACTATAGGAAGGATGGGAAACTGAGGTGAAGTGCAGTTTCTCTTGGTCTAAATCCAGTAAGTGGTGAAGCTAGGAGACAAACCCAGGCAGTCTGATTTCTGTACACTTCCTCTTTAAAAAGCCTGCATAAATCACAGCTGTTACAGTCTGTTTTTTTAAATGTGCTCTAATTCTTTCTTCTATCCTTTACCTCTTTCCCTGAGTCCTACTCCATAGTTCCTCAGCATTTGTGTACTGTAAAGCATTCCTGGCCTCAGTTGACTCTATCCATATTGAGTTGTTTCATTTAGGTTTCTAGGACACAAGAGGAAGAGTGCTTCGGGCAGAAGCACATTTTGTAAAGGTGCCTGTGTCCTTTTCTCATAATGTCTATCTGCTTTTTTTCCTTAGACTGGCTGGCCGATGTAAAACATTCACAGTATCCCCTCCACATGTAGTTTTCAGAGCCTAAACCATAGGCAGACCTAAGTATCTAGTCTGTTAAGTCCCTTTTTCTGAGATTTGAGTGCTTTGTAGTTCCTAGCTAAAACACACATGGATCCTAGTCCTTTCATACTGAGAGAAAGAGAACTGTTAAAATCCTTCCTTTCCCTCCAGTGTGGTTCATCACCTAACAGGCAAAGAAAAAGATGAATGTTTGGAGTTCTGACATCTTCTTTGTTCCTTCTAGAGATATTTACAAAAAGTTGGAGTATAATTAAAAGGGAGAAGTTAATAGGTAAATATGTGTCATTAAGCATGACTTTATTCTATTGGCTTACTGACACAAACTCAGAAATAAAAAGATTGTCCTCTCAAGCTCTTGTCCTAAGTTGGCTGCTGATTGTAATATACAGTATTATTTTCTTTTTTTATTAGTACATGTTTGCAGTACATAATGATTACATTTATTGTGGGCAGTTGGTATGAACATAATACATCTTAATTCTTCTTTTTTATTTTTTCCACCTATTACCCCTCTCCTCCTTCCCTATCCTTCCAGTTCTGTGTCTCCTTCTCATTTGCAAAAGCCCTATTTTCCTTCTTAGAATTAAACACTTGAGAGTGCCCACTCATTTTGACTTATTTTATTCAGTAGTTCCACTGTAAGATTTAAAATACCCCTTTAGGAAATTTATGTTTCTTTTGTTATCAAATAATGATAGTTCTACAACATCTTTTATAATGTAATATTTTTAAATGCCTGTATAGTCTTCTAATACATTAGCTCTGATGTTAGAGTGCTATTTTCTTTAAGAAGAAAATTAATCTGCTTAGCTTGAATGATTGCTTCATGACATATTTTTTTCCTCAAGTTCTTATTTTGTCAAAAGTCACTTGAGAACATTCATTCATTCATCCTAGCCATCTGTCTTATTTCCCTCAGCAGTGATTTGTCCTTTATAGTCTCCTTGATTTCATGTCTACAAGAAGTTGATTGCTAAATATTTTTAATCTTTCTCTCATATATCATTTTATCTGTCATATTACATAGCATCAACTACTCTTTAGTTTTGATTCTTTCAGTTAAATGTGTTATAATTTATTTTTACCTTAAATAACAAAGAAAGGAATTATTTTCCTAATAGCTCAGTGCTAATGTTTTTGCTTTATACATGTTCAGCTGTATTTCTTATGAATTTGGAAGATAATTTAAATCACATTTTCCTTATTTTCAATAAGATATTCTTTTATGTGAAATGTAGATATACTGGTATCCAGCCATTATTAAGCCACTTGAGTGGCCAACCAACATGCATTTTCCTTACCAATTTAAATATTCTCTGTTTTCTACAAACAAATTTCAAGACCAACTTAAAGCTACAGGCTGAACCAGATATTTTTAATATAAATGAAACTTTAAGAACCTGACATATACAATATATGGAATCCCCACTGGTGTGTAACCCTAGGGAAGCCCGTCTAGGAAGTCAGTTGTGCTCCACTAAAAACAGCCCTTACTTCCTTTAGCTGAAGTACGAGAATGAGGTTGAGAATGAGAATGAGAATGAGGTTGAATCCTAGCTCTGCTCTTTCCTGGAGTTATGTTTGAATAAGTCACTTAACCTCCTTTGACTCTATAGTGGAGGAAGATAAAATTTGCTGGCAATCGTTATAATGTGAAATAACATATCATATTTAAAAAGCATTTCATAACTACATAGTACTATATAAATGTAAACTGTTGTTGTTACTAAGAGTTGCAACATGAAATAGTATGATTATCCTTTTATTCATCCTTTTAGTATGTTTCATCAATTAAAAATATTTAACCTATCACAGCATGCTGGGTACTACTCTATGCCATGTGAATAGACACCTGAGAAATTCAAGACCCCAGAACTTGAAAAATTTACATTCTAGATCAGTGAAATATATCAGAAAATACATATGAAAACAAATAAAAGTTAGATTCAAATGGTGGCTAGTGTGTTCTCATTCCGTATGACCTTAGATAGTCCCTTGGAACCCTGTTTTCTCACTTATTAAAAAATAAGTATAAAAGCCTATCAGTTAAGGATAGTAGTATGAAACTATCTTACATGTTTAATGAAATACATTAAGGGTTGTTGCCCTTTTTAAAAATATTATAGTACAATTTTGCATTCCTGTCATAGTATGTACCTTAGGGATACAGAAATGAAGGATACAAATCTCTCTTGCTCTCATGAAATTTATATTTTAGGAAGATATGACTAGTATACTTAAAATGGAAGCAAAGTACAGCACAAAATATAGTTCTAGACTAAATTTTTGGATCTTTCTAAATTAGACCTAAATTTACAAGAAAAGGAGATATATTTTTGTCTGTTTTAGGTTGGTTGAATTCACTAAAACTCCAGGTACTCTTAAGATGATTGAATGACCCTGATCTTGTGATTAGATTTTGCTGTTAAGTGAGGTTTTCAATTAATTTTATAGAGGCTGGTTGAACTCGTTGAGACTCCAGGTATTCTTGTTTTATATTTTTTCCAACAACACAATAAAATTCATATATTTGACCAAGTTTTTTGTGTACTTATAGTAGCGATTAATACTTGATCATACTATTCCCTGTGAGGACAAATTACTTTCTACAAACACAGTTTTCTTTGTTTGTCCTGAGTATTCAGCTGTTAAAGTCTATACCTATTATCTTTAAATATACCTTTACCTTTCATTAAAGATGGATTTTTCTTGTCTTTTCTTTTTAGTTAGCAACATTATCTTGATACTTTTATCCTGTGATAAAAAACACTGCTTAGAGACTTCCCTCTTACTCTTCCTCAAAATTGTTTCTGCAATTCATATGTAATTCTTTAAAAAAAAAAAAAAAGATTGGTATAGTAATTGGGAAAAATTCTGTAGAGCCAAATCTTCCATATTAACTTTGTTACTTGCCATGTACTTTTTTTTTTGGAAACAGGGTGTCACTATATTCCAAGTTGGTCTTGGACTCAACTATGTACTGTAGGTTGGCTTCAAATTTGTGGCCTGTAGCCTCAGCCTTCCAAGTACTAGGATTACACATGTGCACTACCATACCTGGATCAACTAACTCTCTTAGTATGTAATTGGACTTAAGTTTCCTCATTTTTATAATGAGCCTATTGAAAATATCAATTCATAGGCATTATTTTGTATAAAACACTTCAAGTAGTACCTAGCAGGTTCTATGTATTCTGAAGTATTAGTTCTACTATACTTCTCTATAAGATTGTACCTATTTTTCCTTTCACACCATTCCAGACATTTCAGTCTAAAAATACATAGTTTTCTATTGTATTATATCTTAACATTAAAAATGGAAATATCTAGTAAAAATATCCAACTCCTCTACAAAATCAATTAAATATATGACCTAACAGCAAAATCCAATCACAAGGCTAATGACTAAAATGTATTGTTAAATTTTTCTTAATAAGAAAAGCACTGAAAAGTATGTAGTTCACAATTGTTTAATAAACTACATCTTTCTTTTTTTTAATTTAAAAAATGTCCGTGAATATCTTTTTTGTATGTTGATTTCATTATATTAAGGAAGTAATACCACAGACAGGCACAAAAAAGTGATTTTTATCACACCTGTTCATTCTGACACACATCCAACGGTGCAACTCCATCGAGCTAGTTTGTAATTATGAAAGTAATGTGTCATCCATATGTCCACTTACTAAGGAAAACCAACATAAAGTTAATCTAAAAAGTATATCATGCTTTTTATTAGTTTAAAAGAAGGTCATAAGTTACAATTTTACAATATTTACATTTAATGCAGTCATCCAGAAGTCCATACCTATGTGTAATTTTAGTTGTACCACTGCAAGAGTGCCATTAAAGGAAACTATGTGGCAGAAGTGGTTCCTGTAGTACATAATATGATTCCTAGCTATGGAATTAGAAGCTGGAGTGAATGAATTACTAACAGTGTGGAAACTCTTGCCTCTCCATCTTCTCAGTGAAATTAAACAGTATAATGAAGATCAGTAGAATGGTTGTACCTAACATCTGCTTACATTATGTTTGAAAGTTATATACTTGTTTGTTGAGAAGAAAACTGATAGTAAGTTGAATAAGATAAAACATTATTTACCTGTCAGGTTATCTTACTTTTTTTTTTAAAATACTAAGAATGGAACCTAGGGTTGTTCACATGCTGTCTCTACCAGTGACTTTCATCCTTAGCCCTATCTAATATTTAATTTTTAGGAAAATATTAAGGAGATAATATATATTTGCTAAAGATCAAGATAGGCTAGCATTTGTATCAGGAAGTCAAGTTAGTAAGTACATTAATTGGGTTCTGTTTATTTAAGGTAATTGTGATTTAGCCTAAGAATATTCTGCGTTGGTTATAAGATTAATATCTAGAAATAGTAATTACTTGTGAAATGAAAACAAGTGAAGTTCATATTTTCTTTCAAATTCATATTATCACTAGTATGACTGAAGACTTATTAGTAGCTTTAATGATGGCAGAATATGTTCACTGTAACAAATTATTAATTCTATTAAAAGAAACATGACCAAAACCCAATAAATGTGTATCTTCTATAGCATATGTTAGTCTCTTTGGCCATAAAATATATGACTATAACTTATCCAGAGATAAATATTCTAAGGACACTAAATTATTGATTGCATATTAATCAATATGTATTAAAAATAATGCAGTCAGATTTAGTTTCTAAATAGAGTATTTTGTCCAAAGATATTTTCTTTTCCTATACATACTATTAACCTTACTGGTAGACTAACAAACTTTCATCCTGCTCTTAGCAATTTTAAATGGACATCAGGAAAAATTCTCTTACTGAAAAGTTTTACAGAAAATGAACCTTGTTTCTCTCTACTATTAGAAATACATTTATGGGACTTTGTTTTCTAAAATTGACCTTTCTTGGAAATACATATATATATGGAACTCTGTGGTATCCTATGTGCCTTATTTTCGAAAACCATGTTACTAGCTGATGGAGGAAAAAAATGAAAGATTAATGCAATATATATGATAAATATTTTCTAAATACAATCGCTCCAGCATAATTTTCTTGTGTGAAATTAAAAAATAAAATAAAGAGGTACCACCACCCCCAGTGCAGAGGACGAGGATTCCAGGCTGCCTTACCACAGCTCCGAGCACCAAGGACGAGGCTTGGGGGCCACAATACCACTGCCCCCAGAGCAAAGGAGGAGGATTCTGGGCTGGCTTACCACCACCCCCAGCACCTAGGTGGTGAGCCACCCCCAATGCCAAGGAAGAAGCTTCCGGGCTGCCATACCACCACCCCCAGTGCAGAGGAGGTGAGCCACACACACAACCCCCATGCCTCCCTCTGCCATTGAAATGAGAAGACATGTAAACAAGCCTCAAAACCAGAATTCTAGATCACCTATAGCAACCCCAAAGGGAAAGGAGATAGAACATTCTGATACTCAACCACCTGGACTCCCTGAACTGGCAACAAAAGAGGATCTGGAAGAAATGAAATCAGAAATAATTTCACAGATAACTGCAGAGATTGTTCCCATAGTGCAAGACATGATAAATAAATCTAGAGAGGACACAGATAAAAAACTAGAGGAGCTGAGGAACATGATGGAATCCCAACATGGGAAATAAATGGAATCCATAAAACAGATGTAAACAGATTTCCAGGAGATTGAAAACTCCATTGAAAGTTTACACAGCAGAATGAGCCAATGTGGGGACAGAATTTCAGACATAGAAGATAAGATTACAATTAGTGAGCAGGAAAAGAAAAATTGCTTTAGAATTGTAAGGCACCATGAAAAATCAATCCAGCAGCTGCTAGACAATGCAAAGAAGAATAACATATGACTCATCAGAGTCAATGAAGAAACAGGAGAGAGTGAGGATGACAAAATGTGTTCACAGAAGTGTTGGCAGAAAACTTCCCAGGCAGGGGAAAAGAACTTGATATACAGATAAATGAGGCATGTAGGACTCCAGCTACCCTTGATCAAAAAAATCTACACTAGGCATATAATAGTTAAGATTCCGGAAACCCAACAAAGAACAAAGTTGTGCAAGCATTACAGAAAAGAAACAAATCACATACAAAGGAAAGCCCATCAGAATCACAGCAGACTTCTCAACACAAACCCTCAAGGCAAGAAGAGCTTGAAGTGATGTATTTCAAGCCCTAAAGGAAAACAGCCTCCAACCCAGATTGATGTATTCTGCAAAACTATCTTTCAAAATTGATGGAGAAATAAGATACTTTCATGACAAAGAGCATCTGAGGAACTTCATGAATACCAAATGAGCACTCCAAAAATTTTTAGAAAATATCCTAGGAAAAGACAGTGAGGATCACAACCCCAGGAAGACCAGCAGAATGAATCCATGGGGCTCGAGAAGAAATTAAACGCAAAGGGGGAGAATCCAACAAAAAGAAGTCATGACAAGGATTAAGTCAATATGTATCAGTTATAACCATCAATGATAATGGTTTTAATTCACCAATCAAAAGAAATAGACTGGCAGAATGGGTCAAGAAGCAAAATCCAACAATATGCTGTATACAAGAAACACAATTAAAAAAGAAACTCATAGCCTGAGAGTTAAAGGGTGGAAAACAATATTCCATGCAACAGGAACCCGAAAAAAAGCAGAGTAGCTATCCTCTTTGCAGATCAAGTGGAATTCAAACCAACACTGATTAAGAGAGACAAAGAAGGACACTACATCCTTGAAAGGGAATAATCCAACAGGAAGAGATGACAGTCACAAATATCTATGCACCAAACACTAGTGCACCCAACTATATAAAACAAATAGTAACAGACATGAAAAATCATATAAGCACTAATACAGTAGTAGAGGGGGGACCCCAATACCCCACTGTCACAAATAGATCAACTAGACAAAAGTTAAGCAATGAAATACTAGAACTCAAACTCTTGAACAAATGAACTTAACAGATGTTACAGAGTGTTCCACCCCACAAAATCAGGATACACGTTCTATTCACCTGCACACAGGTTGTTCTCCAAAATAGACCACATACTCGCTCATAGAACATGTTTAAGAAAGTGCAAAGGAATTGAAGTTATCCCCTGTATATTATCAGGACAGAGTGTGATGAAATTGGAGGTCAATATCAAAAGAAACTCTAAGAATTTCATAAACACATGGAAACAGAACAACACACTTCTAAATAACCAATGGCTCACAGAGGAAGTTAAAGAAATCAGATAGTTCCTTCAATTAAATGACAGTAATAATACAACATATTGGAATCTATGGGAAACAATGAAAGCAGTCTTACAAGAAAAATTCTTAGCAGTGAATACTCATTATGAAAACAGAGTGAGCCCAATTAAACACCCTGATGGTGAACCTCAAGCTACTAGAAAAACAAGAGCAGGACAAACCCAAAACTCATACGAGGGAGGAAATTATAAGCATCAGAGGAGAAATCAATGCAATGGAGTCTTAAGAGAACAATACAAAAAAATCAATGAAGCCAAGAGTTAGTTCTTCAAAAGGATAAACAAAATTGACAAATCCTTAGCCAACCTTATCAGAAAAAGAAAAGAAAAGGCCCAAATCTGTGCAATTAGGAATGAAAAGGATGAAATTACAACAGAATCAGCAAAAATCCAGAGGTTCATCAATACCTACTTCCAGAACCTACAGGCCAATAAGTTGGAAAACCCAGAAGAAATGGACAGATTCCTAGATAGGTATGAATTACCAAAGTTAAATGAAGCAGACCTAAAAATTCTCAATGACCCTATATCAATCAATGAAATTGAAAACAATTAAAAACTTACCAACTAAGAAAACACGGGGTCCGGATGGCTTCACTGCTGAATTCTACAAGACATTCAGAGAGGAACTACTGCCACTACTGTTTAAACTCCTCAATGAAATTGAAAGGGAATCAGTATTCCTGAATTCATTCCTGGAAGCAAGCATCACCTTGATCCCCAAAGCAGAGAAAGACCCAACTGCAAAAGCGAACTATAGGCCAATCTCACTAATGAACATAGATGCAAAAGTCCTTAATAAGATACTGGCAAATAGAATGTAGAAAATAATCAAGAAGATCATACACCCTGACCAAGTGGGATTCATTCCAAGGATGCAGGGATGGTTCCACATACACAAATCAATAAATGTGATACACTGTATCAATAGAGCCAAGGACAAAAACCATATGATCATCTCAATAGATGTATAAAAAGCATTTGACAAAATCCAACATGCATTTATGATAAAAACCCTACAAAAATTGAAATAGATGGTCTCTACCTCAATCTGATAAAAGCCGTCTATGAAAAACCAACAGCCAGTATCATGCTAAATGCTCAAAAACTGAAACCTTTCACAGTAAAGTCAGGAATAAGACAACAATGTCCACTATCACCACTCCTGTTCGATACAGTTTTAGAAATATTAGCCATGGCAATTAGACGAGAGAAAGAAAGAAAAGGAGTAAAGATAGGAAATGAAAAAATTGAATTGTCATTATTTGCAGATGATACTCTATATGGAAGACCCCTAGAACTAGAACTTCTCGAGAAACTATACCACTCTGAAAAGAGATGTTGAAGATGATAGCAGAAATGGAAAGGGATCCCTTACTCCTGGGTAGGAAGAATAAACATAGTGAAAATGCCCATACTTCCAAACTGCTGTATAGATTCAATGCAATCCCAGTAGCATACTTCACGAACCTTGAGAAAACAATCCAAAAATTCATTTGGAACAAGAAGAGACCCAGAGTAGCAAAAGCAATTCTAGGCAACAGAGACATGGCAGAGGGTATCACAACCCACAACTTGAAACTATACTACAAAGCTACTGTGATTAAAAACAGCATGATACTGGCAAAGAAACAGACCTGAGGACCAGTGGAACAGATTAGAAGATGCAGAAACAACTCCAGACACCCTCAGCTGCTTCATCTTCAGCAAAGGAGGCTAAGGCTCTCACTGAAAGAAAGATAGCCTATTTAATAAATGGTCCTGGAAAAATTGGGTTTCAACGTGCCAAAGATTAAAACTAGACCTATGACTCTCACCATGCAGTAAACTAAAATCAAAATTGATTAAAGATGTAAATATTAAAACAGAAATGCTGAACCAGCTGGAACAGAGGTTAGGTAGAACTCTTGAAGACACTGGTGTAGGAAAAGATTTTATGAGCAAAACCTCAGTTATTCATGAACTAGCACAATCAACAAGTGGGATCTCTTATTATAAAGCTTCTGCACACCAGGAAGAACCACTAGCAGTGTGAAGAGACAACCCACAATGTGGGAAAAAATTTTCACCTGCTGTTCCTCAGACAAAGGTCTGCTATCTAGAATCTATAAAGAACTTTAAAAAATCAGACCTCCCAAATTTAAAGACCCAATCCAAAAATGAGTATCTGAAATGAACAGACATTTCTCAAATGAAGAAGTAGAAATAGAAAATAAACACATGAAAAAATGTTCAACATCACTGGTCATTTGAGAGATGCAAATGAAAACGATGACTTTCCACCTTACTCCAGAAAGAATGGCTGCTATCATGAAATCAACCAATAACAAATGCTGGCGGGGCTGTGGGGAAGGAGGAACCCTACTCCACTGCTGGTGGGAGTGT
>NW_004624730.1:36198379-36264190 GCF_000247695.1 Heterocephalus glaber
GCGTTCCATCTCATTTCCCTTTGGGGTTGCTGTAGGTGATCTGGAAGTCTGGTTTTGAGACTTATTTACATGTTTTCTCATTTCGACTAGGGTGGCGGGCTGTTAGCACCTGCACAGATTATCTCTCAGCTGGGAGAGGGGGGACATGGACCAGGGCCAGTGGTAGGGATGGTGGCCCAGAAGCCCTTTCCTATGGGCTGGGAGCAGCGGGAGGGATGGTGGCTGGGAAGCCCCTTCCTCTGGTCCAGGAGCAGTGGGATGGCAGCTCAGAAGCCCCTACCTCTGGACCAGGAGCAGTAGGAGGGATAGTGGCTCGGAAGACCCTTCCTCTGTGCCAGGAGCAGCGGGACAGAAGGTGGCCCAAAAGCCCTTTCCTCTGGGCTGGGAGCAGTGGGAGGGATGGTGACTGGGAAGCCCCTTCCTCTGAACCAGGAGCAGTGGGACAGTGGCTCAGAAGCCCCTACCTCTGGGCCGGGAGCAACGGGACTCAGTACCGTGGTCTGGTGGTCTGGTGTCCTCTGCGTCTTTGTAGTGTGGAACCAGGTGGCTACCTGTCTGCAGCGGGGTGATTCGGCATCTTCCGCGCGACTCAGGTCCTTGGTAGGGCGTGCACAGACCTGCCTGTCTGGAGCAGGCTGATTCGGCGTGTTCTGTGCCACTCGGGACCTCGGTAGGGTGTGGGCAGCCCTGCCTGTCTGCAGTGGGGTGATTCAGCATCTTCGGTGTGACTCAGGTCCTCGGTAGGGCGTGCACAGACCTGCCTGTCTTCAGTGGGCTTGTAATTCTGTTTGTAAGAATCTTATTGGGGACTTTGCATCTGTGTTCACCAAGGATATTTGTCTGTAGTTCTTTTTTGTTGAATACTTATCTGGT
The DNA here is from genome assembly GCF_000247695.1 of Heterocephalus glaber. Next base: position 36,199,253 of record NW_004624730.1, read on the forward strand.
TTTGGTTTCAGCGTAATGCTGGCATTTAGAATGAATTGGAAGCATTCCTTCCCTTCTGTTTCATAAAAAACTTTGAGGAACATTGGTGTTAATTCTTTAAAGTTCTGGTAAAAGTGAGCTACAAAACCACTGGTCTTGGGCTTTGCTTAGTCAAGAGAATTTCTTTTTCCTATTTTAATCTCATTTCTTGTTATTGATTTTTTAGATTTTTTTTAATGTCTTTGTTCAATTTTGGTAGGTCATATACCTCTAAGGATTTAACTGTTTTCTTCTAGATTCTCTAATTTATTAGAATGTTAAGTTTTCATATGAGCTTCTAGTAATTCTTTGGATTTTGGTGATATCTATTGATCTGTTACAATTTTGCCTTTTTGTCTCTCTTAATCAGGGTCTTCTCACTTGCTTTTGTTATGTTTGGCTAAGGTTTTATCAATTTATTTATCTTTTCAAAAAACCAACTCTGATTTATTGGTCATATTGTTCTTTTAATCTATTCAGTGGACTTCCGTGATTTTTATTATGTATATTTTCTACTGGATTTGGGTTTGGTTTTTTCTTGTTTCTCTAAGACCTTTACATCCATCATTAGATTATTTGGGATCACTGTTTTTGTAGTGTAGGCACTGATAGCTATAAACTTCCTTCTTAGAATTACTTTTACTGTGTTCCACAGATTCTGTTATGTTGTGTTGCCATTATCATTTGATTCTAAGAATTTTGAAATTTCTTCTTTGATAGCTTTAATAAGCCATTATTTATTCAAAAGTGTACTATTTAATCTCCATGTATTTGTGTAACATCTGCTTTCTTTTGTTTTGATTTCCATCTTTATTTCATTGGGATATGATAAGACACATGAGATTGTTTCAATTTTTTGTATTTAATAAAACTTGTTTCTAAAATATGATCTATTTTGGAGAAAGTTTAATGGGCTGTTAAAAAAGATATCTATCCTATTGTTGGGTGGAATACTCTGTGTATGTCTGTTAAATCTGTTTGATCTCTAGTGCAATTTAATCCTGATGCTTGGTCATCATCATTATTGTTTTGCCCTGGTTTATCTACTTCTGTGAGTGGAATATTGAAATCACCCTCTGTGATTGTATTCAGGTCTGTTTTTCCCTTTAGGTAAAGTAGTGTTTTTGTACTGTAATTGAGTGCACCAACATTTGGTATATATATATTTATAATTATTATCTCTTCTTGGTAAATTTTTCCATTTACCAATATGTAGTAACTTTCTTTGTCTCTTATGGCTAATTTTAGTTTGAAGTCTACTTTGTTAAATATAATTATAGCTATATGTGCTTGTTTCTGGGCTACAGCTGCTTGTATCATTTTGTATCCTTTCTCTTTTAGTCTGTGAATCTTCACAGATTGAGGTGTGTTTCTTGCAAGCAACATATAGTTTGGTCTTTTTTTTTTCTAACCTAATCTGGCATGCTGTGTCTTTTAATTAGAGAATTAAGACCCTTTACATTAAGTGTTATTATTGAAAGGTATGGACTAATTCTGTCATTTTGTTATTTTTCTAATATTTGATTTATTTATTTTCATTTATCTACTCTGTGTTTTATTCTTTTCTTGATCTTGTGGTTGTGGTTGTATTTTTCCCCTGTGTTTGGAATTCTCTAAGGACTTTTTACATTGCTGGCTCAGTACTTTCTTTAGTTTATTGGGAGGTCTTTATTTCTCCTTCAATTTTGAAGGCTATCTTTATGGCTAGGTTGGCAATTTTTTTTTTCAGGGCTTGAAATATATCATAAAGTTTCACTGGCTTTGGAATTTCTGTTGAGAAATCTGCTATTATTTTTGATGGGTTTGCCTTTATAAGGGATTTGGCATTTCTCTGTAATAGCTTCTAATATTCTTTATTTGTTCTGAATTTTTGGCAATTTGACTATGCTATATTGTAGAGAAGTACTTTTCTGGCCATGTCTGTTTGGGGTTCTGAATGCCTCCAGTACCTGGATCTCCATCTAATTTTCCAAATTTGGGGAAATTCTGCTATAATTTCAGCGAAGATATGTATTTTTATGCCACTAACCTATACTTCCTCTCCCTTTAGAGACTGACAAGTCTTAAATTTCTTCTTCTAGAGTTATCCAGGAGCTCTTGAATAATATTTTCATTAAATCCTATTCATTTTCTTTTATTATATGTGACCATTTTAGTATATCCACCTTGCCTTCAAGCTATGAATTCTTCTGACTCATCTAGCCTACTGCTGAGACTTTCAGTTGAGCTTTTTATTTGACTGAAGATTCTATTTCCAGGGCTTCTGTTTTGTTCTTTCTTCAGAATCTCTATCTCTTTTCAAAGTAGTCCTTCATATCCTGTCTTGTCTTCCTTAATTCATTCAGCTGTTTATTTCTGCCTTCTTTGAGCTTGTTGATCACTTTAACTATCAACTTTTAAAATTCTGTCTGGAATTTTATTCACTTTGTATCTGTAGGATCCGTTTTGGGGGAATTATGAATTTTTTGTGACATTTTATTACCTTATTTTCTCATGATTCTTGTGATTTTATGTTGGGATAAGTTGGGATGTTATAGATAAGTTTGGATGAATATGTCTTCTCCTATTATGTGGAAGTCTTTTTAACAAGTGACTTTCTCTTTGGTATGTGCTCTAGGCTGTAGATGTGGCTCAGCATGAAAGTATCCACCCAACTTATTCAAAGTACTAGATCAGTCCCTAACATTGCTTGGCCAGGAGAGAATAACTACCAGTGACAGCAACATCTAAAGAACCAACCTTACATAAATAAATGATCTGAAACTGTTTAAATGTTCTCTAAATTTAACTAACCCAGGGGGAATAAAAGGAAGTATAGTGATATAGGATAGGATAGGGAAAAGAAAAACAAAGACAGAAAGAAGGAAAAGTTGTAAAAAACAAAATAGGCATTAATGATACCATTTATATATAAGAAAAGAAGGGGATGGAGGAGAGATTGAGAAGAGAAGGAAAGTAACATGAGAAGAGAATAGCAATGAAAAGTGAGAAAAGATATAGAGAGATTCAATTCAGTTAATGAACTAGCAGAAACAGAAGTTAGAAAACCTTATGAAGCAACCTTTGGTGTAGGAAAATATGAAAAAACAAGGTAAGACACTATAGAAGCAAAGCAACAAGTAACACTTGTATACACATACACACATATAGACACAAAACATAACCTCCTTGTGGAGGTTATTTATACTGGAAACAGTTATTTCTCGTAAATTTCTGTTATTGGATGCCTCCTGATAAATGGAGGGATGTGAAAATCTTTTTTAAAAAATAAGAAATGTCATGTACATGTACCAACTCGCCACACTGAATGTAATCATGTACTACAAACATGTACCAATAAAAAAATTATTTTAATAAAAGACTGATCACAAGCACAAGGTACTGAGTTCGATCCCCAGTAACAAAAAAAAGACTATTTGAAATTACAAGAAAAAATTAAACTTTTAGTTCTTCTCAGTGTCTGTCCAAGTAGGAGATGCAATTTAGGGCAGTGTGGAGGCTGAGCTCCACCCCTCTGTATATATTCAGGCAGATTTGTCAGTGGCACTCGGTGTCTCAATTTTTTCTGCATCTGCAAAAGTTAGACTGCACAAGTAGAGAGATGAAGTTCAAGAAACTCATGTAAGAATCCTAGCCTAGAAAACTAGAGGCTAAATCAGAGGATTTGGACAATTTCAGGCTTGAGCCTAGACTTAAAAAGTGTGAGGCCAGGGAACAAGTTTACATGCTTGAGGAAAATGCATGAAATGCTAGCCCTAGCCCAAAGAGTATGAATCTTTTGCTTTAGGAATTAAGAGTTCTTTATGTACTTTCTCCTTAAAGCAGATCTAGTTCTGGGGTGTTGCTGGTGAAAACAACTCTGTAGTGTGCTTGGTAGTTGACAGTATAACTTGGTCAGTAACATGATGTTTTGTGTATCAACAATACTTCATTATCATGTGACTGAGGGTGAATCACAAAACTTTTTATTAATGTGTTTGTGAAACATAATAAATACATTCATTTTGGGGAATTGGTAAATATACATATCAGATCTTGATCCTTTTTACTTCTCCTTCCCCTCTTCTCCCTTGGTCTCTTCCCATCCTCAGATCTCATTCCCACCTCCAGTCTTGTCTTCCTGTTTCCTATCATCTGTTTTGTTTTGTTCTTTATATTTTGGGCTTCTCTTATGAGAGAAACCATGTGATATTTAATTTTCTGTGTCTCATTTATTTCACTTGGCATTATGGTCTCAAAGTACATCAATTTTCCCACAAATTACTCAAATTTATCCTTCTTTATGGCTGAGTAACATATATTTGTCCAATCATCTGTTGATGAACATACAAGCTACTTCCAAGATTCAAGTATTATGAGCTGTGCTCCTATAAACAGAGATATGTATTAATCACTGTAACATCACACAACTTCTAAGCATGTGTTTTCTTATTTATGAAAGAGTTGAAAGCATTAAATAAATGTATGTAAGACTCTTTAACATGGAGCCCAGAGTGTATTGAGCATTCAGAAATTGGCAATGGTTGCTACAGCAAAAGGCGTAGTGATGATGATTTTCCACTAGATAGAGAAACGGAGATAAGGGTAATGAGACCCTGGCAGTTGCCTGCTCCATCTTCAAGATAACTGTCCTACTTTGATTTCAGAGTAAAATTCATTTATCAATCTAAAATTTTGTAAATAATATACAAGTCAGATGCTTGCTATATCTTTATACTGACAGTAAATATGCAGAATTTGCAAAAAATTGAAAAGGTAGGACAACTCAGACTCTCCAAGGCTATAAAAATCTACTATAAAGAAATTGGGAATGATAAGAAACTGCTGGAATATGAAAAAAGGAGAGGATTCAGTCATCTTAGTCTAATCCATTGGAGGTAGTCATCACTGCTTGTAATTTGGATCAAGCTCTACAGATTCAGACAGAGTAACCACTACGGTAATAATATACATATTTTCTGGCGTTCAGAGCAAAAGCACATTAAGAAATTTCAGAACACCATATTAGGATTAAGTGAAAAGCCAAAAATACTTTTTTATTAAAGAATAAATCACTCTGCAAACAATCATTCAATAAGTACCAAAATACAGATCACTGAAATGTAAAACTTTTATGTGACAACAACATTCTAGATATCCTTAGTAATTTTTATGGCATTTAGTTTTATCTAGTCTTTGTTCCTATGTACCATGTTCATGGATAATTTTTTTTAATTCAAGTTGGTTTTAAGGTCCAGATTGTTTGATAATTCAAGCTGAGATTGCTTTTTATTCCTTATATTTTTTGAAAACTTTCAAATCAGAAATGCCATCAACCAGGATCTACTTTGAAAATGGAAAATAATGTTTTCCCTTTGTAAAATAACTAAAAATATCTTCTTACTGAAAAAAACTCCTCCACATGCTTTAAACTTCTCCCTAGAGTATCTTGTTTTGTTTTAATATAAAACAGAACTAGACTTTGCAACCTAACACACATGCCTATATTCACATAACTGAAAAAATTTACAAAACATGGATGGATCTTGCGACTATAATGTTAAGTGAAATAAGTCAGATGCAGAAATTTAAATATCACGTGGTTTCTCTTATATGAGAAATCAAAAATAAAAATAAATTAAAAAGTAAAATAAGGGAAAGATAATACGAAACAGGGAGGCAGACTTTCTGGAGATGGAAAAGAGATTGAGGGAAGGAGAAGGAGGAGGTAGGTGAGTAAAGGGATCGAAAATGACCAAGATATAATATATACATGTACCACTTCCCCAAAACTAATATAACTATTATGTATCAAATATACACTAAGAATATTTTTAGATGTCCACTCCATTTTTTGTGATACTATTCCATTTTCAAACAAATCAAAACAAAAAATGTGTATTAATGAGTTGTGGTCTTTTATTTAAAAACAATGCTATGAAGTAGATTTCTCCTACATTTCTACCCTACCCATGTCACTTGTACCTTAAATACAGAAGTCTGAGAAAATGTCCTGCTTTCATCTATGGCTATAGTTATATTGATGATAATAAATTAACTTCACACTTTGCTGGAGCTTTCTTAAGGTAACTTTTAAATATAAATCAATATATGATAATAATATAAAATGAAGTTCACTCAAATTTAGAAGCAACTAGGTTTCTTTTAATTTTCATCCTGAGTGTACTCAAATACTTCTTAACTGATTTTAGATCATTTCCCTGGAAATACCTATGAACTTCTAGAGTACTTTAAGTGTCATTACCTAGTATATAATTATCTGTGAAGTCTCTGGTTAATGTAAAATATATAGCTTTTCAGTATTATTTTTATGTGTAAGTGATGTATTTCTTCACATCTTTAGTTAGTTTACTAAGGTAGATCAGAAGTACCTTCCTGTTTAGAACTGTTTTCCAACACAAATTACTCATGCTTGCTTTGGCAGCACATATACTAAAATATCCAACACAAATTACTGATGCTAATGGAAGTCACATTAATGTGAATTTGATAACTGAGCTATATGTGACTTAGTGGTGATTTAAAATATAAGCCTGAATCCAAGCCACGGAAATGAAATGGATTTATCTAATTATGTATTAAAAGCCGGTCTATAAATGTTGTTGTATACAAACTTATTTTTAAAATTTTAATGTAAAATTAAGAAATGAAAATCCAATTTAGGAACAGTAGACTTTTGAAAAAATTTTAAGGTGAAGTTTTTGTTTCTAGCCATGTTATTAAAAGTGTAAGTCTTCTGAAATGGAAATGGTATTCCAATATTATTATAATAATAACATTAATAAGTTACACAGCCATTTATTAAATTGATAAAGCCAGTATTTGAACATGGTTCTAACTTCAGAGCATGGGATCTTAACCAGTACACTTTGTTATCTTCCATGGTGATTTTTTTTTAATATACCTCCTTCCTAATTCATATGTATATATTTAGTGATGGAAAGCGTAAAGATCATACGATTTAAATTTCCAGGGTTTTATTTATTTGTTTGTTTCTTTGTTTGTTTGTTTTGTTTTTGTGGTACCAAGGATTGAACCGACAGTCTTGCATATGCTAGGTAAGCATTCTACCACAGAGCATCCTCAGTCTGCAAGATTTTAATCTAATTAGTTTTCTAAAACTGGGAAATTTATGTACTACTTGGAGTGTTTTTGAAAATTTATTCTTTAAAGCTGTTTCTTACATTTTGTTTTACCTGGGAGCATTCTTTTAAATATAACTATGAGTTGTATCTGTACATTTTAATTAAAAATATGAGCCGATTTTATAGAAAATGTGAGCAATATGTACAAATTATAAAACATTAAATAAATACATATAATCCCACTGCCCACAGTAACAGGTTCAACTAACATTTTAGTTTCTTTCTTTTTAATCTTCCTTCTTTCCTCCTCCCTTCCTCCCTTTCTTCCTTCCTTCTTTTCTTCCATTTGGACTGTACAACCTACATTTCATAGTTCATAAATCTCAGCTTAATTTATTAACTATTATAAGAGAGTAGAACAGAGAGATCTCACCACACAGAAGAGGTCACATTCTCTCATCTTCCAATTTTTTAAATAGTAAAAAAGTACCAGCAAGATGTGAATACACCTTACTTTCCACCTATCCCACATTCCATCTCCCTCATTTATATCCTCAAATATATTTAAATCTTCAAATATATGTAAGTTCAGTTTTATACCCCTAACAGGTACTACAGTATATGGTACCAGTCCTACATCTGTGCAAAGTCATTCTACTTGTTTATAAGGGAATCCTCTGTGAAAGCTTCTAAAATTTATATTAACAGAGCTAGGAACCATTATGAGAAAAGGGACATTTAGTCTAGAGTGGGAATATAATGACCCTTTTATTTGCATAGTATTTTATAATTTTCAATGAACTTTCAAAAGCATTTGTTATTAACTCCTCTCAATTCTGCAAGGTAGAAAGTATTACTTCCATTTTACAACAGAAGAAATTTTTAGTATAAGCCCCAAAGCAGAGTTCTTGCTTACCAATAGTAGTTACTTCTGTACAAGATTCATTACATGACTCTCCTGTAGTAAATATATGTGGTTGTTGTTTATATATTTTTTATTTGTTTGCTTAGTTACTAGAAGAGAATATAATACTATCCTAAAGTTACTACATTACTTTAAGGTTAAGTTAATGCTTATAGGTATTTTAACAGCCATTAAATTGCCAGTCTTTTTTTTTAATGTTTAGAACTATCCTTTATATATGTTATAGAGGAAATAAGTTGTTTTCCAATATAGTACTAATTAATCGAAATACAATTTAACTACAAATAACATTCTTTTTTCTTTAATTGGTTCATATTTTAATCAGAAAAATATTAGGCCTGTGTTTTGAAGGACAATTTGTTTTTCATATACAGAGGTTAATTTAGGTATCCTTGCTAGAATATATACATATATATTGCTTGGTTTCCTTCAGCCTTATTGATATGAGATAAAATAAGGAGAAACTTTCTGATTTGCTTTTAGGTCTTCAAAATAAATTTATACATACTGAGAGAGGTAAAGCACTAAAATTAGTTTTTATATACAAGTGAACTTTTTAGACACAGCAAGCATCAAAATTGATGTTGCTCATCTATAGGTAGAACTGTTTGAAAACCAACTTATATTGAAAAAACAGACCAGAAAAAATGAATTCAGTTGTACACAAACTGCTTTTGGAAGAATTAGTCAGTTAATCCTTATAAAAAGAAAGCTTATTTGAGTGATTTTTCACACTGTTTATTTTTCATAAAAAATAATTATTTTTGTACTTTATTCTTCAGCTTCAATCCAAATTTAAACTATAATGAGATGCTATTACTTACCACTAAGATGGATGTAATCAAAAAGGCAGACAATAACAAGTATTGATGATGTGGAGAAACTGGAGAGAAGGCAAAGTGTAGCTTATGAAAATGTTAAATAGTTTATATACTTGAAAAGATAGTTTCTCAGTTTTTTAAAAGTTAAGCATAAATATACTATAGGACTCAGCAGTTCCACTCATAGAGATAGGTTTAATCAAAAAGAAATGAAACCATATCTGCACAAAGATATGTACACAAATGTTCATAGCAGCATTATTCACAATAGACAAAAACTTGGAACAACATAAATAACCATCAATTGCTAGACTGAATATGTGGTATATCCATATGCTAGAATGCTTTTCATCAACAAAAAGGAATAAACTACGTGAAATGTGTTACAACATGAATAAGCCTGAAAAACATTCTAGGCTAAAGAGGCTAGATACAAAAGAATATGTACTATATGACTCCATTAATATGAATGTTCAGAAAAGGCACATTTCTACAAATCTTAGATATTTGTTTCTCTGAGGGTAAGAAAAGGAAATGTTTGCTTTAAAAAGATACTTTTGGAGAAACTAAACATGTCCTAAAACTGGATTATGGTGATGGTTGTTAAAAAAATCATTGAATTGGCCAGGCATGGTGGTACACCCTGATAATCCCCGCACTCTGAGGAGCTGAGGCAGGAGGAGCACAAATTAGAGCTCAATCCAGGCAACCTAGCCAGTTAGGGAGAATATCTCAAAAAAAAAAAAAAAAAGTGAGGGTGGGCTGGGCATGCAGCTTAGTGTGAAGACCCTGGATTAATTCTCAATATCACAAAAAAATAACCCAGTAAAATAAAATATAAAAATACCTGAATTGGGCTGAGGGTGTAGTTCAGTGGTGGAATATTTGCCTAGCATGTACAAGACACTGGATTTCATCCCCAGAATTGCCAAAAAAAAAAAAAATCATTGAATCATACATATTAAAGGAGTGAATGTTATAATTTGTTAAAATATACCTCAGTAAATCTATCTTTTAAAATGGCAATATATAATAAAAAGAGCTCCTCCAAAATTATCCTTCAATCTTTAAAATACCAATGTATGGAGGAAATTATATGTACCAATTCATACTAGGCATGGAGGCACGCACCTATAATCCCAGCTACTTAGGAGGCTGAGGCAGGAAGATTACAAGTTTGAGGGCCAGTCTGTGCAACTTAGATTCTGTTTCAAAATTAAAAATTAAATAGAGTTGGGGATGTAGAACACCCCAGGTTTAATCTCTAATACTGAAAAAAAGGGAAGGGAAACAGGTTTCTGATAAGTCATTCAGTTTGCCAAAAATGAAATTGTACTTTTCATCCAAGTGTAGAACAAGGAGGAGCAGCCTTAACAGGATGCCTTCTCCCCCAATCCTTGTCCCTCAAAATGATGTTTCTCAATGATCACAACTCACATGGGAAGGCTTTAAAATATAGACTCCTGGGTTTGTGTCAATACTGTAATACAAGCAGACTCTGCTTCTGAAAATTCTGATTCAGTACGTACGTTGTTAGCTTTCCCTAATTCTAACAAGAAACGTGACATCATCAGCTCAAAATAGGAAAGGTTTATTTTGCCGCATGGTTTCAGTCCATGGTCATTTGGCCCTGTTTCTTTGGGCCTGTTCCAGCTCAGTACAAAGCAAGGGAAAGACTAACCACCTGGATGCCCCCCATCTTATTTTTCCCTGGACATCAGAGATAATTCAGTTTATCTCAACTTCAATTGGCCTTTCTCCTCTGTTCAAAACAAAAAAGAAATGCTTTCCTTCCTTAAGACCTTCACCTGAACTATTCTGTAACTCAGAGAGCTAGAGAGTTTTTCTCCTTTCCCTTTGCCTGGTTAATACCTTCCAGTTCTTCAGGTGTTGGCTTATATGTTATGTCTTCAGAGAACTGTAATCTTACCTCTCAATTTCATCAGATCTTCTTGTGATGTTCTCTTCTAGCTGTCCTTTCATAATAGTATTTGCCACAATTGTCAATCATTCATTTTACTCAACAAATATTTATTGAGCCACCTCCTACCAGTCTTAGGCCACAATAGAAAACAAAATATGTAGTGCACATTCCAGTGATGAGAGATAAATTATAAATAAATAAGGAAATATGTAATATATGAGATGACAACAGGTATTAGGGAGAATGGTGAAATGATAGGTTGGGAAGTGGATTTTTTTACATAGGAGCTTCAGGAAAGGCCCATAATAAGATGACATTTGAGCAGAGTCCTGCAGGAAGAGTATTTCACCATTAATATTCTCTTGGTTTTGTCTTTCTGGTAAATCCCACTCCTGTTAATCCACATTCTTAAAATATGAATTGTTTGGTGTTGTATCAATTGGATATTCTTCAAAACAAGTGATACATAAGACGCAAATAGTATAGTTACAAACTCATGTTATCGGATATTAGTGAATTTGTATTGTAGCATCATATCTCTCCAACCACTTTGATAATTTTTTTAAATTACAATTTCTTCAGAATTTCAGAATCAGTTTACATTGTTACTAAATCCTCTCCAACATCTATGAACTTGTGAGAAGTGGTAATTGTTTTGTAGAGGTGACAGAAAGAAAAGAGCCTTATTTTCTACAACTAGATAAAATAAACTTCCGGATATAATGCAATGAGGTTGTTTTAAACTTCATGCAAAAACATTAATACTCCTCCCCTCCTCCCAGATTCTTAAATTGTAGTCTACTTGTTTTGATGTCTGTCTTTAATATATAAGTGGATAGATGATGATAAACTGGAGAGAATATAAAACATAGCTTCTGAGAATGTTATATGCGTCATACACTTGGACATACAGTTCGACAGTTTCTTTAATAGTTAAGCACAACAGGTATGGTGGCACATGGTTGTAATACCAGCACTCTGGAAGACTGAGGCAGGATGATCACATGTTTGAGCCCAACCTGGGCAACTTGGCAATTTAGCAAGACTGGTTCAAACTTTAAAAGGATCAGGAGATATAGCTCAGCAGGAAGGTCATAGGTTCGATCCCCAGCACCATCAAAAAAAAAAAAAGTTAAATGTACCATGTGACTCAGCAATGTTTCCTATTATAAGTTAGTTTTTATTGATAAGGTCAGTCTTGTGTGTCTACAGAGAGGATAAGAGTATAGCACTTTAACCTTTTCTGCCTGCTACACTTATTATTTGATTTTCAGCAAGAGTTTAAACTAATAGTATCAAAATCTGGGTGGTTTTCAAAAATAGACAGGAAAAAAAAACTAGTTAGTAAAAATGCTTGTGAGTCAGAAATCTGGTCAGTTTTATCCCAGAAATTTTTGATTTTCTTTTCAATCTCATGTATGAAGTTCTCAGTAACAATAACCAGGTGCTTACTGAAAGAAATATATCTAGGGAAGGGGGTTGAAAAATGAAGAGCTATTGTGTTCATTAATCTATGCAGAATTGTGACTAAAGGTAAAAAGGTAGAATTAAACAGAATACATTGACAAAAAGAAAACAAATTTGTGGAAAATGTCAAAATAAATGGCATTTTGTTATTGTGAATTTTTGTGTCTTTATTTTTGAGGTTTACCAATTATAAAGATTTTTTAAGTCCACTGGAATATGAGCATATCAAACAAGACAAATAATTAACTTATGGGCACAGTCATCTACATATCCTTGAGAGATTTTAAATACATATTATGGTATATTTAAGTTTTATGGATTCCCGGCTCTTCCCCCAGAACAGGATAATCAGCATGAGCTCAGTGGTTGTTATTCACCCTCTAACACCAAGCCAGAGAGATAGGCATTTATGCATCACTGCTCTGTACCATTCATTATATAGATACTAATAGGAAATTATATATAGGAAATTATATATATATATATATATATATCATAGCTTTAACACATCCAAATTATTGGTGTTTTCTTCAACCAAGTCTATTGTCAAGGCTTATGAAACTAACCTGTTGGCTTTATAGCATCATCCAAATTTGTTCTTGTTTTTTGCTTTACTAAAACCCATTTAATCAAGCTTGATACCATACTTTATTCACAAGGTATAAGTCCAAGTGTCTAAAAATGCTGACAAATATAATCCACCCTCTTTTTCACTATATTTAGATTACTCAAAAGATTGTGTAGTAGCCTGTGAAAATCACATTCTGAGTAGGTGAGTGGCTATCAATATCCAAGTGATAAAGCAGTATGTTCATTATTTGACTAAGTGATGCTTGAAAGCAAACACATGTTTTGGTTTGTTAATGTAAAATCAATCACATTATTTTAAGTCATCTCAACTCAATCATAGCACCTTGAATGCAAAAACCACATCTTTCATACTTCTTTTTAATCACAATGCTGGCATAGTACCTACCTTAGAATAGTTATTGCTAGTATTTGATGATAGTATTTTTCTACTGACTTTGTCTACACTATCTTGCTACTACACTTGTCTACACTACAAGACTTTTATCACTAGATTTTGTGATAAAAAGCGCAGACTTATTTAGGCAGTAATGTTTGTGATATTGTTTAGAGCTATTAAACTCAGATTTGATTTGGTAGATTTGACTGATCCATCATATCTTTAATATTTGCCTTATTATAAACTGACTTTGTGCCAACAGATATCAAATATTATGTCAGAAATCTTGACTACCTCTCATTTTCTTTTATTTTTAAAATTACAAGTCTGTTTTCAGTGTTTTTAGACAGGAAAATTTTTTGATTTGTTTTTAGCAAAAGTCAAGGATAATCATTTAGCAGCTTCAAATTCATCATTCACAAACAAAAACAAAACAAAATAAAAGAAACAAAAACAAAACAAAATAAAAGAAAAAAAAACAAAACAGGGGCCAGGGATTTAGCTCAGTGGTGCTGACGCCTGCCTCGCAAGGCAATAATACAAATCACTTCTATTTGTTTCAAAAAATAAAAGGCATTAAAGTTTAGAAGCTCAACCAAGTATTTACTTAAAAGTGTTTTATTTTTCTGGAGTTACTAATCTAGTCTTTATGTTGATCACTTAATTAAACCATGGCTTAATGTATTTAAAAGTCACCAAGATATTTTGTAAACTTTTCTTTCATATGTTGAAAAGCCTGTAGAGATACTTGAAAGAAAACTTTGATGTGAAAGTCCTCTGAGGAAAACATTTTTTCCTAATTTTTATATTATAGTCTCTAATGGATATTAGATTATAATTACTTATCAGTGACATTTGTGTATAACTACAATGTACTGAAACTTATAACTTGTCTATGGTTTATTTTACCTTCAAAGAGACTACCAGAAAACTATAAATGAAGAATACTACCTTTTTTCCACTCCACCTACAAAATAAACATTTTTATACTTTTCTATATTTTCTTAGGTTATATTTAAACATTGTGACTGACTGCAGAGCATGGTTTATCATGAAATGACTATCCAGAAGGTTTAATCTGCTTACTCTGGAATATACTATCATAGGTGCTGTATATTCACATAGAAACCCTGTGAATCTCTGCAGTAAGAGTATAGAGACCCTTAAAACTGTTAATCTGAATATAAATTAACAGAATTAAGATTTTTCAAACAAGATTTTAGAAAGCACAGCTTTGAGCTTTTGGAAGTGGCCTGCAGAAGCAGAAAACTGCCTTGCTATTATTTGAGGAAGGAGGGTTTGAGCTTTATTATGCTGAGTTCATTTATGGGCTGCTAGGTAATATCATTTATATTTTCCTCTGACCCATCCCCAAAGAAAGTTTTTAAAAAATTTTCTTGATCAACACAGATTATTCTTTGTCTCACATATATCTGAGTAGTGTTAAATTACCAGGTAAAGCCTTTTTCTTGGTTCTCCCCACTCTAATCTTCCTGAAGATAGAGTAGGTGATCCTGCTCTTTGCATCCGGTTATTCTGGATGTACTGCTCTGTTCACATAGCTAAACATTAAAAAATCAATCAGGCACTTAGTGAAAACTTGTTCATTGAGTAAAATTTAGTGATTTTTTAGTACAGTCTTCTCATCTAGCAAATTGGGAAACTGAATCTCAAATCAGTTATTTATACCAATGCACAAGAGAACAGAAATCATATGTTTGGGAAATGTTTATGAATTCAGAATTCATTTTGATCAACAGTAGTGAAAGTTCATTGTTATTTTTTAAATCATATCAACCCCATTGAAATTAAAAGTCCTTCAAAAAGATAGAGTGAAGCAGCCCCACAAAACTACTATAGGGAAACTAAAAAGATAGGAACCAAGCAAAAGAAAGTAAATTTTAAACAACTAAGATCATTTAAAATATGATATAAATATTGAAAACTTCTTGAAAGTATGGAAAGTTTGTCCTCCTTTTTTTCTGTATTCCTTTCCATATTATAATTGGACCAACTCCCCTGATTTTTATAATTTAAATAATAATGTGTGCTCCAGTTGAATGTGAGCTATAAGAACAGAGACCATTTTTGTATATACCCAGCACTCAGTATAGGACGATTACTGTAATAATTAGAAAATGAAAGACAGTTATACTATAAGGAAAGTTTGAAAACTCAGAGGGTAGAAAGTTCATTACATCTTATCAGCCTAGATAGGAAGTTTTAATGTTACATTTCCTATTTGTTGTCTGAATGTACTTTGTGTCCTCTATCTTACTGAAATTATTAAATTATTTTTCAATAGTGAATTAGCTTAATATTTACATTTACAAAGAGAAAGTTACCAATCAGCAGAAGAAAAAACAAGTTGATATATTTGCTAAGGATCTTTTAAGAAATACATTAAAACAAAAACTTGAAAATTAAATCAAAATATATTTTCATTTCTGCATTCTTAAATAGGTCAAATAATGTTTTACCTTTTTAATATAAATCTTATTCCAAATATATTCTTCAACCTTTTTTTTTAAACATTTGTAATCATATCTATGATGTTACAGGGAAGCTAAGGTTTTCAGCTTCTGGTTTTCTGTTTAATAATTCCTTTTTTAATTAAGCTTAAGAAGCAGTCCACTCTCCTAAATCAGCCCTTGAATTTTTCAACAGATGGAAGTTTATCTTAGATCAAAACAAAGCCTGTTTCAATGTAGTCCTGCCTAAAGGCAGGAGAATGGACTAGAAGATTTCTTAGCATCACGTCTAAATTCCTATGCTCTTCCTCAAATCTTACTGTTTTTCAGTGAGCTAAAAGAGATGGAACCTCTAATACCATAAAAGAAGATAGAATTATACAGTTTCCTCATCAACTATCATGCTTTGTAAGTCACTTTTACATTTATTATTGAAAAGGTAGGCCTTAGAAGTTTAGTAAACAGTGTCATATTTTAAATAAAGTTATTGTTTCCCAACTCATGAAAGACCTAATTTCTCTACTTTATAGCTATATTACCCCTGCATTATTTTTGCTGTAATTGTATTGCCAAATCAGGTGTGAGATTAGTTGTTGGATGTTACATGTAATCTGCACAAGAATCAAATTATTTAACCTCTAAACCCACAATACCCCTCCTGCTGATTTGCTGTTAAATATTCAGTATTCTCTTGTCATGAATACAAATGGAGGACAAATTAGAATCTACAGACAGCTGACCTGAGCTTCAGATTAGAGAGTGGGGGGCTTGTGCTCTTTTAAATGTTTTAATTATCATAGTCCCAGTAGCCAGTTGAAGGACACATATAAAATCATTTTTAACAAAAGAAAAAGAAAAAGGAAAAGCTCATCTTCTTTCTTTCTCTTAATGTGAATGTTTGAGTATAATTATATTTTCACTTCCATTGGAATTATGCTAATTTGCTGTATTAAATTAGGTCTATTAGTAATAATTTATTAAACTGCTAGATATTTTCAGTAATATTTTGAGTTGGCAAATGTTTACCTTGTCAGAAGGATGATGTATATTCCTCATTTTATTTCAGACAGTAGGTTTCTGTGTTTATGTGTGAATCAACTTAGAAAAACAGATCGGGTAATTCACACTGCATGAGGTAGAAATACATAGGAATAATGCACATGATAGTATGTATTTGCATTAGCAAAGAGTGGTTACTCGGGTGAAATAAGCTAAAAAGACCATTCTGGGAGTTGAAAATATTTAATGTGTAAGAGTTTGGGATTTATTTCTAAATATTGATGCTTAATTGAAAACTTTTACAATTTAAAGGAAATGTTATTAAGTAATTAGAATGTTGTGAAATTAAAATGTCTGTGGGCATTTATTCAGCTAAGAAATAAACTTAATTTTTGAAAAAGCAAAATTCTAAGTTTTTTTATTTTAAAGTAACTTTATGTTAGTATTTATTCTCAAGAATATATTGTACTGATGCTTATAGTCCTGAATTTGTACTTTTTTGTTTCTTGTATATGTTGGTGTAATGTTGATTTGATTAGTTATGCCTAACTAGTAAGCAGTGAAACATTTTTTATATACTCCTGGGAAATAAATTTGGCAGAAAATCAGCATGAGTAGATTTAATTATCACTCTGAGACCTTTTCCTTTTCTAGCTTAGTGATCCTGAAATTCCATGTGTCTCACTAAAATCTGTGTGGATGCTAAGCTTCGCTTCCCAATTTGTTCCTCCACGCAATGATAAGCCAAGCAATTACTGGTTTATTGATTTTTCATCATGGCAAATTTAAAGTTGATTTTTTCCTGAAAAGGCAGGGGTGATTAAGTGTTTCCCCTCGGTTTAGTACAAGAGAGCTGTGTGGCAGAATCTAATATCCTGAGGTCAACCTCTGCAGGCAGATAATACGGTGTCTTGGCCACGTGCTAAAGAGAGAAATCAGGACTACAAATGTGATAGGATATATGTGGAGACAGTTTAATTTGCTCCATTTATATGAACAAGTCATGTGGCAGATGCTTGGAAAACATCATTTTGAATGGTCTTAGAAGTGAGGCCCATGTGGGCAGAAAGAATGAGTATAAACAAGAAAGATGTTACTGGCTATTAAGGGAATTCCACTATTATTTTTAAATGAAAATATGCAAGCTGTTGGTATGTAGGATCTTTCAAAACATGGAGTGAAATCCACATATATCATTGTGAAGATTTACTGGTCAGTAACATGTAAAAATAACCTGTCATGTAAGACTATTTTGATAAACTATGTGTACTATTTTTAAATATATGTCCATTATAATCTCTTCTGGGAGTTCTTTAGCAGAGTTTACTTTTTGCTTTTTGAAGGTACAAATTTTACAATCAAATATTCAGTTCTTGACTCCAAAATGATTTATAAATTGTCTTAAACAGGTTTTCTAAATATTATTTTAAGGAAGTCACTAATTGAAATAGGGGTATAGATAAAAAATAGACATATTCTGGAGAGCTTTAAACCCAAGAATGGTGAGAAATCTGGTCAATAACTTGATTGACTATTTGCCATTATTCGTATATAAAATAGGAGAGTTCTAGTTTTAACTTTTTCATTTACTAACGATATTTACTAGATTGTAAAATAGAAAATGAAAATTCTCAGTATGGTAGTTTTTCTTAATCTATTGTATGAAACGAAATATTTTACCAAAATGTTGAACAACTTTAACCCAGTCCTAAATATCCAGAGACCACTTTTCAACTATCTTTACTTCTTAGTAAGTCTTTTTCTGTCAATTAAAACCCATATGTCTAGAATTAGATTTCACTTTCCATTTAGGAATCTGTCTTCCACTTAGTTCATCAGTATTTGAGCTCTGAATTCTCATGATTATTTTTTCTCACATCTTAGAGTAACTACCTGGCTATACCTTTGAAATTGATGACTCAACCACCTCAAAGTTATACTTGAAAGATTGTGAATATTTCTAGTTACATGATAAATGTTCATGAGCATATCATTTTCTAATACAAGCTGGCTTTCGTAAATTAAATGATTGTGATTTTCATTAACTTAGAGATACTTCCCTCTAGCACAATAAAAATTACAGAAAGAGTTTGAACTTTAATTAAAAAGTTTTCTGTCTGGGTTGATGTGAAGTTCACATACATGTAAAATACTCATATACTTAAAAGTATTTAGTACTTAAAAAAATTTAGTAGGAACCTGATCTTAAAAGCTTATTTATAAATGTCAAAGAAAAAATTAATTTTTGTTCCATCAAAAGTACTTAGTTGACTGTTTAGTAACCATATTGATGGCCCTTTCTGTAGATATGTAGCAGTACTATACCATATCTTCTTCTCTTCCCCAGAAACATTATGGGTATTTTCAGACTCAGAAAATGCATATGTATTATTCTTAAATGTCCTTTCCTCTACCAGCCTTCAAGAAAGTGTTAGTTGATCTAATGACTAATTGATAAATCACATTCTCATGTCCTTTACCTGACTTCTAGTGTTGACTGAGCTTCAGTGACCTCTTATAGCTAATGGTTGTTCAAAGCAAGGGGTCAGTAATGGAAACTGGATCATTGCCTTGCTATTTCATTCACATCCTTCTGTCAGCAAAACCTTATATCTCTTCCAGACACTGTCTTAAATGCTAGGGCTATGAAGATAAATTAGGCAAGCTTCTTATTCTTAAAAAAAGTTTTCAGCCTCTTAGAGGGATATGTCATGTGCATAAATAAGTATGAAACAAAGTAGAAATAAGTTCCAATAAAGAAATGGAAGTAGACTGCTTGTGAGAAGAAAGAAATTTCTTGAAGCTGAGAGAATTGGGGAATGCTTTGAGGAAATTGCTTACATTTTTCAAATCTGTCAGTATGAACAAGCTGGGATAAATATATGGGTGGGGGGGGTGGCAAGAGAACAGTTTTTGAGTTTATACCAAGTGCCTTTACCAGTGCTATTACCTAAACACAAGTTAGCCTCACATCAACCCTATGAATCATGTGTTACCCTCATTTTATAAATAAACTGGATAAGTTAAGTGACTTACTCAAGGTACTACAGCTATGAAGTAGTAGACGTGAAATTTGAAAATTCTTATCCTAACTTTATATTCAGAATTTTTTTTTTACTATATTGCCACTAAATAGTCCATGTAGCAATTAAGTCTTGGATCTTGATTTCCACACCAACATACTTTATAAACTATACAGTGCTTCCCAACCCTGACATACATCAGAATCACCTGCTACTGGTTTCTAGCATATCTAGATCTCAAGCACCTTTTATTTTCATAATTTAGGGGGATTCAGCCCAAGAACCTGTATATGTTCTTTTTTTTTTTGGTACCAGGGATCAAACTTGGGTCCTTGCGCTTGTAAGGCAGGCAGTGGAACCACTGAGCTAAATCCCCAACCCACCTGTATATGTTCTTAAACTTTCTCAAGTGATTCCAATTTACTTTCAGCACGGTTGCATAGAGAAGCACTTGGAAACAACAGTCCTAAGTAGTTAAACTAACCAATTACAGACAAGTTTACTGTGAGAATGAATATATAATCATGTATGCATATTTAATCATACTCTTTTTTTAACTACCTAAATAGTCAATTGTATAATTTTGAATGTGCAGTGATTTCCAACCAGAATATCTGTAAATCCTTGAAAATAGTAAACCATATTTCTTTAATACTAAGGCATATTTATTTTCTTAAACATTATTTAATATATCTGAATTCATGATGCATCTTATAATTAATGTCATCTAAAAGTCACTGTCAGCCAGGCAGCAGTTGTGACTCTTAATATCATAATATATTTTTTGGTGAACTTGGCTATTATTCCTGGCCATATGAAAGGTTAACTAGTCCTCAGCTGGCTAGAAGAAAACATTTAAGGACCACTTGAGGAAAGAATATGAGTCTGCTTAGAGCCCCCAAAAATCTTGACACCATCAGATAAAATCAAGAAACTTACTAAATGGTTGTTAGTAACTTGGAAGAAAACCCAAGAGATAATAGGAACACCCTTTTAAACAAAGCTGCCTCCAAAAATATTTTTTTAAGTTTTATTTTGAATGCTACATCATAATTGTAGATATTTGTGGAGTACAATATGATCTTTCAGTCTATATATTGTTTATTTGAGCTTGAATGCTTCACAACTACTCCTGATGACAAAAAGAATATTATTGTGAGCAAATACCCTTGCCAATTTGTTTCTCTTATCTTTGTCTTTTTATATATATGCAACAGTGATTCATAATTTAAAAATCTATTTTAGGTCTGAAAGAATGCTTAACAAATGTAGAAACTTCTAATGATGAGAACATTGTGCCATATACAGTTTAACTGACAACTGCTTCTTTCTTAATGATATGTAAAATAATTGTATATTATCAGTGGCATCTTAGATTTGATGAAATGTAATGCTAGTATCTATATCATATTATTTTATTGTACAATTTGTCATTTAATTTTTCTGTGTGATCTGCCCTGTTCAGCTCAGATAAACAATTCCTTGTGATTATGACTGACAAGGATCATCTGTTGCTTAAACAATTCTAAGCATATTGGAAATTTTAGATGTTAAAAAGGAGCTTCTTAGACATTAAAATATATCAAGATGATATTAGAAACTTTAAAAACTCTAGCAAATTGTCCATTACAGAAATAAAATGTCCTGATAATTTTTAAAATAGAATTAATTTTCTTTTTGACAGGTGAAAGAGGCCATTCCCACATTAACCTCTACTGTTAAATGAGTACCTTATTTCTAACTAAGTTAAGTCAGGAGATGAATCCCTTTGTTTAACACTTCTTAAGGTAAAAGTTAACATCCTGCCTTTATCAAATTGCTATCAAAGACATTACCCTATTTGGCTCTAGCATGATTCAATTGCATGAGGTCATACAGCCTACCAATAACTTAAAGTGCTTCACTTGGTGATAAGAAAATATATTAAAATGCTCTTCAGTTCATTAGTTATTGCCTAAGGTCATACTTGATGGTCAGTACATTTTCTGAGTTTGTTATGATAGCACAAAACAACTTACATTTTTAAGTCCTTCAGTGAAAGAAACATATGTTTTTAGAAATTATGTTTGTATTTTAACCTAAAAAATTTTTTAAAGTAGTTTTTCTTTATTCTTAACCACTTGATAGAGGAGTTGGAAATAGATTTAATGTTATTTTGTCGCTGAAGAATACATAAAAGACCTTTTTTAACCTGGATTCTGAAAACAAAATTTAAAACTTTTAACCCAAAAAAATCTGCTATGTAAATGGTAGGGCTTGATTTCATTTTGTTTTTGCTTTGATTTCAAATCCTTCTGTATACTTTCAAAAATAACCAAATGAGAGCAGGTCCCTCCAAGTCTACCCTTTGTGTCCCCCATGAGCATATGTTGCTTCATTAGGCTGGCTCAACCACCTGGTGTGGAATCTTTGGTCTCCAGGGACCCCTTCAACATCTGGCATTGGCTGTGATCTTTGTATATGTAAGCTTAATCTTCCTATTGACATTTTATAAGGAAAAAGAATGTGGAACAAATTAGGAAAATGTATAGAACAATACAAAATAAAGCTATATAAATCTATATGGTATAGTATTTTACAATATGTAGAAGAAATAAGCCAGTAAATAGGTTGGTAAGTATTCCAAATTAATTTATTTTAAAATTTAGTATGATATTTATGATATCAAAGATATATTTATTTATGTACTGTAGAACATTTTTGTTGGGTTGTTAATCTAGAGTCAGACTTTAGCCATCCTTAAAAAGAAATTATGTTATTCTACCATTAAATAAATTATTACCACTTTGCCGATGGTTTTAGTAGATTAAAATTTTATGGTGATATGATAGTAAAACAAGAAAAGGGATGAGTATCTCATTAACCTTCTGAAAGATAATGTAATTGAGTTTCTGAACTAGAGAATACTGAAATAATATACGAAGGAGGGAATGCTTTCTTGTCACAGAAAAACTGAAGAACATTATTATATCTTTAAAAAATAGTAAAGAAAGTTATCAGGAAACTATAACTAAATTAGTTACAATAAAAACAAAAGTGCTGTTGCTTAATTTTATATGAAAATTCTATTTTTCACTACCTTAAAAAATTTTTTAAAATATTTTAAAAGTTAAATTATTTTAATATAATTCTTTAAATTATGCTATGCATTTAAAATGAACCAAAACTAGCAACCGATGCAGAAAGTAAAATTAGTATATAGTGATGTAAAGTGCCCTTCTTTTGTTTAGGTATTTATTTATATAGTCATTGCATGTAGTATTATTTAAATTTTTATTGGAAGCAAATTCAGAGTGAAGTGTCAAGATATACCTATCATTTGTATTTATTTAATTTAGATAGACATTTGATTTCCTAATGTGTACATTTATTTATTGTATGGAAAAGTGTCATGATCATATGTAATAGATTTGTAGATGAATTGAGAGAAATTTTTGCTTGAAGCCCAAGAGATGGAGACTGATTCTCATCTTAATTTGCTGACCTGCTGAGTGATCTTGATTATTGTTCATACATATACAGCTAAAATTGGGAAGATTATGTAGCTGTTAGACATATTGCTATTGTAGCTTAATGGGACAAAGATTAACAACAGCATTGAACACTAATTTAATATAACAGATTCACTAAGTGTAATTTTAGCAGTTGAAGACAAACCTCTGATAATTTGTGGGATGAGTGGGGACATTATTATTCAGATACTTAACTAGAGGTCAGTGGACTGAAATATAGAACTTTTGTTTTTCAATTATTCTGTTCTATTTTGAGGTCAACTAAAACTGGTCACTTAATCACAGTTTTCTGTGTAATGCAGTTGAGAGGAGAGATATCTTTTTTCCTGTTGTCTAATAGGAAATAGCCCCCAAAAAGTACCCTTAAAGAAATATAATAATAGCTGTAGGTGTAATTTTCACTGAGAGCATCTTTGACTATTTAAGGTTATATTTAATTTGGCTGATGTAAAAATGCAAAGTATTCTTAATGTAGGCTCCTACTATTCAGAAATGGTATTATATGCCCTATTTATAGAATGACATAAATTCATAAATTTAAACTTTCACAGCCATATAATTCAGTCCATTCCAGGATCACTCAGGACTATAGAGAATCAGGGGTTTTTGTTTGTTTGGTCAGCTGTTTGTTTGTTTTAATATTTTTTGCCCAAGTAGACATTGCTTCTCAGATACCAGATAAAGAATAATAAGTCTTTCAGTTTAATTATTCTTATTAAAATTATGTGTTTTAACTGATTGACAATCATTAAGGGAGGGTTTTAAACTGAATTTTCTAGTTAAATTAAGTTCACCATTTTCAGTGTTTAAACAATATAGTACTTTTAGACAAGCAATAATCTTTTACTATCAAATTATATGCTGAAATAATGAAAGTGAAGATAACTCAGTGTAATTTTTTATGATCACAGAACATAGCAACAGTGAAAACTTAAATTCTTTTGGTATGAGTTAGAACAGTCTGAGTAGAATGTTCATATATTGTTCACCAGAGGTTTTGTCTCAGTGGCATTTTTTACAAGATTTTTTACAAATCTCTAGGTTGTTCATATTTAAGATTTCCCAAAGTGTTAAAAAATAATGTAAGACAATTTTAAGCCCATAATATATTTTCAATCAAATAATAATTCTTTGCTGTGATTGAATGCTTTTGAATATATCTGACCCAAGCAACTAGTAGATTGTTTTAACTCCAAAATGCCCTCTGGATAGCTGCACATGATGTAAAACAGTGATGACGAGCCTTTTAGAGCTTTCAATTATAACAAACAGCCCACTGCAGCACTCGTGCCTTAAGTTCACCATCAGTGATGTAGAAAATTTATCTTAATGTATTCCTGCTCCAAAAGTTACTCCAGAAATAGGTTGGAGAATATAGAGGTTCTCTCATTATGTTCCTTTTATTTTTCTCCTAGATAAAAAGTGCTAGTTGGTTTTCATTGCGGGTTAACCTGACTTCTGTTTTCAAGTTACATTTTATTTGTCTTCTTGGTGCCATTTTATTTTCTGGTTTTCCTATTAAAATTAAATAATGTCAGAAAATGTTAGAACTATAAGGAATCTTAAATATCATATTTAGCTCAACTGTCTCATTGCTGTTTACAACTAAGAATTCATTTTCTTCCATCTGCATATTGTACACACACAACCTTTGCCTGAAATGTACAGTAGTGGGGCAGGGAGACCAAAGGAGATAAGTATTTCTAAGACCATGGTGCAAAGAATGAAATTCTGAATGTCATCTTGCTTGACAAAGTGACTATTTCTGTCATGGAAAGTAGTTCTAGAAGGACACATAGAAGCTAGACTCAGCAATAGGCACAAAGAGACAGTCTTAGCATTCAGTATTAATTCACTCCACTCTTATACTCACCTGTCTCTAGGGATTTTACAAAAGTATACTCTTCATTAACTTGAGTAGAGGCAGAGAATTCAGGGATTGAAGTAAAGAGTAGAGAATTTTGGAACTGAAGTAAAATGAGCATTGTTAAATTCCTTTTACCAAAAGCTTCAAGAAATCCGAATCATCCCCTTCTGAGTTGAAGCAATAGATTATTGCTCACAAGTAAAAGAAAAATTATTCATTATCTTGATTTGGAGACACCAACAAACTTTCATTCTTCCAACCTAGTAGAAGGCTTTGAAGCAGTTTTAGTCAGATTTTATTCATATTTTGAATATCAATGGAAATATCAAATTTTCTATTGATATTTTGAAGTCTGGACTTTTGTTTGGAGGGTGAAAAAGGAAAGATGAAACAGAGCAAAAAATATAGGAAATCTTTTTTGTCCCTATATCTCCCTTGTGCAGTTGCTTCAAAAACAACTATGATTTTTTTTTAGAGATGTTCCATATATAGGCCAGACCACAGAATTTAGATTTTTTTAATGTATTCCAAGAAGTCAAAATATTAAGAAAGACTTAAGACTAGCATGAAAATCATACATGGGATAGATTATAAAAGTAAGGGAGAGAGGATAGTTTAAAGGGTGAGCAATTAAGTTTTGTTTTGTGACAAGGTATCACTGTATTGTGCAGCTGGTCACAAACTCCTGGGCTCAAGTGATCCACATCAATCTCCCAAGTGCTGGGACAGTCTCCCAAGTGCACACACCACAACTCCCAGCTAGCAATTAGATTTTTTAAATTATTTGTATCATTTTGATATTATAATTATCTCCCTTTTATCTTGAATCCTTTTATCTTAAATATTAAATTAGGGAAAACTTGAAATATTTTATATTCCTAGGGCCAAAGTGGCCCAATTAGGACAAAGAAACCTATTGTGTATCCAGCACTATATTTTATCTGCCCCTTCCCTTCCCGTTTCTGTCTCTTATTTCCTGCCTTCCTTCTTTCATTCATTCATTTTGCTTATAATAATCTGCTGAGGTAGTTAACATTTTACAGATGAGGAAACTGAGACATGAAAAGGAGAATAATTTCCCAGTAATTACTAGTATGTACAAGAACCAGGATTCAAACTCAGTTTACGTATCTCATACTCTTGCCTCTTTTTTTCCCCCCCTTTGAGTTAGAATCTTGCTGTGTAGCCCAGGCTGGCCTCGAACTCACAATCATCCTGCCTTGGCCACTGAGGGGCTAGGATTACAGGTGTGTACCACCATGCCCAATACCTTGCTTTTTTAATATAGTATCTCTTTGCCCATTAAAAAAAAAACAAAAAGCTGAGCATAGTGGTGCATGTCTGTAACCCCAGCCCTCTAGGAGGCTGAGGCAGGAGAATTGCAAGTTTAAGCCCAATCTGGGCAACTTACCAAGACCCTATCTCAAAAGGGTTGGGAATGTAGCTCAATGTAAAAGTCCTGGTTCTATCCCCAGTACCAGAGGAAAAAAAAAAAGACTACAAACAAAAATAGTCACAAAGTAGAATATTTCCATGATTACAAAGCTCACTGGTCATTAAATCAACAAATATTTAGATACTTAGTGAATATTTATTAAATATATCGCCTTATGAGGTATTAACAGGTGCTTTATGATCTTTCTCCTCAAAAAGCTTTTGTCTTTAAAATTTTAATTTTGTGGTTGCTTTTAATGCTGTATACAATCTTAATTTATTCCTTATACATACTTTCTTCATAGAAAGCGGTATATGCACTGTGAATCATTCATACAAAATTTTGTTCCTGATTATACACATTGCCTTATTCACTCAGGAAAACCAGGTAACGGAAATTTGTTTTAATGACAGACAGCTTAAGTTAGATTTCAGCAAACTACTGCCAATCAGCCAGAGCCACTCTGCCGCCTGGTTTTGTAAAGTACTTTTAGAATAAAAGCCACGGTCATTTGTTTACATATTATCTGTGGCTTCTTTTGTGCTGCAACAGCATAATCTAGTTGTTGTGGCAGAGACCACATGGCCTACAAAGACTAAAACATTTACTGACTTGCCCTTTACAGAAAAAGTTTGCTAACCCCTGGTTTCAATCAACAATATAAGCAATTCTAATATGCAAATATAATTACATGTACACATACATATGTTATATATATGAAAGAAAAATTATTTGTAAACTATTTGTTCTTTTGTAATATGTGCCCTTATATTTTTCTTCCCTAGCTTCTTTATTCTGGATACTAAATATTAGTGTTACATTCCTGATAGTATATATCTACAAGTCCAATTGGGGCTTAAAATTTATTTTCTGAATATTCTTCCTCTGAATAAGACCTTAACTTTGATTTTTATATATTTGTCACATATGCACATACTTGGAAGATAAGATTTATCTTTAAATATGACAGACCAACTTTAGTGTACCTCAAAATCACATGGTAACTGACTTTATGACTCCTAAAGGTTCTGATTCACTGGGTCTGAAATAGATACTAATAGTTGTAGTATTTCTAACAGTATCAGATACGTATTGCTGCCACTAGTGATCTAAGGATCATACTTTGAGAACCATTGGAAAGGACCTTGAAAGTAGTACAAGGGTAGCAGGAACCCTTAACGGTGCTCCCTGAAAGAGCCTGAGTCTTTTGAAAATTTACCATCCTTTCCCGGGGCGGGGATAGGGAGGTCTTATTGGCATTATGGATATTATATTGCTTCATAAGAGGAGCTAAAGACTGCCCTCATACATGATGACATAGCACATGGAATTCATAAGTTTGAAAAAGAGCCAAGCCATCTTTATGTGCTTGCATACAACTGGGATGAGCCTGTGTGTGTCAAGTTGGTGGAACCCCTTCATACTAAACACCAAATCAATCTAATTAAAGTTGACGATAAGAAACTGGATGAATAAGTAGGCCTCTATAAGATTGATAGAAAACTGTAAAATGGTTGGATACAGTTGTGCAGTAGTTAAGGACTATTAAGAACAGTAGGCCAAGGTTTTAACCAAAGAGTATTTCAAATATAAAAAATGAACAAGTAGGAAAACTGGTCTTGGGAGGAAAAGGGGAGGATTTAGCAAGCAGGGATGAGAAAGGAAAATACCAAATAGAGTATATACTATAAAAATTTTGTAATGATATGGCCAAATACAGTGAAAACATGTTAAGAGTGGGAGAATGAAGTGGTCCTTTGTTGTTTTATATTGTTAAATTGAGAAGCCTAGATTCTTATGCTAGCCTTTCTGCTTATTAAGTTGGCTGTATCACTTAACTTACTGAAATTCAGTTCTTCACATAAAATGAAGACAACAGTGCTTATCTACAGGGATTTATAAGGACTGACTAGGAAAGCAATTTGTAAAGTTTATCCAAGTATTAGCTGAAGACTATAAATACAAAGTCATTTGTGGATGGAAATAGAAGGCATACCTGTTACGAGAGGATGTCATTGTTAAGCTAAAGGAAACCTTTAAAGTTTGTTAGAGAAAAGAAATGATCAACACCATCTGCACTGAGTTATTAAGTATATTATTAGATTCATTTAAATTCTGAGGATTGGCCTTCAAATTTTATTAATTTGGACTGTTTAGACTTGAGGTTTTCAGTTGTCAAAATTGTTAGCTCATGGGTATTACTAACACAAATATTGATGTGTAGCTTTGGCCTGGTAGCTATCAATGGAAATCAGAAAATCAATAAACTTAATAGCTCTTCATTGTATAGTTGATGCATTTGCAGGACTATGTTGAGTATTGTCAGTGAATAATCAATTCGGTCATTGAGATCACTGTCAGAATATTTTTATAATATGCTATTTTATTTATGGGTTTATATAGCTTCTGCAGCACTTTTTTATGAGCCAACACTTTGTCCTATAGAATTCATAATGCTAACAATTGTGCTTCCACCCACCTGGAATCACCTGTCACCTTGGAAGTCTTCCTTCTTAATATAAGCAAGGCTGTATCTCTTATACCAGCTTCTACTCTAGGATTAATTTCATCTAGTACATTTACTCATACTCAATTAGTGATGGACCTACCTCATGCTTCATTGACAAGAAGGTTACAGTTACCAAGTCCCTACTGTGTGTTAAATATTATGGGAGTACACATATCTAGTGAGTGAAAACATATTAAGTTGATCTATAAGGAGTATAAAGTAAATCCCATGCTCAGAGTTCAAAGAAACAGCTCTAATCAGTAGAGGTTTGAGAAGGCTTCATAGAGGGTGGCTTTTGAGCTGAATTTTATAGAAGTAAAATTCATTTCAGAAAGAGTAAATGAGGCATTCTAGCCTAAGGCAAGAACATAAAAGAAAGTTTTGCAAATAATATTAATTTACAGTAGGGTTTCCAGCCATACTTTTAGGTACAAGGTAAGATTTCTGAGGAATGTAAATTTCAAGCTGAGGTTTAAAGAACAGATAAAGCGTTATATAGATAAAAGGGAGAGAGGATAGAAGTGTTCTGGATAGAGAATGGCTTTTGGGAGACCTAGAAACAAGAGTATGGTTTCTCAAATAACTGAAAACTGAATGAAATTTCATATGGTTGAAACCAAATGATTCTTATGGGGAAATGTTGTACACTCCATGGATAGAGGCCTTATTGTCCAGACATTTATAAATTCTGCCTTAAACAAAGCAAAATCCAAGAAATGTGATACAGCCAAAAGATTTGGCCACAGTCCAGATTTATATAGGTGATATTATGAATGTCTGTTGTTCTAAAACAAACAAATGAACAGAATGACTAATAGCATCTTGAAAGTCCAGAAAAGAAAAACATGTTTGATTAAAGGAAATAACTTTTTTGTATATGAAATAAAATGTGATGATTCTTGTTTTATAGTGGACTAAGAGTGTTTTCAACTGATTAAAAAATAAGGGGAGGGCCAGGGATTTAGCTCAGTGGTTCTGCCGCCTGCCTTGCAACCAAAAGGTCCCGAGTTCGATCCCACATACAAAAAAAAAAGTAGGGAAATTCAAAAAACTTGAATTTAATCTTTCTTTCTCTCTCTCTCTCTCTCCCCCTCTCCCTCTCCCTCTCTGTCTCTCTCTCCCCCTCCCTCTCTCCCTCTCCCTCTCCCTCCCCCCCCCTTTCTTTCTTTCAAGAGATCTCACTGTGTTTCCCAAGCTGGCCTTGAACTCATGGACTCAGGTGATTCTCCTTTTTTAGCATCCTAAATAGCAGGGAATTCATCACATCCAGTTTTCCAATAACGTGGTAAAAGTATTCTTATAATACCTCCAAGTTTAGCTTTTATCATTTTTTTGTGAGTTTTGATTTTACTTTTAAAAATAATATGTATTAACCTTTCAATGAGGAGTATGCAGTTGCTTTGGACTGTACTTCTGAGAGCTGTAGCTAACTTTAAGGCTATGATAACCAGATTATGTGTGGCCCTAGTCGTCTAGTACCCTGTCACAAGGTGAAAGACTTTCCCTGTCTCTCCTCTTCCTGTTTGTTTTCCTTCTCCTCTGTGTCTCATCTTTTTATTTTTCCTTCCTGTTTTTCATCCCTTTTTTATGTTTCTTTCTGCATGTCTTATTTGCCTGTCTATACTCTACATGATTATCCCTTAGCTCCCATTTTTTTCCTTAAATGCCCACATTTTTAACTAAACTCTGTTGTATTTTTATACTTAATAAATGTCACTTTCCTTTTTCTTTTTAAATACATATAGATGGAATATATGCATTTCTTTCCATATAATTTCTATTATTGATATGTGCTAACAAAAATTATTTTTCCTTCTGTGGGTCAATGACATATAACAGAAAAAGATTCACTAATCTTACCTCATTGAACATACACAACAGGTAAGGAAGAAGCTGGCAGAGATCATCTTCAGTAGCTGCCAGTGTTTGTATTGCTTTTAGCAGATATTGAGTTGGGATAGTTTCTTACAGTCCTTATGGCATGTTATTAAAATAACCAAGGAAGGTTTCCTGGAGGAATCAACTACTTGATTTCTAACTCCATAACATTACCAGAAGTATGAAAGCTAACATCCATGTCGGTGATATTTGCCTGGCCACCCTATTCTCACTTTAAGCATTTTTACTTTATTGGCACACATCACATTCACTCCCTTTTCAGACTGCATCAAAAAAACTATTCATCTTGTAAATTGGAATTAAAAAATAGTAATATAGTATCAATATATACTACAAATAAAAACAAAAGAACTGTATAAAATGTTGTTCATTTTGGATGGTGTTTTTGATACCACTAAATATTGGGATGTTCATCAGATTTTTTATTTCCTTCATTGCAAACTGCAAGTAAACAAGTTACATCAAGCTATACATCCATCCCATAATTTTTCTCCAGGAGGCTCACTAACCCACATCAACCATGTCATTTTTTTTTTATGCTCAAACTTACTACACCTTTTCCTCTCTACTCATACTCAATTAATGTGGACCTACCTCATGCTTCATTGACAAAATAGAATCCGTCAGACAAGAACATCCTCTTCTTCACCATCTGCACTTTTATTAGTGAACTGAAATTTGCTCCTCTCTTCTTTATTCTCACTCTTGTTGCCATTTTCACCCAGGGTGTTTCCAGACCCATCTTGCTTTATCAAGCACTTTGTGCCTTGTTGATTTCCTGTAACTCCAGTATTATTGATCTTTCCCCATCCTCTTTATCATTTCAGTAACAAGGAATAGTTATGCTCTAAGACAGTGATGGCAAACCTTTTAGAGCTTTCAGTGATACAAGCAGCCTGCTGTGGCACACGTGCCATAGGTACACCACCAGTGCTCTACAATCTACCATCTTAAGATAACTTCTTTAAATTCACAGTCACCATCCATTTCTCTTGATAGCCTTCACAGTCAGATCTTTTCTGTATACATGGTTTCTACCACTTTACCTCTTACTCACTAAAATAAAGAGCTTTATTGAGATATGATTCACATACCATGTAATTCATGTATTTAAAGTATATAATTTAGTAGTTTTATTATATTTAAAGAGATGTACAACCATCACCACAATGAATTTTAGAACATTTTCATGACCTGCAGAGAAAACGTATATGTAGCAGCAGTCACTCCTCATCTCATTCTCATCCTTTCCCCCAGTCATAGGTAACTACAAATCTTTTTTTTTTTTTTTGCCACTGGAGATTTGCCTTTTCTGAACAAGTCACATAGGATATTCATTTTTCTTCATAAATATTTTAGTTATTTTTAGCATTTGCTCTCATATAAATTTGACTGAGTTTTTCAAATTTCACTAGTTAAGTAAATAGACTGACCATCTGAAATGGAAGAATTTTTTTATTAAAATTACATTGACTAGGGCTGGGATTTGGCTCAGTTGTTCCGCCACCTGCCTCGCAAGCTCAAGGTCCCAAGTTCAATCCCTAGTACAAACAATAACAATAATAATAATAATAATAAAAATAAATTACATTGACTATAGATTAATTTGGTAAAAACATATCTTAGTGATGTTGAATATTTTTATCCTCAACATGGTACAGTGCTACATATTTTTAAAGATCTTCTTTAGAGTCTGTTAATAAACTTTCATGGTTGTCTCCCCAAAGCACTGGCACATCATTTGTTGGTTATCTTTTTAAAAATTATATTTTCTGTTCATGGCTTATATCCAAAAATGCAGTTAACTATTGAATACTGACTTTATATCTAACATCATCGATCAATACATATACATAATGTATATGTTATTCTTTTTGTTTCTTCCTTCCCAATTGTTATATCATTTGTTTCTTTCTTATCTTACTGCACTGACTGGACCACCAGTACCCAGTAGAACTGATAATCATAAAGGTATTGTTTTTTAATCTTTCACTATTAAGTACGATATTTGGTTTACTTTTTTTCCTTTAGTTTGGGTTAGGATTTTGTGGTTTTGGTAGATCCCCACTCCATTTTTTTTCTAAGACCAGAGATGGCTCCTTTTTTTTTCTTTTGTGTTTTTATTCTCAAATAAATTTTCAATTTTATCTAAGACTTAGTTTTTTTAGTTTAAATTTTCTACTTTAATGAGAAAATGTAATGAATTACACTAACATATCTTCTATATTGAACCAAATTTGCAGTCCTAGAATGGTTATATTGTCCAAAATAGTTATGATGTAGTATTTTTACACTCCTTGATTTCCTTTGTTTGTAAATCATATGGTGCTATATATGTGTGTAAATATACATGGGTATATGTGTGTGTGCATTACTCTTACCAACTTTTTGCATCTGCATTCAAGATTTGCTTCTGTAACTTTTCTTTTTTGTATGTGTTATTCTTAACTGGATTTAGAAGCAAAATTTACTAGCTTAGTAAAATTAGTTAGGAAATCAATTTGTGTAATATCAAAGTTTCCTTTTCCTTGAAAGTTTTATAGAACTTTTCTGTAAAATATTTTGAGTCTGCTATTTATGAAAAGTTTTCTTTTTCTCTTTTTTTTTTTGGTACCGAGGATTGAACTTGTGTCCTTGAGCTTGTGAGGCAGGTGGCGGAACCGCTGAGCTAAATCCCTAGCCCAGAAAAGTTTTCTTTTTCACATAATTCAATACTTTATGAGTTAGAGGACAACTGGGACTAGTTGCTTTACCTTTGGACTTAGTAGATTCTTTACTTTTTGAATCTCAGTGATATATTTGATTTTGTAAAATATTTTATCCTATGTTATTTATTCTTTTAATAGAAGTATCATTTAGGGAATCTTGTCTTCATTTAGCGCCAGCCATCTCCAGTGTGACTTACCTCATCACCCCATTAAAATTGCTTTCATCAAAATCACCAATACTTTCTAGTTTGCTAAATCTAGTGAATTTTCCTTGTCATATTCTACCTTTCAGCAGCATTCCACCCAAATGACTGCTTATCTGATTTTCCTATTCATCTCTTTTTCCTGTACCCAATATCCAAATGTTTTTGTTTACTGGAATTCAGACCTCTTTTCTGTTTTTGCATTTCTCTTCTTAGGTGAATTTTTTCATGCCTTATATATGCTTATTGCTTCCAGATTTATCTTTAGTCAGACTCTTCTGAACTCTAGACTTGGAGACTTGTTTTTTTAACATGTAGGCATCTCAAAGCCATCATCTTCAAAACTGAAGTTTTAACTCCACCCCAATCCAAAAACTTCAAATCAGTCTTGAAATGTTTGTTGATTCAGTCTCCATCTTCTCTGCTACTCCTGGTGTGGATTTTCATTTTCTGTTATCTAGACTCCAGTAATAGCCTCACAACTATCTACTCTTTCTTGATGTGTTAGCATGACCAGTGGCTACTGTAGATTATTGAGTGCTTTTCTGCCTAAGGAGCTAGTACTTAAACTAAATCTGACACAAGCAGGGATTTGCCATCCAAAGGGGATTCTAGATGGAAGGAACAGCTTCTATGAGGATCCTAAGCTAAAAATAAGCTTAGAATGCTTAAGAACTATAAAGTAGGCCAAGATCACTAGAGAAGGGGTTAGAAATTTAGTTGAGGTATTTAGAAGAAACCAGATTATATAGGGCTTTATAAGACTGTGGAGTTTGAATTTTATTCTAAATGTGATAAGAAGCCAATGAAAAGTGAGTTTGAATTTATGTTTTCAGAAATTAAAATAGAGACTGTGGCATATGAGTCTGGAAGTTGGAAAAGACATCAAGACCATAGCTAAAGATTTGAAGGTCATTAGCCTACGGATGATATTTATAACTGTAAGTCACCTAAAGAAAGAATATAGGTAAGGAAGAGAAAGAGCCCGGGATTGAGCTTTGGAATACCCTAGCATTTAGAAAAGCTGATTGGAAGTGAGGAATTATTGTCAATGGGTTTTTTTGTCGAGGAGTGGGCGTGCTTTTTGAGACAGTCTCACTACATAGACCAGTCTGGCTTTGAATTCACTGTGTAGCCCAGGCTAGCCTCAAACTTACAGCAATCCTCAGCCTCCCCAGTGCTGGGATTTCAGGCATACACAGCCATGCCTGGCAGAAAGAGAGGAATTATAACCAGTGATAAGAAAGAAAACAAGATGAATATGAAGTCATAGAAGCCAAATGAAAAAAGTATCACAAGGATGAGGAAGTCGTCCCTTTTATCAAATGATGGGTTGGAGAAGAAATAGAAATAGAATCCTCCTTTCAAAGTCATCCTTGAGTAGTTTTAAGGAAAAGATAGCTTTTAAGCATTCTCTAGAAATTGTGGTAAGAAATAAACAAATGCTGTCCTTCTCCACAAAATTTAGAAAATGAGAGAATCTTAAAAATTTTCTTTCTCTAATAAAGACTTTAGCCTTCTCCAGTAAAGGCTTTAGCATTTGTTCAGCTTCTTATTAAATGCTAGATTCCATGGATGTTTAATATGATCAAAACACTATTCTTCTTAGACTTTCAAATATATTGTTTTGATCCCTAATTTATACTGGTTTGCCCCACATCTATTTTGTGGGAAATTTCAGCATGATTTATAACCAAGATGCTTGGACCAGATCAGGTTCTCTTAGAGCTTACAGCTTTTGTGGGTCTCTAACTAGACAAACCCAAAGAAATAAATAAGTTCTCCTAGCAGTCAGCACATAGAGGAACAAGTAAACTGTTCTTATTTAGTACAACCCTCCTCCCTGCAGTCATCACTTTTGAACAGATTTTTTGTAGTCAGTAATTATTGTTTGAAGTAGTCACTGGCTTTATAAATGTGTGTCCTATATAACAAGCCTATGGCAAACCTATGGCATACATGCTGCAGTGGCTTGGTTGTATCATTGAAAACTCTAAAAGGTTCACCATCACTGCTATCTGTATAAGATCTTGAGAAAGAATCAGCAGAGGGATATTGAAACTTACCCTCTAAATCCATTTTCTGAGTATTTGGTCAAATGACTTTCTGGTGTGTTGGACATTAATTGCTTCCAGGGACTTGTTTTGCTGTCTGACTAATCACTGTCTCGTTGATTTTGTATTATTGACTTCCTCTGTCCATCTGGCTGCTGAATCAAGCAAGCTCCGAGTCATCCGGTAAAAACTCTTCTTGAAATGTTTAAAATTAACTGTAGATTTGTAGTGGTTTCATTTTCAAAGGTTTATATTTAGTGCCATCACTCTTACATAATAATTTTGTGACATTAAATGAATTTAACTAGGCCTGGACTTGTGTTATGCGTGTATATGTATGTGTGCATGTACAAAAATTATATTTATAATCAGTTTTAGTATTCCTCAATTGGGATTTTATACAGCTTTACACTTTTGCTTGGATTAAAGTGGCATACTGATCCAACATAAGTAATATTCCAGTTATTCAGTTACAGATTCTTCACACTCATAAATACACCTTAAGAGGTTTATAAATTTCAACATTTGAATGGACTCATAGGTTTTCTGCTCAGATGTTGAGATACTACAGAATGATTGTCACTAACATGCCATTTTACCATTCTCAAAAGTCACATATATTTAGAACACTAAGTATATACTGGTGGCTCATGTGAATTCCTAAGAATTCAAATGTGTGAAGTGATAATTGATTGCCTGGAAATTATGTTCTTATGCTTAGAGGTCATGCCCTAGAGCTACTGTCTTCCCATATTGGTCATGAGAAGATCTACATGTGAAGTTCTGTGTTAGAAAGGTTCTGTTCACCATCTCACCACTTTCCTTTTTTGTACTACCCCTTTACTCACATCTTCAGAACCCTTATCCTACCTAATTCCCAGGTTTTAACAACTCACAGTCCTGATCTTTCTATCAGTACCTCATCTCCTGGGTTTTTCCTTCCTCCAAACCTGTCAGTCCTTCAAGGCTCCTATACTTATCTATGTAATAATAAACTCATCTCTGATACAGGGCTATCCAGAGGTCACATTTGTGCTTTAATACAAACTATATCTTAGAAGAAAGGATAGAAATTTAATGGCAAAATTCAACAAAGATAGTTATTAAACTAGAACTTAAAACACTTATTTTTATAGTCATGCAAGTGTAAATAGAGCCAGACTTGCCTATTATTTTGCAACTTCATGACTTATTGTCATTAAAAAATACTATTATGAACAAATTGATGGATAATATTAATATTAGTGACTAAGGAATGGGCTAAAATATGTATCTCATTTCCCATTTATCAATTCCTTTTATTTGTTTATACTCTACTCTGCACCTTATCATATCTGAATGGCTCTACTATCTATGTCTGTTTAGAGAATGTAAAGATAGGGTATGGTTTGATTTACTGATAATATAATGTTTTAGAAATAGGTTAAAATGTAGATAGTTTTCTCTATTTTTGAAAAGGATACAGTCATTATTGATGTAGGATTTCCCATTGAAAGGTTGCTACCCTTTTTTCTTACAGTAGAATTTTTTAATGAAATCATTAGTTTTCATACCATAATATTTTAATTAAAAATTATATAAAGGATGTATATTCGGTATATATAAAGAACTCATCTTAATATTCGGAGGATAAGCAATCCAATTTTAAAAATGAATAAGACTTGAACACTTCTTTCAGAGAAAGATGAATGGCCAATAGTTGCATGAAAAAATTCCTCAATATCGTTAGTCATCAGGGAAATGCACATGAAGCCAGCAATGAACATACTACAGTATACCAATTAGAACACTACAGTTTAAAAACTGATAATACCCAATGTTGAAGATGTGGAATAACCATTACTGTACTGTTACATACTGTGGTGGTAATGTAAAATGATACAACCGGTTTTTTAAATGGTATAACAATTTCTTATAAAATTAAATATATACTTATCACACAACCCAGACATTAGGATAGTATTAACCACCTAAGAAAAAGTTAAATACATGTCTATTATAAAGATTTGTAGATCTCTGCGGCCGGCGGGGAGCCCGGCGCACGGCATGGGCGCCGACTGGGAGCTGGAGGCCTCTGGGGGCCCGCTCGCTGCTGCTGGCGACTGGCTGCGCGCTGGGCCTGCGCCTGGGCCACGGGCAGGGGACGGGCGGACCGCGGGGCACTCTCCTGGCTCTGCTACAATGTCCTGGTGCACTTCGCCCTGGAAGGCCCTTTTGTCTACTTGTCCTTAGTAGGAAACGTTGCCAATTCCAATGGCTTGATTGCATCTTTATGGAAAGAATATGGAAAAGCTGATGCAAGATGGCTTTATCTTGATCCGACCATTGTGTCTTTGGAAATTTTGACTGTTGTCCTGGATGGGTTTTTTGCATTGATCCTGATTTATGTCATAATCAAAGAGAAATATTATCGGCATTTCATACAAATTACCCAGTGCGTGTGTGAACTGTATGGCGGCTGGATGACCTTCTGCCCAGAGTGGCTTATGGGAAGCCCTAACCTCAACACCAACAATTGGCTGTACTTTTGGGTCTACCTGGTGTTGTTTAACGGTGTGTGGGTTCTAATTCCAGGACTGCTGCTGTGACAGTCATGGACAGAACTCAAGAAGTTGCATCACAAAGGAACCAATGTAGGGAAAAAATCTCGGTAAATTTTCAAAATCAAACACTACTAGCTTGCTTTAAGAGCCAGGATGGATCAAACAGTTCAGTCTACACTTTCTTTTTATATTGTTCTGAGCAACCTATTTCAAATTGGTTGTGAGGTGGCAAATTCTTTTTTTTTTTTTTAATTAAATGGCAAAAGAAGGAAAAGAGAGGGCTGGGAGTGTAGTTCAGTGGTAGGGTGCTTGTTTAGCATGTGCAAGGCCCTAGGTTCCATTCCCAGCACTATAAAAAAAGCAGAGGGTGAAGAGAATTAATTTTAACTTTAACTTGTAATAATATCACATTTAATTATACATTTTTTATGGCTGGCATTAATTGTTCCACATTAATAAAACCAATTAGAACATTGTAAAAAAAAAAAAAAGATTTGTACATGTATATTATAGTAACTTTGTTCTCAAAAGCCAAAAACTGAAAACAATGCAAATGTTCCCATCAATGAATGAATGAATTTTTTTTAAGTATGTATTCATATAGTAGAATTCTGTATCTAAAAACTATTATGCTGAACAAAAGATGTCAGATATGAAAGAATATACCATTTATATGAAATGTCTACAAAACTTAAGTTGGTCTATAGTGGTACAAAGCAGATCTATAATTGTCTAAGATCAGTGAGAGGTAGAGATTGACTGCAGAAGAACACAGGAAATTTTTGGTAGCAGTGGAAATATTCTATATCTTGGTGGTGGCACTTACCCTGGTTTAACATTTGTCCAGGAGAGTGCAGTTATAGTAGATAAGTTATGCTTCAATAAATGTAATTTGAAGTATTTAGTGGTATATTTAAGTCTTATGATTATATATAATGTACTACATCATTAAGCAAAATATTCTGCTCTTAAGGAAGGAAAACTAAGGGCTGGGGATTTAACTCAGTGGCACCACGCCTGCCTGGCAAGTGCAAGGTCCTGAGTTCAGTCCCTGGTACCACAAAAAAAAGAAAAGGAAAACTAATATTGTCTCCCCTTTGTTACCATCCTCCCTATTCAATCTCTGTTTAAAGAATCAAAATTGCTAAGTATATAAAATAAGCAAATAAATCATAACTGTTCATCATGTAAAGTTGTCAGAGATTTCAAAGACTACCAAACTACCATTACAATGGGACGCATATGGAATTTAAATACAAAGACTTGTATCCCTACAGTGGTTTTATATCCCTACAGTGGCTTTTATGGTATGTTTTAGGTTTATTCCAAAAATTACAATTTTCAGGTTCAAATGAAATAACAGATACAAAGGCCCTTTGTAAATACAACAAATCCCCTGTACCTGCCAACTATGCAGTCAGCTCACAGCTACTTGCAAATAAAAATTCAAATTAGAATTAGTTTCATTTTTCCCATGGACTCTTGGATGGCAAAAACTATGTTTGTTTCAAACAGAAATATCCAGCATTTAGCTAGCTCCATGCATACAAACAGCTGAATTAATTTCATTTTCAGTCTCTGAACCCCACTCTCTTAATTACTTTATCCTTGCTAAGACATAATACCCCATGCCCACAACTTAATGGAAGAGAGGTTTATTTTGGTTCATAGTTATAGTCCCTGGTGGGCTGGCTCCAAGGCAGAAAGGGCATGGGGAAGGTTCTGGTGAGGAAAACTGCTTAAATCATGGCAACCAGGAAGCAGAAAGTGAAAGGAACAGGGGAGGGAGATATAACCTTCCAGGTCACACCCCAACTAGCCCACCTCTTCCAACCTGGCCCAACATCCTAAAAGCCCCCATAACACAATCACCTTCCAAACACATGAGGCTCTAAGGGCCATTTTAGATCCAAACTATGACACCTAGTATTTTTATCAGCATGATTAGAGAAATTAAACCACATGAGCCTGTGGACTATTTCCTCTTAAATTTCTGAGCACAAATACAACATGTTTATAAGAAAATATATTAGAATTATAACTTCATACTGACTACTTAAATGTTCAGATACAAATATGTTAGATATATTAGTGTCATAAAGGAACACATCACAAAAGACTTGGGCTTAGGTTGCCTGCTTTTCCTGGAGTAATAAGTGCCCTGGCTGAAGAAATCAGCGGCTTGTAGAATTCAGTCTCATTGCTTCTAACCCCATGTATAAGGCTTCTTATTAAAGATGAAAACTAACAAAGAATTAGCCATGAGAGGAAATGCAGGATGAAGTCAAGCCAACCATCATCTCTATATCTTAAGAAGTTAATGTCCAAAGCGTGTTTGTTTGCAGTATAAGACTTCTGAATATACTTCCCAGGGCCTACCCTAGTGCAGTGGTATTAGGGGTAGGCTGCAACTTTGCAGCTCAGCACTGGGCTGGACAGAAACACCACGCTGTCAACATTTTCCCATTAATCGTTATTTCATTAATCTTAATGCCACACATGTACCGTAGCTAGTGCAAAGTCACAACATAACAACTTGCAAACAAAGGCAAAGGCATTGTTGGGATGGTGCAAGAAGAGAGTTGGAGTGTGGTTCTAATCCCCCTTGTACCTAAAAGTAAGCATAACCAGTGCTTTTGGGGAAATATAAGGAAAGACTATCTTGTCACCTTCTCTGGGATAGAGAACTAAGTGGATATGTTGCCTCTGGGTTCAGTGTTTCTGGAAAAAAAAACCTGTCTTTTCATTTTAATACTATTTCCAATAGCTTGATATTTCCACTTTGCAAAATATGAGACTCTGGAGTTATGTGCACTTATAAATATACTTTTGGATAAATGACTCATTCTTCTATTACTTTTCATTTCTGTCTCATTGATTTTCAAGTTTCAGCTCAATTTTTTAAAATAAGAATTTAAACTTAAGACTAATTTTAAGTAACAAACTAAGAGATTTGAAATTTGTTATTCTTTCTATTAATAGTTCTACCCTTGAATATGTTTATAATAATCAGCCACTATTATAAACTATTCTCTAATACACTATTTCTCTAATTTGTTATAGAAAGTATAATGAGTACAAAAGTGCATTACTTTTTAATCACAAAAAATCGTAGACAGCCTTATATTTGAACTAAATGTCAATATGAATTTGTGAGATCTTATTTTTATATTAATACCTGCATTTTGTAATGTATGCGGTATGTGTTTATATGTTTATTATAGATACATTCAACTATATTTATTCACAGAAATTTATATAGAGGCATTAAAAAACAGGCATAGTCAGTCATGGGTGTTCCTTATATATAAAGGTTATTGAGGATACAGAGATTTAAAAGATAGAAGAACCTAGTAATTGCCTTTAAGATCAGAGCACAAAGCATTAGTTTGGATTTTACAAGGCCAGCCAGCAACAAAAGAGCAGTAATTTATGAGCTCAGCGTAAAAGAATAGCATAATTGCATTAAAAATTAATGCTAATGAACACTAAAATGGAGAAGGTGGTTATGATGAAAGTTTGTATTCATCTTTCCTGGTTTGAATGATGGCTAGTGGCTTGATTAATGGCTTAATTTCTATCAATTAGCGGGGAAAAAATCTCCTGCGAGACAAGGGTAAATTGAGCATTGAATTACATATCTTGCTTTTGTGTGCTAAGAAAAAAGAGCTGCGTATCTGTGATATTAGCCACAGTGACAAATGTGGTATGTCCTGCGATGTCTGCATTAGCTCTTCTGACAGGCGAGTTGTGTGTGGTTACGGGGTGTTCGGAGATGGCTGGCAGACAGCATTCGCTGTGAGTTCCTTAGAAACACAGCTCTTCCATCTATAGAATTTTAATTAGAGTCAATAAGAATTCTAGAATTAAAATGGACAGTACACAGCAGCTGTAGATTCTATATTCCGACCTGTTAATCTGTTACACCTCACATTATATTCTTTTTTCTACCCTGTTAAAATAAAAAACTTCAAATACCTTTAGTTTTATTGGAATTATTTCTTAGCACTCTTTTTGACCACACAGGTTTATTACATTTGGAACAAGCAGAAAGCAGTGGTATATGTAATTGGACCACATAGTGCATGTTGGTTTAGACAAATTCGCAGAAGTGATTTTATTTTTTGTAACAACAATTGCTGTACAATAAATGATGAACAACTCTAAAGTGATAATTTCCTACTTTGGCTGTTTATAAGTTTAAAGGAGAAATGCTACATTTTCTGGAAACTTTTTATTCGTTTATAAAGCTTTTCAGAATATGACATATATAATTCTTTAAACATTTTCTCCAGATTTGAAGGTTTCTGAAAATATATCTCCTGATCTGGCTCAAGATAATGCCAAGAAGATCAAGATAATCTATATGACATCTCCTCTACATGTAAAGCTATATAATATTTTACTGAATGAATAAATATTAAAATGCAGAATAAGAACAATACCAAAAACATTCATTATTTCTAGTAAATAAATAAGGTAGGAGAGAAATAATTTATTGGTTGGCAGGAGTGAGCAAAGAATTCATTTCATGAGAAATAATCATTAAATTGCAATTCAGAGATTTGATCCCAGTTCTACTGCCAACTAACCATGTGACCTTGGCCAAATTACCCATCAACCTCAGTTTCTCATCTTTACACTGAGATTGATAGGTTTATCTCATGCAGTTTTGATATTTAAATGAGGTAATTCCTGTGAAGTAGTTAGCACTGAGTGCCTTAAATATGTTTCCATTGCTGCTGCTCTTACTGCTTCTGCTACTAGAACAGCTCGTCTGACTTTTTAAACAGCTATTTAATTGAAAAAATTAGTTTCCCTGACTTTCCCCACAAGTAAAACATTACAAATATTGACCAGAACCAAAATTTCTGTGGATCTACCCACACTAAACTAAAGCATGTTTGCTTTTAAAACATGGTTATTTCTACTTTGGGTAGTTTGTATTATAAAATATCCATTAGGAAGTAGCCGAACCGACCTACTTATCAAATCACTGCAACGTAGAGCAGCAAAAGCTCTGCATCCACACTTAGCTCAGAGCATCCAGTGAGTCAGGATGAACTCCAGCAGGGTATGAGATCTGGATGGGCCTTTTGGGTCTTCTCAGAGATGTGCATAGGCCTGCCCACTCCTTCCATTCCCTACCTTCTGATCATTTGTGTCACACCACAGGGTTACCACAAGATATGTGAGTCAAAGCCAATTACTACTACCTGGCTGAACCCAGAAAAGGTTGCCAGCTTTTAACTAAAAGGTTGCCAGTTAGAAATGCATATATTCTGACTTTTTAGCCAACTTCTGTGTCATTAATACTATTACTAAATTAGCACTTTAGTACTATTACTTAATAGCTATTGTTTATTAAGTGCTTTTAATGATTCCCTATCTCTGCACTGACCACAGGTATTATCTCCCAGATTTTCATGGTAGTTGCTTCACATCACTCTGTCTCTGCAAAAAATGTCATCGTTTCAGAGCTCTTCCCTGATTACCCCAACAGAAACCGCTGTCCTCCTTTCTAGCTTTCTACCTTGCTTTGTATTATGTTGTTTATTTGTTCATTGTTTTTCTCCCTCATTAAAGCATAAGCTCCATGAAGAAAGAAACTCTGATTTCTAAATCCCTGGTATGTAATAATGTCTGGTATATTGAATGTGGTCAAATATTTGAAAGGAGAAAGAAGGAGCATGAAAGAGGGGACCTCTCAGCCATCCTATGAAGTTTGGGTCCTTATAATCCCCATGTTACAGATAAGAAAACTGAGCTTGAACCATTTGCTCGAGTCCACAATAGCTACTAAGAAGCAGAGACAGGACTTAACCCAGACATACTGAACCCAGAGCCCTTAAAACTAATTACTTGAAGACATTTAATTTTTTAAGGTACAAAAAGTTATAATTTCTAATCTTTTAAGTTCCCCATGGTGTTTTGTTTTTTAATGGTTACTTTAATGTCCTTTAATTTTCAGTTATTTGATAAATGTCCATTGACTGCTTACTAAATAATAGAGCATCCTCCACTAACACAAAGAGATATGTCCCTTCTAGCTGGGGAAATGAAGCTTGCATTCACAGAGAGGTTAATATCAGTGTAAAATAGCATATGCTAACAGCCAAATGAATTGTGAAACCGGCCTTTTTCTCAGAGGTGGCAAGGAAAAGCATCACCAAAAAGTCAATATTAGGTATAGTCTTAAATGACAGGAAAGATTTTAAAAAGATGAGAAGTGAGAGAACTAAATGAGGCACTCAGTGTGAATTTTGTCTTGAAGAAAGCCAAGTCACATATCCAGATCACTTGCATTTATTTAAATGTTTAACCAAAATTACTTTTCACTGGTACAGTAACATTAAAGTTATTTCTGTTTCATAAGCAATGTGGTAAATAGTTTAATGTGAGGTGAGTTTGTCTTAGACCCTTTTGGGGAGAGGGCTGTTACAGGAGACTTTAGGAGTCAGTGTCCATCATGATTTTTTGATACTGT
Organism: Heterocephalus glaber; assembly: GCF_000247695.1. The sequence goes on from NW_004624730.1 coordinate 36,244,170, forward strand.
TGTGTAAACTTCCAGAAGACTTAACAGACAAGCTGGACTCCACCTAAGAAAGTTTCTAATCTTTTAAATTTTTCTGTATGTCAGTTCTAGGGATTTATTCCCAGGGACATTGGTCTTATAAACAAGCTAAAAAATGTTGGGGTTGGATGGATTTCTAATTACATGCTTTGTATACTTTTTTAAAGAAACATTAAAAATGTTCTGTTTAAAAGGTAAAGCAATGGCTATGTTCTGTTAAAATTTGTGTTCGTGAGAAATTGTTTTAATAACTTTAGAATTCCAAGTAAGTTTTATAAAACATTTTGTGTGCTTACAAATTTTATTGACTAGCCAACTTTATCATATAAGTTTGCTATTGTTTGCCTTTTTTCATTCTTTCCTTTCATTCATTGTTTGCTTTCATTCTTTTTTCATTCAATGCTTTACAATTTCCAGGGTTGGTTTTTAAAGAAATATCTATCTTGTACCATAAAAGGGAATTTCATAGATATTTTCCATTCTTGACTAAGATTTGAGTCAATTTAATCTGATAATAAGATAGTCTTTTGTATTATTCATGTGTTTGTAGCAATACTATTAGTATATAATTTTTTTTCCTGGAAATAACTGAACAGCTGGGCCAACTGACCCAAATTCTTTGTAACATAGATGCATTTAACTTTAGGGAAATTCATAAAATATTAATATTCGAAAGGAATCAGTTGAAGATGAGTTCTTTGTATGTGTTTAAGGTATCTTTCATGAAACTCAAGTTGCTGTTATTCTGTGATTACGTCCAGAGCAATGGTGCCATCTGCTGTTACCAGCTTAGCATTGCTAGTAGAAGATTTTGGCATATGTTTGCAATCTGCAAATAAGTACAGACTAAAATTTTTGTCTTTTAAATGAAAGTTTACATTGGATCTTGTCATTTTTATTTAGTAATTTTAAATTTGTATACCAGTTGATGATGTATTCAACTCTGTAAATGTTATAACATGAAATTGATTGCCAAATAGAACTTTAGTAGGAGAGCCTAATTTATAATACTATAACCTCAACAGTAACTAATAAAACATTTTAATTTTTAACATTAATTTATTTTCAGTGTAGTGAATTAGTATAGATTTTTGTGACCTCTAATGATATGGCTTTCTGATTCCATTATTTTTTATTTTACATCTCTTCTACTGACATGTGACAAACATGTGGAGGTCATTTTATTCATCAATAATGTGATTATAAAAATCAGTAAGTGCTAATGGATATTTTTCCTTCATATTTACCATTATGTTTTAAAGCATCATATAATTTTGATTCTCCCAATAACAATGTATTTGTCTTTATTTTTATCTCATGGTTGATGATTACAAGACATTTTGTAGGATAAGTATTTATGAAGAGCTAGCTTTAAGTCACATTTCTGCCAATCTTAAAATTGGTACAGGATTTTTAAAGAAATTGACAAGTGTAACATAAGAAATAGAATTTAAAGCAATGCAATATACATTATTGATGTGTTTTCTTCTAAAATGACAGGATTATACTTGAGACATACATTTGTGGGCATTGGTATTAGAACTTTGAGTACAAAGCAGTTTAATATATTTTTATGTATACTGTTTTCAGACAACACAGAGCTAAGCTATTAAAAGACTGAAAATATTAGGAATCTTTCAAATTTTAATTTCACTATCACTCCCTTACAGCAAGCAAAATGATTCCTACATTGAAAGATAAAAGCTATGTTAGTTTATTTTCATATTGTGAGTCAGGCACACTGGCTCTTTCTATGTGCCCTGTACTTTGTTAGTCCTGAGGTGATTTTTGAAGAAGCACAAAGATTATATTCTGCTTTCTCTAATCTTTTCTCTTCTTTCCTTTATAATTTCTGTAGTGCTGTTTTAATAAGCATACTGGCCCTTTAGCCGGCTTCTATGATAACATTTTTATTTGTATTAACTGGTTGTATTTCCAAATTTAAAGATACAAACACCAAAAGCTTTACACATCAGTACTGTTTGTGAGTTCACCTCTGACATTTAATACTAATGATGTGCTCTGCAAATCCAAATGAGAGAATATGTTATGGAAAAAACCCAAGAGATCCAATAGTTGATACATATGAGACATCATCCTGAAGTCAGAAATAATGTCTTTTGGTTGGGAATTTAGTGATGGTGAAAGAATCCTAGTGAAACTAATTAGAACCTGTACAAACAAATATTTTCATGTTAACATTAAAGTTGAATCACGTGGAATGTACCCATTATGACTTTTCTCTGCTGTATTACTATTACTATAATGTAATTAATTTAAAAGTTACCCACTGCTTCGAGATGTTTTAATATTGATTAATTAGCTGGACAAAAAATTCTCTCATTTCACATGCCCAGTACACTGCGTAACTAAAACCTAGATAAGCTTTTATTTGAAAGCACATGGAGCTATTTGCTTTTCTATGGCATTCTGATAGTACTTATGTAGGAAAATACACTTTTCCAAAGATGGGAATATTAGCTCTGGCAGCTGCTACTTCCAAGCATTCCATGCACTATTTCTGACATGAGAAAAGACTAGTTACAGCTGTCAGGGGCACATCTTCAAATGAGCTGTATTTCCCATAAATAAACTGAAGCTTGCACAAGACTATATAAATATAATTTATGGTTGGCCAAAAGTTGAGACAAGTATTTTAAAGAAATGTTCATTTTTATTGAACTTATGAAATCAAATTTCTTTTCATACTCTTTATAATTATGTCTATAGCACCATTCAAGTTTTTCAGCTTAGAGCTGCCAGGATATAAAAATTACTTTGGTGCAAATAATTCCACTTTCTTGTCAAACCAGTGATTATAGTTGTTTCTTTAAAAAGTAAATCCAGTCATTACCCATGAAATCCAAATTTCAGAAGTTTTAGGTGTCTTAGCTGAGTATAGAATGGCTCCTAATTCAACTATGTATTTGTATCACTTTTCAGCAACAGTTTAAGCAGCGAGAGTATGCACCACATACAGTTTTTCTGCTCAGTTAATATGTATGTAAAGAAGAAAATGCAAAAAAATGAAATGACACATGTATATAACTGTTTATTAAGCAAAAGCAAAACAACCATGAGTAGGCATTGGAAGAAAAATTATAAAAGATTACTGTGCAGTTGTAAAATAGGAGGAAGTCTCTAAACTGCTGTGGAGTTAAGAGTGAAGACATTAAGTGAAAAAATGCAATATACATAAGAATGTATAGTATGCTATGTATAATAAGCAAGAAAAGAATATATTCTTATATTTCCCAAAGTAAACATTGAAAAGATAAACCCAAACCTAATAAAAATGGTTACTTGTGAACTAGAGAAAGGAGTAGAGGCATGGGATAGGAAGGGAAACCTAGATACCTCTGAATGATGATGTTTTAAATTTTTACCTTAAATCACAAAGCAAGACCTGATAATCAAAAACTAAAATAAATAAACCTGACCATACAAGTTGATAGTATGATCACTTAGAGAATAATTTCAAGTCATGTTAAGAGCATAGTGTTTTGACAGTTTATTAGCAGAGTAAATCCTAAGGTCTAAAAGACTGCTAAGAAATTTTAAACTGCATTAATATACCTTGTTATAATGGCTGTCTTGTTATTTTGAAACTAATACATATTAAGAAAAACAAATGAATACTTTTGATTATTAAGGCCTAAGACTTACAGGAAAAAATACTTAAATATAAAATGAAAAGATTTCAACCAAAAATTCTATAATCTTTAATTTGGTTGATATTATCAGCATGAACTCACATTAATTTTTCTCTTTTACAAATATGTATTTCCCATCCCACTGAAAAGACTGTGAAGCAGTGATAACTTAGTGACTGTGGACATCCCTAGTGCTTGGATTATTGTATCTAAATATCATTCCTCACTAGAAGAAGTCCAGGCCTTTTTTTTTTTCCAGGCTTTTTGAAGAAATGACAAATTTTATATCTGGGACAGGAACTACACAAGACAATTATAGTACATGTTGTCATGCCTTAACTATGGGGGATTGACTAGCTAATTTGAAGAGGCTTCTACTGCTCAAAGTTGAAACAATTTAAGGATCAACGGAGGAAAATAATTACCATAGATTGAAATATATTAAATAATGTACATAAGTATTCTGAATTCATAATGGTCATTTTTGGTCACCTTTGAACCAAAATGAATAAGGAGGAAAAATTAAACATTTTTATGACTTTTCTATACAAGCTATATTTATTTCATAGTCACTAAATAATCAATGAGCTTTAAGTTCTTCATTATAGAAAATCAGAGCTAATAAATGTGGAAAGAAATAATAAGGTTAGAAAATTACTACCCGACAGCCTCTAATGAGACAATTAATGTAAAAAACAGTAAATCATGTACCAGAATTATTGTGTGAAAGACTGGTGACAAACTTTATAATGGGAGGGTCAAGCTAACATCACCTTCGACCCACTGATCAATCTGAACATCACTAAAATAGGGGGAGGCGCATAGTGATACGATGCAAGAGGAATTACATAGCAGTACTTGTGATATATTTTTGATCAAAAGAAATTGAACCTCAGTGTAATCAGGCCTTAAGGTCTAATTACTCATCTACACAAAATATGGATAATTTAGGAACGTATTAAATGAAACACCATGAGGATAAAATCACTCAGATCCAGAATGTAAAAATTTTATGGAAAAAAGGATCCAGTTTCTTCAATAAATAAATGGCTATGAAAAGGAAGGATAATGGACTATAAATGCTGAAAAGAGATTTAAGGTACCTATCAACCAAGTAGAATGTATGATCCTTGTTTGTATATGTTTCAAACAAGGGAACTGTAAGTTTTTTTAACATAATTAATGAAAATTAATCATGGATTATGTAGGTGATACTAGAAAATTATTGATCATATTTGTAGGTATGAAATTGTATTATGTGTTGCTGTTGTTATTTTAAGTCCTTGTTTGCCAGAGATGCCTACTAAAACATTCAGGCATAATGTCATATGCTATCTGAGATTTACTGTTAATTACTGTAGGTTCCCATCAGAAAACATCTTGAGGGGGGGATGAATAGATTAAATGAGAGTAACAGAAAGATATTGATTTTAGAAATTGAATGGTGGGTACAGAATGATTCATTGTGCTCTTATCTCTTTTATATATATTTCCATAATAAAATGTTAAAAATTTTTAAAAGCCCTCCTTCCGTATTGCTGAGATCATAATTAGCAGTGCCTGCTCAGCAATATTTTAGGTTTTAAGTGAGATGCTTAGTTCCTGTGAGTGCTGTATTTTTGGGTCTCAAAGGGAAGAAGTTTCTTCTTATAACTGAAATGTAATATCTTTTCATCCATTTAAATTTCATAAGTAGTAAAGAGTCTTCATAGAATAAAAGAACATTGCTTAGGTGTAGTGTTGTTAACAAGCTTATACCAAAATACACTGACATTATACCCTCTTTTTTAGACCAAGCCACCCTGGTAGAACAGGTGAAAAGAGTAAAAGAAATTGAAGCTATTGAAAGTGATTCTTTTGTTCAGCAGACATTCAGATCAAGTAAAGAAGTCAAAAAGGTACGTTTTCATACAGGCATTATGAATAAGCCTTTGGATTCCAACTGAAGAGATACATTATTAGTGCGTTTTAGTTAGATGTAAGTGCTTCTTCTAATAGATGAAGTAGGTTGAGAGAGTTTTATTGAGAAGAAGCAATCAGTGAGAATCAGTTCCACTTGTATAAAAATATAGTGTAAAAATGGATCTGATGCCATTTTTATTTTAATTTACCAAGACTAAGATCTCAACATGATGGTTCTGTTATAGTAGTATACATTTCCTAAATATATACAGATATCTTTTATATATAGATATCTATTTTTTGAATTGACATTTCTAGATGAAAGTTAGATAAAGGACTTTAAATAATAAAACTGTTACTCTAAGAGTAACATGTATTTCCATCCTTTGCTCAGATGTGTCTTAGTCAACCACAGTTAAAAGGAGTGTTGATATTTTATTTGTTGAATTTTTTTATATGTTCTTTCATTCATTAGTACAGTTCCTTTTACGAATATGTTTATGTTCCTTTAGTAGAAAAATGTCTAGGAAATACAGGTATTCTTTAATAACATTTCTAATTATAATTCCCACTTATTTTAAAATATACATTATAAATGTATTAATTATTATAAATATCCTAAGGATGAATGTAATAGTTCACTTACTTTCACTCTGATATTACAAATTTAAGTAGTTGTAAGTTTTGAGACACTACATATGTGTTTATAAATATCCGTTATTCTTAAAATAAATTTTCAAGATGGAGTTATTTGTTAAAGGTTATATTGTTTAACATAATTCCATATTTATCCTCAAAAAATATTACACCAACTCAAATGCCACTCAAAAGTGCAGGGAGATGACTTTTAGTCATCTCGTGGTTAACTCAAGGCCTGTCAGGCTTTTTTATATTTATTGACCTAACGAGTGAAAATTAATCTATTGTTTTCATTAGCACTCCTTTATTACTAGTGATAGGAAAGACTTTTAATTACCATTTTTAAAAAATAATTTATTCAGGAGACATGAAGTGAGTATGTGATACATGCCAAGCACATAATCCCTGGGTTGTCATCCTGTTGATTGCATTTAAAATTTTAGTAGTTTCCCATCATAATTCCTAAATCTTGGAGCTATGAATGGACATTCATAAATGTAGTTACCTATTTTATTTAATATCTTACTGTTGCATATTATAAGCACATTTATCTGTCCTAATAGAAGTACTGTAATTTATTTTAAAATTTGCTTTGCTAGTATTTGTTTCCTAAAGTTCACTGAGACTTTCTCACAGTCAGTTAGTACTTTCTTTCTGTGGAAATACTTGTTCTTTTATAGTTATTATGATAGGCTTTCTTCAAAACCACCTTTTCCCATATGGTATTATTAATGTTCTCTTTAACTTATTTTTAATTCAAACCTTTCCTTCAAGAAAGCGTGCGTTGAAAGATAAGAAATAGTTTCAACAGGAGAGTGTGGTAAAAAGGCTCAGGAGATGGCATTTACCTTGGTGAATGTACAGTAGTCTAAAGTCTTAATCCAACATTGAACTTTTGTTAATAAATACACTTTGAAATGATCAGATGAGCAGTGATAGGTTATCAATGAATAAATTCACACTTGACTGAAATATAATGAGGGACAATTTATTAGTTTAGAAAACGACATCCTTTTCTAGTCTCTGAAATGTCTGGGTCTGCAATATAAGTCAAGGATTCAAGATGCCCAAGAAGCTGAATTATTTATCAGGAGATTACTTAGCAAAGAGAAGTAAATTATCTTGAGGAGTATTTTATTCAGATCATAGGAGGATATGATGGGCTTCCCTAATACATAGCAAAAATTAACTTTCTTGAGGACTACATTACTATAGCCCAAGTTTAGTATCTTTCTCTTCTGGACAGTGCTACACACTGATTTAAAGTTTGTATCTCTAAGAAAGAATGTTCTATACCAACCACCCCTTCAGTTGGTACAGTCTTTCTTCAGCTATGTTAATTCCACTAATTAAACTAGGGAGCTATTACCAGGAGAAAATGGGTATTACCAATGACATGCTAGACACTGTGTCTCCTGAAACACATATTGATTTAACTAGTCGAACTCTCTGAAATCATATTTCTCTTGCCTGAGTGGATAGAGAATCTGATAGCTCCTGCCACTTCATTAACTTCAGGAGCCAAGATGAAGCTTGTTTTCAAACAGCTGTCCTAGATACACTTAGTATCAATTATTCACCCCTAATATTATTATTTCTGGGAGATAATCAGCCTGTGTTCAGTTGAAGAGTAAATAATCCCATGCAGTGTGGGCTTTTGTCCTTTTACTTGCAAGTGCATAATAAAACTAAATTTTCCAAACTGAACCACCAGATGGCAGTGTCACTAAAAGTCAGAAGTAGTAGTACCTATGTTGAGGTTTGTTTTATCATTAAGGCAAAATTTTCTCTTACACTATTCCTCACTTTATTTATTTATTTTTTTGGTACCGGGGATCAAACTCGGGTCCTTGCGCTTGCACAGCAGGCGGTGAAACCACTGAGCTAAATCCCTGGCCCTTTTTCCTCACTTTAAAAAGAAGCAATTAGTGATTATCTCTACTAATTTTTAAATCACTTATTATTACATAATAACTTCTATGCTCTCATCCTAACCTTTGAGAGCTTTACCTTATATGTTTATATGTACTTCTCAAAAAAAAATGTTAGTCTATCATATAGGTAAAAACAGAATGAGATTAATTGGTTTATATAATAGAATTTTATCTCTCTGACCTGAAGAAGTGGGATCCACATCTTGACGGCTAGAATAACAGCACTGCATATGTTTTTAAGGCAGTTGAACATGACCAGTTAGTCTTCTAGCTAAGCCCTATAGCATAACTGAGATATTTCCCAGTTAAGTACTATATAGTGTGGTTGAGATATATTCAATGACATGCTCCTACAGTCACTACAGAACAACAGGGATTACCAAAAATCAGTTTCCTGGGCCTCCATAGATTAATATACTTGCCACTTTTCCCCAGACAAAATATTGGGCTTTACTACTAAATATCCTATTTTTTATAGGGTCATTATATTACCTGGGGTCATGTACTTTGTAGGCCCAGTGTATTGGAGACATAAATATTTGGAAACCTGGAGTTGGGGGTGGTTGTTGGCTCTGAAATATAAAAAGAAATCTGCCAAATCAAATTCAATATTTCTTAAATGTTTATAAAAGCTAATATGGTAAAGGCTTCTATTACCTCATGCAAGAGCTTCCACAGGAAAGGTTGTTAATTGCTGATTTGGCAATTTCTGCCTGTGAATTCATGTTTGAAGAAACCAGGAACTATGTTAAGCAAAGAAAAGCTTTTGGGAAAATAATTGCACATGTACAGACTGTGCAGCATAAACTAGCAGCATTAAAAACACACATATGTATAACCAGAGCTTTTGCGGACAGCTGTCTACAGCTGCATGAAACAAAACATCTGGACTCTGCCTCTGCTTCCATGGTGAAATATTGGGCATCTGAGCTACAAAACAGTGTAGCCTATGATTGTGTACAGCTCCACAGAGGATGGGCATACATGTGGGAATACCCAATTGCAAAAGCTTATGTGGATGCCCGAGTTCAACCAATCTGTGGTGGTACCAATGAAATAATGAAGGAACTGATTGCAAGAGCTATCATCCGTGACCAGTAGGCATCTGCCCACATCCTGAAATCCTATTATAGCTAATCAGGTTTTAAATCTACTGAAGACAAAATCTAAACTGGAAAAGGAGGAATGTGGCACATGCTTTTTATGTGTTCTGGCTATAGAGAAAGAAATCAAATACAGATTAACACAGAGGAAGAGAAATTTTTGAATCCAAAATATCAAATTTTCTCATAAAAAGTTTAATTTTTAATTTTTTTATGTAGAAGTCAAAGATTTTTTTAACCCTAGAAACCTTAGTATTTCATTTATCTCTAAAATTCTAGAAAGTATTAATTATATAAATCCTTAGAATTGAAGCAGAACTAATTTTATATTGTCATGCCATAAAAACATTAATAACATTGACCATGCACTTGTAAAGGGGAAAATAAATAGAATTTAGAATTTAAAGACACTCAGCTATGTATGTTTTGCTCCAAATTCCCTAGAACACTGTTAATACCATGCTACACCAACCCCCTATTTTTATGTAATGCATGGAACCTATTCCTCAAACAAAACATCACATTGTACTCTATCAACATATGGTTATTATATATCAATTAAAAATAAAACTTCTTTTAAAAAAAGCTAATATGCTTAAAATTAACGTTATTGAATGGTACATTTAGTATTTGTAACACCTCCACCTTTGAAAACAATTTGTAGAGTAGATTTCTCTTACTTTTCAAGCATTCCTAAACATACTTGGTGATTGCTCAGAGGTCTACTACTCAGGGTCCTTTTGTCTACAAGAGTATGAATCTATCTTGTGGATACAGACCCACTTCCATTAGCATAAAAATGAAAAATGACTGATCATAATTCAGTAAGATACATGCTAAAAACAAGGAATGGATCTTGACCTCAGAAGTTAGATTTCTGCTACCAGTCATTACAGAATAAATGGTATCAAACTTTCCCTCTACCATAAACAATTATAGAAGTTGACAAGATGTATGAAGTTATTATTATTTTCAAGTATTAAACAGGCAACAGTCTTAAGAGAAGGGAAACAGAAGATGAGCCCCACAATTCCCCAACTTTCTGCCTGGTATCATTTTCCTGCTGCGGTGCTGAGCGGTGATACCCATGCAGAGTGGTGGTGTAGCTGAGATTGGGAAGCAGTGACCCAAATTCTGGGATGGGGTGTTCAAGTGTCCCTTTTACTCACTGTTTGCAAGCTACTGTGGCCTCCTTTCTGATCTTTTCTTTTCGGGCTCTTTGTACTCACTGGTCTGTCTGGCCAAAACACTCTCTTTTTCTTCATGTGCCTTGCTCTTTTTCATTCTTCAGGTCTTAAATTGTACCTCTTGATGATGTTTCTAATCACCCACTCTATAGTAAATCCCTCTCCCCAATTCCCATCATACTCTATATTAGCACCTTATTTATTCCTTGATAGCATATACTACAATTGATGATTATATGTTTGTTTTGCTATGTATTTGTTTATAATCTGTCAATTTCATGAGCAACCTATAATCTTCAGTTGGTTCAGAGACCATATCAACTTTATTCTCCTTGTGGACCCAGTGCTGAGCAATTAGGAGTGCTTAATAGTACTGGTTAAATAGATGCACATTTATTTCTAAAATAAATTAAGAAAGGACTAATTATGCATATATCATTATCTAGACATTTTTCCCAGTGACAGCTGTTTTATGCTTCAAAGAAGTGAATGTTCTGAAGTAGATAAGTTAAAAAAAATGGAAATTAAAAAAAAATAGGTATAGGACAAGGCTACAGAGTGCAGTTAATTCCCATTTGTCTTTTTAAAATTATACTTCAGTTTTGTATTTCAGATTCTTATCTAATCCATCTCATTCCTTCAACCTTGCTTGAATCAATTTCCTGGCCACCTCCATTTTCAGGGAAGATATCCAAACTTACCTAAATAAGCACTACACTGTTGGCTTCTTCAATGCAGCAACAAATGATTAATAAATCTTTGTGTCCCCAGCATATAGCACACTGCATGGCACAAGGTGAATAAATGTGGAATTAATTGAGTGCCTACAGTTTGCAAGCAGGTATAAGAAATTCTCGTTTTATTTCTTACCAGGAAATGTCACAATTTTTTTCCAATCTTTTATTTTTAAATGTCTTCCATAACCTTAAAAAAAAAAACCTTTGAGTACATCAACTGATGAATGGATAAATAAAATGTGGTAGATACATACAATGGAATACTAATGAACAGTAAAAAGAAATGAAGTACTGATACATGCTACAACATGGATGAGTTTCAAAGCATTATGCTAAGTGAAATAACCAGTCTCATATATTATGTGAAATATCCAGAATAGACAAATCCATAGAGAAAATAGACTCGTTGGTTCCCTAGGAATGAAGTTGGCAGGAGTGAGAAGTGACTACTAATGAGTATGGAGGTTTTTTGAGGGGAATGATAAAAATATCCTGAGGTTGACTATGATAATAGTTGCACAATTCTATGGATATGCTAAAAGCCATTGAATTATGTACTTTAGATTGGTGAATTATATAATTAAATAAGTTTACATATTTTTAAAGATTATCTCTTAATTTACTTTTCATATCCAGGGAGGAAAACAATATTGGAGATTTGTTGAGATTTTTGCAAGCTTATTTTATTTGAATTTAAACATAGTATATGTGTACAGTGTATTTCAATGACAGACTCATAAATACTGATTTCTTAAAAGTAAGCTGATCATAAGAAATAATAAACATTTCCTCAACATCTTTGTGTTTGCTTTTTTATTTGTTTAAAGCATAATTTTAAAGAATAATGTATCTCATTCAGAAATGTAGGGCTTTTTTGAGATGGATATCATATCAGAAGAAACTAATTGACCAATCATTATTCAGCATCAGAAATATTATTAAAGTGGATTATGTTTAAATTATTATGTGTTGAATCTTTCAGTCAGTGGAAACTAATGAAGTGAAACATACAACTTCAGTATCAGGACCAGCATCTGTAGTTGCTGATCCACCCAGTGTGGAAAAAGAAATAGACCCTAGCAGCATCCCTACTGCTATCAAGTACCAAGATGACAATTCTCTGGCTCATCCAAATGTAAGATCTTTAAACATTATGAGTGTCAACTGAAGTCTTGTTAACTGAAATTAATTTAAATCATTATCCTTTGGTTCTGGCACCAAGAAGGCCATGGGAGGAAATGGGTTCATGTATTCTCATTTGCTAATAATGGGCAACTAACCTACAGACCTTCCAACTTATTACATATTTTTGAATCTGGTATACCTAATTCATGCTGCCTGACTTTTGGTAGTATCCTGTGTTTTAAAAAAATAAGCAAAAAGTTTTGTGGTTTGTTTTTTTTTTAATCTGACATGAGAGTTCTAATTCTGGCTTAGCTACAGTTTGACTATAAGAATGTCACTAATATCATATTTTGCCATCTTAAGAAATAGTTCGATTCCATTTTGTCTCTCAGAAGGTCTGTAGGAACTGAATTCACAAACAGGATGAAAATTGTTAACCAGTGGTATTGATGTTAGTCCTTTTAATTTAAGACTTTTTGTGCATTTCTAATTCTCAGCAGATGGACTTTAAGTAGTCATCAAGAGTTAAATAATATATGAATCTTGTGCTGAGAAACATATTCCATAAAGGTGATTTGTATTATATTAAGTCAAATCCAAGTTATTGGTAAATAATAATATTTTTCTTTTCCTTTTTTATTTCAGTTGTTTATTGAAAAAGCTGAAGCTGAGGAAAAGTGGTTCAAGAGATTAATTGCTCTCCGACAAGAGAGATTAATGGGCAGTCCTGTGGCCTAAGTAATAATACACTGATGGTTAAAGCAACAGTAACTTTGAAAATTTAGGTTTTTGAATCCCAATATTAACTTTTAGTCTTAAAAAGAACTTAGCTTATTATATAAAAATGTAATATCATTTCATCCTTCTGTCATGTAGGCTTGAATATTCATTGATTTGAACTGAATCAAACATTGTGAATAGCAAAACTAGAATAAAATTTTAAAATGCATGAAAATGTACCGTTAATAATTTCTAAAAATATCCTATTCCTAAAAATATCAATGTAAAAATAAATGGCACTCAGTAGTGTTTTATAGTACAATTTGAAAGTCAAGTTATCATTTAAAGACTCAATATTGCTTAGTTATACATATATAAGAATCGAATTACATGCTATAAATATGAGATTTCATCTACTTTGGATTATGAAACCCCTGTTGAATCTTTTATCTCACCTTATTAAAAAAATTTAGGCACAATAGAAAGCACCCTAAACAGCCTAAACAAAATGAGCATGGTAAAATGAAAGGAATAACACATCCCAATTTCTTTTTTATTTTCATCCCTTAAGGATTGTAAACATTATGTATTACAAACATGTACAAAAAAAATAAGGAAGGGGATCAAGAGATGGGTGGAGAGGGTAGTAAGGGAAGGAAAGGGGATGAAAAAAGGAATTGAGATGAGTTAGGTACGTGTGCCAGCTCCCCACAAGGAAGGTAAACATTATGTACTGCATGTTCTAATAAACTAAAATTTAAAAGATACAAAAAGGGAATATTGGCTTAAAATTTTTCTTGAAAATTAAATAAACTAATGGCCTTTGCTTAGAGATCAGCTTCTACTAGGTGCTGCTTTGAAACTTACAAGCAGACCCTAGCTCATTCCAATAAAATTCACTTGCTTGTAGTAGACCTAACCAGTTGGCCAGCTATGATGGGGAAATTATTACTGAGGAAACTGGTAAAAGTTCTCGCTTCATTCTTACTTAATCATCTGCTATTTTCTGCAGAGGAAGCCTACTAAGTATTGTTTTGATAAGGCTGTCATTGTAGAATGCCTTTCTCTAGTGGCTGAATGATAACCAACTACAAATTCCATACTGAATATGCCAGAGATAAGAACTTTGAGGCCTTGCTTTACAAAACTGATTTTTAATTGTTGAAATGAATATTTCCCTGTTCTACTTTTTTGTCTTATCCAGTGTCCAGTGTAGTCTCTATGAAGACTATAGCTGAGAACATAGGGTAAACATGAAAGGACCTTGGGATAGGGTAACCAACATATGGGATGTTTTAATACAATCATTTTTATATTTCTGGAACTACAAAGTTCTTTTCTTTGTTATGGATTTGGAGCTAATTTTTTTTAATTGGTACTTTTTAGATATACATAATGATCACATTCATTGTAGGGAATATGTACCTGTACTGATATATCTTGATTCCTCTTTTTTTCCAGTCCCCTCCCTCCTTTAAACCACTTTTCCCCCCCTTTTCCCAAAAGCTTTGTTTCCATTTTTGCCTTCTATTCTTTTTTTTCTTCCCCTTCCTTCCTTTCCCCCCTCAGCCTTCCCCCATTCCCCTTCTCATTTGAATATATTCTTCCCATTTCCCTATGTCTATTATACATTTTAGTCCCTATTTACACTTTCAGCTTCTCACACAGAGAAACAATGCAATATTTAAACATATTGAGTCTGATTTATTTTACTTAAGACTATGGTCTCTAGGTGCATCCACTCATCTAAAGATGTCTCAAGTTTATCCTTCTTTATGGCAAAGTAGTACTCCATTATATAAAAAACCCCACATCTTCTTTATCCATTCATCCATTGATAGACATTTGGGCTGTTTCCAAGATTTAGCTATTACAAATTGTGCTGCTGTAAACATGGGCATGCATATATTTCTGTGGTATGATGCTTTTAATTCTTTCAGGAAGATACCAGGAAGGGGAATAGTTGGGTCAAATGGAACCTCTAGTTTTAGTTTTTTGAAGAATCTCCACACTGATTTCCACCATGGTTGCATCAGTCTACTCTCCCACCAACAGTGAAGAAGGGTTCCTTCTTCCCCACAGCCCACCAGTATTTATTATTGGTTGATTTCTTGATAATAGCCATTCTTTCTGGGGTGAGGTGGAATCTCAGTGTTGTTTTAATTTCCATCCCTCGAATGACCAGTAATGTTAAATATTTTTTCATATATTTATTTGCCATTTCTACTTCTTCATCTGAGAAGTGTGTATTCATTTCACATGCCCATTTTTGTATTGGAACTACAAAATTCTAATCTCTATTGAAAATGAAAACTATAAAGACCTTACACTGAATTACAAGTAGTATGGAAAATAGTCTAACAATGAAATACTTGTTTTCATGCACACTTTTTTATTTTAAATAGAAGATATGGTTCTATTTTCCTTAGCTATAAATAAAAGTGCTCAATATGAAGTCAGATTTGTGTAGTTTTTATTATAGATACATAAATTTTAATGACTTCAGAAATTCATTAAAGTTTCTGAAATATTTCATATTTTATTCTTTGTATAACTTATAAACTATAAAAATACTATCACTGTTTTGGGAAGTACCTTTTAGTAGTCTGGGTGAGAATGTGCATTATCATTTGGGTCACTAGTAAGAATCTGGACTAGACAGTTTTCTCAATATGCTCAACGTTCCTTATCTGTAAAATAGTGAAAATATTATGAACTACTTTAGTTAGGCTTAACACCAGTGTTCCCCTGGTATGTACCCCAAATACAGAAACTTAAACTGCAATAGATTGGTATTTTAAAGTTAAATTTTTCATGGGCCAGGGATTTAACTCAGTGGTTTCACCACCTGCTGCGCAAGCAAAAGAACCCAAGTTCGATCCCCGGTACCAAAAAAAAAAAAAAAAAATAGTTAAATTTTTCATGTAGAATAGAAAATAAGGTTTGTTTGGTTTTTATGTTTTGTTTTTTTAATGCACTAAACTTAGCCCAGCAGGAATTCAAAAACTATTTCCCTCCTTCATCTTTTTGGTATATTATTAACTTTGTTTACCTGCATTTCTGTCTAAAACCACAATATGACCACGCAAGCCAAATCAAACTTAATGAGAGAGACTTCATAGAATATTATCAAACATATTTCCAAATACAAGCCAGATATTACATCCTGGTCTTCTTTAATATCCTGATATAATGAGCCTATAAAGCATAACAATCCTTTTCATGACATTTGATTAATAATAACAATTTGTACTTACAAGAGACCTAATGTCTTTTAAAACAGTGATTTCTTACAAAATGATGGGTTCAAGTTGAGTATTTATTTCTGAATATTGAGTGCATTCTCATGGGAACTGAAACAGCAATGTTTTGGCACTCCCTAGTTATGAGGAGGCAGAATCTTAAAAATAAGAAGACGGACACTTTGAATCATTCACCTACTTGGCTTCAGCATCCTAGCATATGAAATGAGGTTACTAATAGCAGACTTGCCTACTTTGATTTTTCACTAAAGTGACATAAAGAAGTTCATAGAAAGGAATGTTTTGATACGGTAGATATTTTAATGTAGTACAAATACCTGCATGGGTAATGATCTGAAAAATTACCCTCCAACTTCAGTGTACTTCTTATATGTTTTCTTGAACTGCTATGGTCAGTGGTCCTCATCCTAGCTTTTTCCTCAGCCTTCCCTAATCTACCTCCCTGGAAAGACCATAAGAAACCCTGCTTGTTCTGCACTTACCTTATACTTATTTGAGGAACCTCAGGCCTTTATAGTTGGACTTAACCACTTTTTCATTAACATTGTTTTAAGCATCTAGTTTATGCTGTGTACAGTATAGAATATTTGGGAGATACAGGTGAGTCTCTTTAACAGACTTAATATGAAGTCCAGACATGTAGATAATATAAGACATATGGTACTTAGTGGTAGAAGAGGGGAATTTTTTGTGAAGAAGAAAGAAAGTCCCTGAGTTTAAAAATTAAAGAAGGCTTCATGAAAAAGATCACAGTTGAACTAACTCTCACCAGATAGGAAGGCTAGAGCCATAGGAACTCAGTCACCTGCTTGGATCTTCCTGATAGCTCTTCTGAAAGGCTGAAAACTGCCACACTTCTAACCTTAAAGAAACAGTTTCTCTTACAAAAGATTTAAGTATCCCTCCTCTCTCAATCTTATCAAAAGTCCTGACAAAATTTCAGGTTCCTGGTCATGCTCTGACAATTTCTTCCTGTTGGTAGAGAATTGGCTGAATAAGACAACTCCTAATGTAGCCACTAGCATCAACAACCTTTCATACTGCTTCTTGTCAACCAAGACAACACAAGCTTCTGCAGTGATAGCTGAAGAGGGAATTTCAGTTCCACCAGGGAAGAACTGTATGTGCCATTAAGGGTTGCACAGCCATGTGAATCTGTGTGAGCTCCCTGATACTCTGTTTTTGTATTCTCTACTATCATAGAAAACATCATTTTGGAACTAAAGGAAGATTCATTTTGCTTGTGACTGAGTCTCTCCCAAAATTTCCCTTTGGTTTGGGCATCAGTGAAGATCTTCTAAGTGAGCAGATAAAATAGTACCAAAAGCTAGAAATGAAATAAATAGGATATTTAGGTACAAAACTCTGGATGAGTTGATATGAAATGCTTGTACCCATGTTACTTTTTCCTTTCTTCCTTCCCTTATCCCAAAATTCCTTATATTACAAAAGAGATTTTAAGCCACCTCTTGTTCATTACTCGATTGATACAATGCTTAGATTCTTTACTGTAGTCAGTTTTTTAATGACATCCTATAGGCTTTACTCTTTGGAACTCTTTTATGGAAAAATGGAAACAGAGGCCCTCTTGATAAGAAAACATCTGAGCTTTTACAGCAGAGCAAGAATAAAAATGGAGATAAGAATACTTTGTGAATTCTATGATCACCTTAATCTTTTATAATAGGAATTGACATTGATCAGTATATTAAGCTGTATTTGTTTTTCCCCCTAAATCAAAGCAAATGCCCTGATATATTTCCAAGTTATTTTAGCTGCCATTGTAGCCCCAGAATTTGCCCCAATGCTTGACACAGAGAAGGCCTCAAGAAGTATTTTTTAATGAAGGAATAAATAATCTGCCCATATAAATGGGAATCTGTTTAGCAGTCTAGTTACTTACATTGCTCAAATAGGACTAGGAATGTAGCTCAGTGGTAGAGTGCTTGTCCTGTATGTTTAGGACCCTAGCAATAATCAACTAATCAATTAACCAATAAAAAGAAATTTCTTGAGCGATTTGGAGCCAGCACAAAAATCAATTAATAGCCAGGGATTTAGCTCAGTGGTTTCACCGCCTGCTGAGCACGCACAAGAACCCGAGTTCGATCCCCGGTACCAAAAAAAAAAAAATCAATTAATAAATCTTTGACTAAATTAGCTTGATTTCTCTGACTTATGTCTCTAAATATCTCTGAGCTAACAGAGGCCTCTGGACGTTATGGAGAAGTACAGAATCTGTGGTGTCTTCTCTGTTGTATAGGGACTAATGACAGTAGGGCTAGAGTTTAAGCAAAGATCGTAGTCCTACACTTGCCAAGACTTTCATCTTGGTCTGCTTTTTTATAGCAAATGATGTTGACATGATCATTCCAGGTCCACCCACTGGCTCCTATGATTTCTCTCCTCACAAAGCAATGGTTCAGTTTTCAAGAAATAAAGCCTACTAATATAGTTAGGACTTTAAACTCAATAATGTAGCGCTTTATTTTTAGGTCTTGAGAAGGAATGGCAAAATGATCCCACTGCAGTTCTCAAAGAGTGATGAACTGAACTGACCCTCTCTTAGCATCCTGTAACATGGTACTGTGGCAAATCCCACAATGTAAAAAAAAACCTGGAATAGTACAAGCTTCTTTCCTAATCTTTTACAAAATGGACTACCAAAATCCCATGCCTTGAGTAAAATCCATGACTACAGTCTGCCGGCACATGTTCCAAGAAAGTTATGTCATAAACTTAAAATGGAATTTTAAAACATAAGTAATTGAGAAATAAATATTTTCCAAATGCCTGCACAACAAATTGAATGACTATATTAAAAACTGGGTAGATTTTTTAAAACAAATTCTATATCTAGATTATTTAGCCATATTGTAGGTTTTCTCTTTTTCTTCAGCCTTAGAAATCTAACTGATCTGGAGAAATCATATAATAACTAACTTATTAACAGTTTGAAAAAAATGCTTTTTAAAAAATGCTGCATATCTGAATCAGCCACAATCTAATCACATGAAGTGATAATGGAAGTTCATATGAAATTACAATCTCTGATAAATATACTTTCCCCCATTTTTAAATGTTTCATTAAAAACTTTTTATAGCCACCATAGAATATGAATAGCAGTCCAAGTTCTGTGCCATTTAATATCTGCTTCATCAAGAACACTTGACCCTTCAAGGAGAAACTCATATTCACGTTAGCAGTTGTTCTCCTATCCCATGCTTGTGTTTCAAAGGTCATATGACCCATGTTTAGCAAAGATACTGAGACTTTTTAGCACACCTTTATAATCAACAATAAAAGAAAACAATGAGCAATTATTAAATAGGCTATTGTTCACCACAGGCTAGAAAATAGCAGAGATTTGGGTTCTATTTGGTCTTTAACTTGAAGTTCAAATTCTAAGTATTTTTATCATGCTATAATTTCCAAAAGGAATTGGATTAATTTCTCTTTATTTCCTGGTACTAGATTGAACCCCAGGGCATTTAGACTGAGCTACACCCCAGCCCCCTTTTTGAGACAGGGTCTCTCAAGTTGCCAAGGCTTGGCTCAAACTTGTGATCATCTTGCCTCAGCCTCCCAGAGTGCTGTGATTACGGGTATGCACCATCATACCCAGATCGTTTGGTTAATTTCTAATTTGTTTGAAAAAAGTATTTATACTAGCCTTGAAAATCTTTGAAAATAAGAGTTATAAAATGTCATGTTTTTCCTCTTTTTTTTTTTTTTTTTT
>NW_004624730.1:36264290-36283379 GCF_000247695.1 Heterocephalus glaber
TTTTTTTTTTTTTTTGGTACCAGGAATCGAACTTTCCTCTTATCTTTTGAAAGGCTTATTTTGGAATTACCACAATTTTTGACAGAAAACTGTCCCTTTAATAAGAAAGGCAGCAAACATCAGTGGGGATTAAATATTAGATTTTACTTCAAATATGGAATTTGTACATTAAATATGATGCCACTGTTTTTCTAAACTAATTATCTTTCTACAAGTACTTCAAAAATGTTTGAATATTTATTTATATATTTTTCTATGGGTTATATTATTAAGATATTCCCAGTAGGGGCCGGGGATTTAGCTCAGTGGTTCTGCCACCTGCCTTGCAGGCACAAAGTCCCAAGTTTGATCCCCGGTACAAAAAAAAAAAAGATATTCCCAGTAGGAAATTCCCACATATAACTTATTAAATCTGCTCTAGCCTTCTAGAAAACAGCCTAATAAAAAGATACAAAAATGAAAGCTTTATCTTGAATTAAGTTTCTCAAGTAATATCTTCCACATTTTTGTGATTTTTTTTATTGAAAAATACTAGAAAAACACAAAAGGAAAATCATCCGTGTGAACAACCTTTGAATGTGAAGAAACCTGCCTTTCCTATACTGCTTCTTGTCCTCCCACTGTGTAACCATTATGAACAATCCTTCCCACTCAGCCCTGTGCCTAAACAAATATATCTAGCCAGAGATACTTACACATGGACTTGCTTTTCAGATCATGAAAATATTGGAGACTGGGAGAACCATATTGGTCTGCAATTAACTTTTTCCCTGATTCTGTATCTTGGATAACTTTGCAAAACAGTACATCTGTAGGCCTTATTCTTAATGTTGCATAGATAGATTCCTAAACGTGAAATTGCTGAGCCACTGGGTATGTACTTCCCACATTTAAAGTAGTAAATAATAAATATACAACAATAAATAAACTTTCACTGAATAATGTCATACAAATTAAGTTTATATCGGTTTCTTCTTCAGATCACCTTATAGGTAAACATTTTGTAATTAAGATAAATTGTATATATGCCTTTATCTATGGTTCCTTCAGAATCATTCTTCCCTCTTCTCCCTGCAGTGTTCCAGGAGGTTGATCTTTACAGACTCTGTCGCTCAGTTTCCCTTGCCCTCTGCCCTCTGATTTCCCTTCAGACAATCAGAACCCCTGGCAGGAAATCAGGAGGAAAGGGGAGAGAATTGGCCACAGCTCTTGTAGGCTATTCCTTTGCCAAGAATACAGCCTTCACTGTACTGTATTAACCCTGATTGGTTCCCTTGCCTTACTCACATCTCCCTAGTCAGTAACTTCATTAAGCTCTTTTGAGTGTGCCATCTGTTTCCTGCTGGGGCAAAGCTAATATACTTATCTTCAAAAGCAGTGTATCATTTAAGGATTAGTTAAGTATATCAATTATTTTGGGTTTCACAAACAATAACGTAACATCAACAATGAACGGTGGCTTAAAAAGAAAAATGTTTCTCCACTGAAAAACACTGAAAGATAGCTATAGTGGCTCCATATGTTGGGAATCTGGGTTCTTGTTTTATAGTACTTGGTAGATGGCTTCCACCATGTGATTTAAGATAGATGTTGAAGCTCCAGCCATTATGCCCACATTTCTAATCACCACTGTTCCTTAGCTCTCTATCCCAGGGCAATACTAGTCAGAGGAGTTCTCTGAAGCTGAACATATCCCATTTACAGAGACCTAGTATGAATGTTTCAGCTTGACTTTGTGTCATAATGATATCATTTCATGGGGGGAGGGCATAGGGCTGTGATATGAGCCTTTTAGAGACAGAGCGCCCATACTGCAACCCAAAACCCACTTAGTGGCAACACTGCAATTAGAAAAAACAACTCATAAATTGGCTTGTGTGCCAATAGAAAGGGCTCTACGTGCCCATTGTGGTGCACCTGCCATAGGTTCACTGCTACTGGCCCGGGGGAAAGAAACAACAAATCAGCCACAATTCTAACACCTGCTCACCCCTTCTCAATTTAAGTAATTTCCACACCTTAACTAAATTGTTCCTCCTTCAAAGGAAAAAAGAAATCATTTACCTATCCTAAGTGCATGAAAAATGCTCAATTCCATTCTAGTTCTACATTAGCCAACCAATCTTTGCTATATGATTTCTACCTCCACCCCTAGGGGCTTTCTGTCAACAAATATTTTAATTTACTAAAGATTTAATTAACAAAGTGTCTTACTTTCTCATCACTGGGACAAAATACTTGACACCAACAACTTAAGGGAGGACAGGTTTATTTTGGCTCATATTTCAGTTCATAGTTGGATGGCTCCAAATCAGGACAGTATGGCAAAGAGGCATGGAAGAGGAGGGCTGCTCATAGCATAGTGGACAGGAAGCAGAGAGTGAAGGGAAGAGCCCAGGATAGAGATAAACTCTGAGGCCTTATCTCCAGTGACCTATCTCCTCTACCAGACCCTGCCTCCCAACAAGCCACCTCTGCTGCCCCCATAATCCAATCACCTCCCAAAAGTTCTGCCTAAAGATTACATGAAGCTTTTGGAGAAATCTAGATATAAACCATGATATTCTTGCCCAGGGCCCCCAAAAGACTCATGTACATCTCTTTATGCAAAATGCAGTTAGTGTGTTTCTAAGAGTTGCCAAAGTCCTAAGAGTTTCAGTCTTGCTGCAAAGTCCAACTCCAGAGTCTCCTCTGAGACTTCAGGCAAACTCTTAACCTGTAAGCCCCTGTAAAAATGCCAGCATATAATGTCACAGAGTAAATGTTCCCATCCCAAAAGGCAGAAAGAGGGGGATGGAAACTAATGGGACCAAAGCAAAACAGAAACCCAGCAAAGTAAATATTAAATCCTGTAGTTCTGCGCCCAGCACCCAGGGCAAGTTGTGGTAAGATTCAAACCAGAAGGCTTGGGTGGCCACACTCCTATGATATTGCCAGTGTTTGTAGCCTTCCTTTTAGGTGGCTTTGCTCAATTCTGTGGCTTTCCTCATATTTTTCCATGTTGCTGGCTTTTCCAAATTTCTGGGGCCTCCACTACATTTTCAGCTTCACTCTCACAGCTTCATGCACTGCCCTGTAAGGGGCACACTACCTGCATATCAACCAGCATCCCTGATGCCATAATGCTTGCATTCTACATGACTGTTAAACCAGCACCATGTGAATGATGACAGGATCTGCCACCAGCTCAAGTAATAGCTAGGCCCCCTTGAATCATGACTGCAGAAGGCTCCAAGTGCCTGGATGGCTTAGCAATGTGAAGTGAATCCCAGGGAACAAATTCCCTATGTAGCCTTTCTTCAGCATGGTGCCCCGGCGCTTTTTTCTCAAATGAAAACTGTATAGCCTGGCACCCTTAAGCCTGCAAAAGGAGGAGTCTTGATGATTCCTGACCTGCTCTTCCACCATTTTTCCTATTGTCTTGTTGTAAAGTACTTGACTCCTTTTTAATGCTAATCTTTTGGGTAACTAAGCTCTCCTCTGCTCTAGCTTTGCAAGCCCTTCTTTCTGGAAAAACTCAAAACTTTTAAAATGAGCTTTTTGCTTTTGATTTTCTATATAAGCCTGACTAAAAGCTTGCGAGAGATCCATGCCACAGTCCCAATGTTGGGCAACCTTGAAATTTCTTCTGCCAGATTTGTCAGCTGACCTTAGTCTTACTCACCTGCAAGGTCTCAATACATGAGCAAAATGTAGAAAAATTTTTTACCAGAGCATAACACACATGACCTGGAGTCCAACTGTCAATAGAGTCCTTCTTCCCTGCCCTGGTCTTTACTGTTTACATTTCTATCAGCATTCTGATCTGAACTCTGACTAGAATCTCTAATCAAGCTCAGCTTGTATTTCCAAACTCTTTTTGTGAAGCATTTCCAAAGATGTCTGAACCACATAGTCAGATATAGTCCTGGCAAAGGCCCTAGTCAAAATCTGAATTAGTCTCTTTCTTGTTGATGGAACAGAATACCCACAACTTAATGGAGGCAAAGTTAATTTTGGCTCACATTTCAGTCCATAGTCAGCTGGTTCCAAGGCAGGGCAAATGGCAGAGGAGCATGGTGAAAGAGACTTGCTCACTGCATGGCAGAGAGGAAGAAGAGCGTGAAGGGGGAAGTCCAGGATTGAGATAAATCCTTCCAGGCCATATCTCTAATGACCTTCTCTGACCAGACTCAGCCTCCCAACAGCAGGCCATTCTCATCAAATCATCTTCCAAAAGCCCCAGCTATGATCACATGAGCCTTGGAGAACATCTAAATATAAACTATATTCTTGGAAAACCTAGTGTGTAAAGGGAAAGGGGAAGCCCCACAGATCTTGTCTTGAATTACATTAATGTTCATTGTCTTTACCATAATCCCTACTAAGTTGCTTTAATAGTCTCCTAGTACTTTATTCCTATTTGAGGCAGAATAGTTTGGTTGGTATCTCCTGTACCCATACAGTGTGTTCACTTGAACTAAATATGACTAAAGCAGAATGATCACGGAAATGTGCTCCTAACTTACGATGCAGAAGTAATTGATTACTTTTAAGCCATACTATGCTCTTAAAGGTGATTTGCACAAATACATGTGTTTGTGTTTTGTCCAGTATAAGAATCAAATTATTTAAGGAGGAATAGTTAAACTTGAAAAAAATTAAATTAAGGTGATTTTTTTCTGTGCAGATGCTTGATTTTAGAATTTGAATAGTTGATGCATCTCTGTACATTTTACTCGGATAAAAACTTACGATGGCTTTGTGTGTAAATGTTATTTATTTAGTGAAGACATTAAAGATAACTTTTTGGAAAAAATAAATAAATAAATAAATTTAAACTATAATACAGGTGCATGATCTCACTATGAATGAAACAATAAATTCAATTTGTTTTCAGTGTGGGCTTGGTATTAAAGACCCAAAAGAAACTAAGGGAAATGAGAGGCCCAGTCTGACTCTCTCTGTCCTTAGGAGAAAGGTTTCCTGGCCAACTTACCAAAGTAGTAGAACAGCTTGAAATTAGGAGCAGAATTTTCAGTCACTAATAGAGAAGCATTTGCTTGGAGCATCCCTTTGCTTGTATTTCTGAGAACCAAATGTATTGACAGGAAGTTACTGGACAGAAAGTAGATCCAACCAGGGAAACAGATGACAACCCCAACTCCAACAGACAGAAGTAAGAATATTATATATAGTAGGGTATTTGTTACCCTCTGTGATGGCTTTGCAACATGCCTGAAAATTCTTCAACACTCTGAACCTGTATCAATCTCAGTGACTTGCTTGTAACCACCAGATTGCATCAGAGATGGCACAGCATAACTTCCAAAGCTAGGAAAGCTTATGCCTAACTGAAATACTCATCAGTGAGTGTCACAGAAGATGACCAACTACTTAGGTTGTCATGTCGTAAGAAAACCCAGGCACATGCAGAGTCCACTTGCTGGTGTTACCTAGTTAACAGTCCAGTTGAGTTTCTAGCCAGAACCAGCATCAACTACCAGATGTGAGTGAAGACTTCCAGCCATAGTCTTTCCAGCTGTGTAACCCATCCCAGAATAAGGCATCTTCATTTCCCTGCTTATATTCCTGACCCACAGAATCCATGAGCATAATAAAATGGCTCTTTTATACCACAAAGTTTAAAGTGGTTTATAACATAGCATAACATAATAAGTAAACACTCCACTGAGTCACTGAAAATATGCTTGAACTACATACTGAGAAGTACTGATTTTATGTGAAGGTCTGCTTAAAGGTGGGTAACTACTAATATTTGTAGAGAGGCTGCCTGACATGGTTCTGTGAACATGAGCTATGGAATTGGGCCTTAATATTGGTGAGCTACCTCCTAAGCTTCAATTTCATGATCTAGTAAACAGCAATTGCAATTTCTATTATAGAAGTTCCTACGTGAGTTCAGTTAATGTGTATAAAACACTTGGCCCAATGCCTAGCAAAAAAAGCAGAACCAATTAAATAGATAATTAAAATAGCAATAGTATAATTTTCTGATTTTATGATCCCTGTTATTTTGCTTCTTAGCATGAATTTTTATTCTCTTGTGAACAATTTATTTTATGAAGCAGACTCGCCATATACAGCTATGGGCAGATACGCCTATTAGTGTTTGGGTTAAATGATAAATATGATTACAAAATGAGAGTGCCATGTAAAAACAAATATAGGGTTATTTAATGGCTTTAGGTGAAAATTGGCATCCTACAAAGCTGACCACCATGAGTAAGATTGAATAAGCCATAATCATCAAAATGGCTGAGAATTAAGAAAGAAAATTAATTCCCAAAGGAAATCACTGTAGATCTCATTATTTTAGGAATAACCTACCTTAGGACTTTAATTAAAAATAATATTTATTCAAAATAAATGAGTTCTGGCAGAATCCATAATCTTGGTTGTGCTAAATCTTATATTAAGGCAGACATCATTAATCTCATTTGAGATGCCCTCCAGTGTGACAGCTCTTATACCACTAGGGCAATTTCTTGCAGAAACCTTTTTATCTTCACAAAAGAGTTATAACTCATGCAGATTCCTAATGTAAAAAGGTCTGGGTAATTAGAGGCATCACTCTGTTGACACTTTATCATGTCGGCAAGCATCTCATAATGAGTTTGTTCTCAAAAGCATACCCATATCTCAACATTGCCTTCAAATTAACAGTGGTTACTTTATTATTTTATTTATACCTACCAATCTTTGTTCCCCAAAAAAGACAGGTGTTTTTTTCAAAATTCATAGAATATGACTAGATAAAATGGTCAATGGAGAAAGTGGGGAAAAGAGAATTAGAAAAGAAAAAAGAAGAAGTTAGAAAAGGTGATGTTAATATCCAAAATGAATACTAGCAAGTCTTTGAAGACATACATTCAAGTTTGCCAGCTGATTGTTGGGTCACATGTCAACTCTTGGGTAATAATTATCTTTGATAGGCTGATGCTGTGTCTATTCTAATTATTTTTTAACAAGTTACTAAGAAATATATGTACTAGATTAATGTCATCATCCCCCTGACATGGCCAATACACACACATAGACACGCACACACGTACACACACACAATTAATGTCCACCTGGAACCTGTGAATGTGACCTCTTTGGAAATAAGGTATTTGTAGATATATTTCAGTTAAGGTCATAATACTGTATCACAGTGGTCTCTAAATCCAGTGTCTGATATTCTTATGAGAGAAAAGATTTGCATTCACAGACACACAACAGAGAAATTTAGGTGGTCATTGAGGCAGAGGTTGGATGCCGAAGGGCAAGCCAAGGAGTACTAAGGATTGTCACCAACCCTAAGAAGCTAAGAAGAGGCAAGGAAGGATTTTTCTCTAGAATTTTCAGAAGCACAGACTTGAAACAGCTGGATTTCAGACTTCTAACCTTCAAAACTGTAAAAGAATAAAATTTTGTTTCTTTAAGTCATATAGGTTGTACTTTGTTATAGCAACCCTCAGAAACTAATAAAACAAATATTTTCCCCCAAGAACCTGGAGTACAGACTCAGTATAATATTCAAGTTTGAAAGGGAAAAAAGAAAAAGAAATAATTTCCTAAAAATATTGCTTAGTAAGCTTTTTTAACATGTGTGACTACATTATTCGCTGGCCGGTGGCAAAACAAATAAGCTGTAACAAATGATTAAGAGAAAAAAAATCTTGGGAGCAGCAGTCATATTTACTTCAATGGTTGTTTTTATATGGACATATGAGCTTTTGCTATCTTATTACATGCATTATTACAGTTAATTTTGCCAAAGCTATATAGAAAAGACAGTCTTAATAAATAAATCAGAAGGCAAGCATTTAAGAGCAGAAGCCAAGATGATTTCAGTACACTTCAAGAGAATGTGAAAGGTAATACAATATACAAAACTTTTATGACACAGATGAAATATCAGTTTGTAATCTAAATATCCTGCAGAAATGATATGACAGCCTCTTGGCCTTGAAATTTTAAAATAAGGACCTCAGCGATATTCGAGGTGACATGTCCACCAACAAAGGCCTACTGCTGGGAGTCAGCGCACTTCTCAGCCCTCACTACACACAGTTTGCCATCAACACAGTTTAGAGTTACATTCAGAAACCAAAGTGTGGCTATTCCTGGGCTCATGTGTCTCTTTCATCCCATGAAAACTCACACTTTTAGTACATAGATCACAGACCTGTGGCTGGCAGGCCAGATTCAGCCCACAGGCTTGTTTTGTTTAGCTTGCTCAGGTATTTTGTTCTTTATTAATTACTAACTTTTAAAAAATTAAGAGATTGCATGTAAAATTCCATATTACCAGTGGGCATGAATTTCTGCAGGGCAATTGTCTGGATCTGAGCTGTAGGACTCCCTTAGCTAGAGGCAGGCCCCCTGAGCAGCTCACAGGGCTCAGCCCTCTGGGTTCCCCTGGTTCTATGGCACGGATGATGAGAGCAGGGCTTCTTTCACAGGCTATGTGACCTCCAGCAAGTAGTTTCTCTTCCCTGACCCTTAGTTTCCTCTTATGTAAAATGGGCATAGATATAGTGCTTATCTCACTAGGCCATTTGGGAGACTAAGGGAGTTAAATTCTAAAGCACTTACAGCAGTTCCTGGCACACAGTGGAAACTCAGTAAATGTTAGTTGTTGTTTTGATTATTATTTATTTTCATTTTTACTTAGCCCACTTCCTCACTTTTACTACTTGCCTGGCCCTGTTGGTTTTTAGCTAAAAGCCCCATCCCCAGTTGGCAGGAAGGGAGAAGATTGTTCCCCATGTGTTAGGCAGTGGGCCAGCAGGGCCTATAACCAGTGTACTAAGAGCCACATTCTACAGCAGACAGCCTGCGTTCCAATTCCAACTCTGATACTTCCTAGCAAATTTAGGTAAATTTCTTAATTCTCTAAAGCCTTTCTTTGCTTCTATAATAACAATGAAACTGTTGTGACTCAATATGTCTAACACATAATAAGTCTTAGCTTTTAGCATTAAGATCACAGCGGATCACAGCATTCTGCCCACCATAACCTCTGGCCCTGGTCACTTCTGTTTCCCCAATAGGCTTCCGAAGCCACTCAGTGTGTGAGCCTTGCAGGAGGCTCTGTCAGAAGGGGTTTCTAGATCTGAGGCAGATGAGAGTTGGGAGGAAATCAGGTATAGTTTGATGTCATTCATTCTTTTTAAAAAAATTTATGCCATTTATTTAGGTAAAAACAAAAAAATCCAAAAACAAAATTCTGTACACATAACATTAATACTTAAGTGATGTCCTGATTTAAAATATAGCATGATTAAGGTACAGAATACTCCCATTATCTGGCCAGTGTGAGAACAGTGCCTTCTGTCCAAGTAACTGAAAGTCTTTAAAATGAACATACATTACACTTTCCAATGAATTTTTCATATTCTTTGAAAGGTGTTCAACTCTTCCATCACAATTCAAGCAAAAGATAGCTTTTCTCACACTCACTACTCAGAATTTTACAAAGAGAATCCTACAAACATCAGGGATTTAAAACTTTTTTATACTTGCAGATATCTGAGAGTACAAATCTTGATATAACATCCTCTCGTTTTTGGAGGAAAAAATGCTCTCAAAGATTTGCTTTTATCAAAGTGTCTTCAGCTTTCACTAGCTAAAGTAATTTCTTACTTTAAAGTGATTAAAATAAGCTTAAGAGGACCAATTTAAAGTTTTCCCCAAAGTAAGCCCTGTATTAAGCACCTACTATTGGTAAACTAGATTTATGAGTTCTAGTAAGTAATTTTGATAAATTTGGATTTTTAAAATACTTTTTGTGGCTTTTTTGTTTTTTTGAGACAGAATCTTGCTGTGTTGCCCAGGCTGGTCTCAAACTCTTGAGCTCATGTGCACCTCCTGCCTCAGCCTTCCAGGGGACTGCAGACTACAGGGAAGTGGCACCAGCCCAGCTCTGAAATATTCCAGGGGCAAGGTGGGGGTGTTTACTGGAGATTGAACCTAGGGAGCCCTGAGCTACATACCCTACCATTTTTATTTTTGAGGCAGGGTCTCATTAGGTTGCACATAGGCTGGCTTCAAACCTGAAATCATCCTGCCTCAGACATATATATATATTTTTTTTTTCTTTTTTTCTTTTTTTGGTACCGGAGTGCTGAAACCACTGGGGTAAATCTCCAGCCCCAATTTTAGTTTGTTTTTTTTTTTTGAGAAGGGTTCTTGCTATGCAGTTCAGACTAGCCTTGAACTCACTATGTAGCCCAGGCTGGCCTCCAACTTAAGCGAATCCTCCTGCCTCAACCTCCTGAATGCTGGGATTACAAGAGTCCACCCCCATGCCTGGCTTGGAAGAAATTATTTTTAATGGTCATAAAGTTAGTCTGTGCTGTTTAAAAGACGCTTTACTTCATTCAAAGTAATGAAAAACGCCATTTATAGTTGCATAATTCATGTAAAAAGGTGTGCATATGTGGGGGAAACAGGCTAAAAGTTCTGCTACCAGTTAACATTGTGTCTTATGTTAAGATTTGGAAACCAAAGAATGCATTATTTGGAGTGTACTATATCATACAAAGTCTATGAAATACTAAAGAAGAGAAAACAATCACTCATTTAAAGCCCAATCAGCACATTTTCCAATCATACTGCTATTCTCGTCATTGGACAAAGGTTAGTTTGGCATTATTCCTAAAGTAAACAGTCATTAAATTAACACTGAAAATTAAAAATGTGTCAACAAATATACACAAATTCATCTGAAACTGCTCCAGTGGATTTAAGAGGGAAATCCAAAGTCTATAAACCTCTCTGAAAGCTCAGAGAAGTGTTCTGCAGCCCTTGGGGTACAAAGTCCCCAAATAAACAAAATACAGATAAGTTTGGAAAAGTCCACATCAGCTGAGAGTGTGACACTGCCTTTAACGCATGCCTTCAGTTTAATAATACTATACATACTATGATTAAAGCTGTACAATAACCAATAATGTAAACATACTATTAGAGGACAGGAGAGAAGTACATCTCATCATACACAAAACAGCACCTTTTTGCTGCCTCTGTTCAACCTTGGAACTGCTATACATTTTTCTATATGGGGCTAATGCATTTTACTTTATTCATTTTCTTTGGGGGGATAATGCATTTTAGAACACTAAATCAAATTTATACTTCATTCATCTAATTTACCCTAATTTGGCACATAAAGCATTTTCATTAAAATGTGCTCAAAGTGTGGGACTGCTTAACCTTTGCCCCTTTTTCTCCAGCCCCATTGTGATTAAAATGTGAGTTAATGGATGGAGATGCTTGTTAGTCTAGGGACGCTAGATCCTCCAGCCCCATTGTGATTAAAATGTGAGTTAATGGATGGAGATGTTTGTTAGTCTAGAGATGCTAGATAGGGATCTGTAACCAACCTAGGGTCCCAGAGTAAACTACTCAACTCCTTGATTGCCCGGAACTGATATTCCAGGCACCACAATTGTTAGAACAAGCTGCAGATGTCTGCTAACCATCAATATGTGACAGTCGACCACTAACCTTTGTCCCCTTTTCTTTGATATGTTAACTTCCCCCTGAACCCCCTATAAAAACAGCCTCGGATTCTGAGCCAGTTGCCTCTCTAAGCTATTTTGCTTTGAAAGTGCTGTCTGGCCAGACTAATAAAGGTCTGTTTCCCAACTTGGCTGGTGTGTTCCTTCCCGGGTGTTCTTCACTGTAGCCAGCTCCTTGGAGCTTTTGGTAAGGCTCCTGGTCTTACATTCTGAAGGCACCACTGGGATTCCTGGGTGTGCTCCACTTCAGCTCCTTGGAGCATTTGGTAAGGCCCTTGGTCTTACATTCTGAAGGCACCACTGGGATTCCTGGGTGTGCTCCACTTCAGCTCCTTGGAGCATTTGGTAAGGCCCTTGGCCTTACATTCTGAAGGCACCACTGGGATTCCTGGGTGTGCTCCACTTCAGCTCCTTGGAGCATTTGGTAAGGCCCTTGGCCTTACATTCTGGAGGCACCGCTGGGATCCCTGGGTGTGCTTCACTATAGTCAGCTCCTCGGAACGTTTGGTAAGGCCCTCGGTCTTACAAGAGGTGATAGAAAAAGGCCTAATGTTATCTTGACACATGGCATGATTAAAAGTACAGCTAAATTAAAGTGGCTAGGGAGAAAAGAGGCCAGAATAAAAAGACTTGTAAGAGCAACTTCCTAAACTGGATATGGAGGACTGATTGTATTAAACATAAATATTTAATTCTTTGGAAGTTTGCAAATGAAAGACACCATGAAGGCAAATTCCTATAGCAGTCTTTCACTCATCACACTCATCCTGAAGTTTATTAGTGCTTCTAAACTGCATTCCTGTCCTGAAGTGACAAGCAGAAATATTTATGGTGAATTTTGGGTCTGATAAAGTTTTAAAAATCTTCAACTAAGAAGAGCTGGGTGTGGTGGTGTCTCAGCCACTACAGGAGACTGAGGCATGAGGATCATGCCTGGGCAACTTAGTGACATAGTGAGACCCTGTCTCAAAATAAAAATAAATTTTTACAAAGGGCTAAGGGTACAGCTCTATGCAAAGGCTCTGGGTTTAATTCCAGTACCGGAGGGGGGAAAAATGTCTGCAACTAAAAAAGATGGGTATAGTGGCAAACTAATACAATCTCAGGACTCAAGGAGGCTGAGGCAGGAGGATCATGAATTCAAGGTTAGTTTGTGCTACATAGCAAGTTTAAGGCCAATCTGGAACATAGCAAGATCCTGTTCCCCAGAAACAGAAAACCTCAACTAAGTCTTTGGCTAAACGGTCAAGTAACCCCAATTAATACTCAATTTATGCTTCTTTTTTAACTGAAAAAAGAAAAAGAAGCTGGGCATGGTGGTGCATGCCTGTAATCACAGCACTCAGGAGGCTGAGGCAGGAGGATCTCTGTGAGTTCAAGGCCAGCCTGAGCTACATAGTGAACTCAAGGCCAATCTGAACTACATAGTGAGACCCTGTCTCAAAAGAAAAAAAAAACAAAAAACTTACTTGCTGCAAACAATAAGTTGCCTTAATTATATTTGTTCTACGTTGTTTTACTCAATACACAACCTTACAATCTAAACCACATCTTTGTAGGGCCAGGGATTTAGCTCAATGTTTCTGACGCCTGCCTCATAAGTGCAAGGTCTTGAGTTTGATCCCTGGTACCAAACAACAACAACAACAACAACAAAAACCATGTATTTCTTTTCTTTTCTTTCATGTGTGTGTAGTGCTAGTGTGTAGTGCTAGGGACCAAGCCCAGGGCTTTGTTCATCCATTTCCTTTAATACATCCATAACTTGCTATTGCTTATGGACTAATCTATTGATTTTTTTAAAAAATGATGTCCAAATATCTGAGCACACCAATGATTTGAGCAATGAGTGGCATAACCTTAATCTAAACTGCTCTTGGCACGTCTAAGTCACTGAAAGGTAACCTTTGAAGGCACCAAGTATGTTACATTCTAGTCTACAATTTCAAGAGGGTTATAGATTCTAACTGTAGAGACTGTCCAATTATACCTCATAATTTCAATATATTCATCCACTATATTTTTAGCCAAATTCAACACTTTACAAACAATTCTGTGCCTTAATTGTATATATAATTTTAACCATCTCAACCACAAAGGCACTAAAACTTATATATTTGGGATATGGTCAATTGTTTTGCTTTTTAAGACTCAGAAGTATCTGGCTGCTACTGATGCTCAAAGTAGTAAAGTTAAATTTAAACATTTCGAGTCTTCATCTATCAAGAAGTTACTCCAAATAAAAGTGTCAGCTGTTTTCTGTACATTTTTAGCCATTTCTAAGAACAAATTTTAAAGACAAGACTCTAGCAGTAGTGTATAAAGAACATACGTTTTTGCCTTGAATAGTATAAAATAAAACTTGAAACCAAACTTCTTAAACAGACATTCCCTTAACTGTACTAGAAAGACCTGAAAATGGTCAACCTCACTAGCAACTTTCAAGCTATTGCAGACCATCCTATCTTCTGAATTTTGCCTTAGACATTAAAATTGAGAAAAAAGGCAAAAAACATTTTTTTTAAACTTTAAAAAGAATTTTGCACTTCCTCTGAAATAAGCATAATCTGTGAAAATGTATCTTATAAAAAGTTCCTTAAGCCATAATTTAACACATCTTTTAATGTTTCACATATCTGCTTTCTTTTAGTTTAACTCAGTTTTTGTCCCTATAAAGGAACACCACAAAATTCAAGTCCATTTATTGTGATAATGTCAAAAATGCTGTCAGTGCATAGTACACCAGCTCCATTCTGAAGGTGCTTCTGACTGTCATTTTAACATCCCTTTTAAAACCTCTAATGAAAATATTTTGGCTATGAAAAATGCAATCATCTGAGATCACAGATTAACTTTATTAATAAAATAAATGTTAAATGAAAATTAAGTTTCTTGGAGATTTCTTGCCTTTCAAGTGCAATTATTGATATAATGATATTTTATTGTTTAATATACTGTATCAAGTATCTTAAAGGAAAGTCAATTGTTTAAAAAGTAATCCATCAAAAATATTTTGTTTTATCCACTGTAATTAGAACCATTACATTTAATCACCCAACAATGGTCTTATTCTTCTCTTGCATTTTTGGCAGTAAGATGTGAACAGCTTTTTATAACATGGACAAATTAAGAAGTATACATATTTGGAAAAAATTTAGCTTTTTCTTTTTCTTTCTTTTTTTTTTTTTTTTTAGTGCTGAGTATTGAACTCAGGGCTGGCTGTACCTGCTAAGCATGCCCTTAACTTCTGAGCTACACCTCCATCACAAATTTAACTTTTTGTGGCAAACTTTACTGCTGTCAATTGTGTTTTAACTAAGCAGGTTAATACCATGAGTAGTCTCTATCCCACTGAACAAAAAATGGCTTTAAAATAGCAGGAAAAGAAAGAACAGCTACTTTTAACCAGAGACAATTTTTTTTAATTTACATTTTCAGAACAATATGACATACAGAGAGTTAGACAATTGGACTTTAACACAGAGTGCTGTAATAGTTTGTAGTGTGATGCCTGGGAAATATTTCTAGAGAGCAACCTGCAGTCTGTATAGGAAGTACCAGTCCATGTTTCCAGCCATAAATACAGGAACAAGGTTCTGCTCACTGCCTCCAAAGAGGTGGGCTCCAGAAAGGCAACCTGTCCCATTTTAGAAACTATGCCATGAAAGCAATTATCAGTTCCTAAACTCTATTCTTCCTCATTGTTTTTCTTCCCAATATATTTTTCTGCCAGCCACCCAGGTTGCACAGAGTGAATAACTTCCATGAGGAGACAATGCAGGTTTCCATTTTTTCACACTAAGGGTGTCTTCTAAGAGATACACAGAGGATAAAGGCATTTTATACAGAAGCAGTAGAAACTTTAGAACTGAAGCAGTGCCAGAAATCCGAGGTCACTGTGGGAAATTGTAGAATTCAGCTATCTAGTTGTAAGAATTGATCACAAGAAGTTTGTTAACTAAGAAAATTAAGTGGTTTCTGGGAAATTACACAAGTCCGTTTGTTAAAAGAATGCCAGAAAACTTTAAGAGACGTTGTAAAAGTCTCACAGGAGAAAAACAGGTTTTCCTAGTTTTCTTATTTACCATTTCCTGGGATCAGAGAACCGTGACCCAATGACTCTACAGGTGGTGAGAGAGATAGGACTCACTATGCACATCTGTGATGTTTGTGGTGGGTCGGTGGGCTTGATTTTGGCTGAAGTCGTCCTGCTCTCTTGGTACCATCTGATAAGAAGAGGGCTGCGGTGTGCTCTTTGATGTACGGGATTGGTAAATGGAAACGGGGGACTTGTGAATTCGCCAGTAGCTTTTATGAGTCACTTAAAGTCACTGGTTATCATCAGAGGTTAAAATCAGAAAGACAATAGCCAGAATAACTAAGCTGCTTTCCTACATGTATAAAGGCCTTGCTTCTTTCCTTTGTGGTTGTCAAACAGTGTCAGAGGAATTAAACTGCTGTTTGTCCCCCAGGCTGTCTCCTTTTCTTTCTTTAAAAGTCAGTGCTTTCCGGAGTCTCAGGTCTCCCTCTAGAGAGACCACCAGCAGTCACAAATTGATTGGAAGGGACTTTGAGATCAGAAAAGTCTGGCCTAAGGGTTCATGCAAACTTTATCAGAAAACTGTAGAATCTCAAGCACAGGTAAATTCAAACACTGAAAGATGTGGAAAATTTCCTAAAAGGGAATGATAAAGAGACCTTTCTTGCCTCATAAGTTAAATATCACAAGACATATTAGACTGTTCACATAGGCAGTACTGTACATTACTAATCCCAAACTGATCTTATGACTTTTGTCATAGAACCCAAAACAACACAGAGGGTAAGATATTCCAAGTGGACCAATCACAAAAAGAACCCTAGTGACTCAATTATCCAATTACCTATGGCTATCAATTTAGTCTAGCCTATGGCTGCTTCGTACAGGGAGGTGGCCTCCCATGGCACACAATATATTTTTCTAAGCTGTCCAGAATGGCCACAGCAATGTGTTGGAAATAGGGATCAGTCTGATCATGTTCTTTGATGTTTTATAAATGTTGCAGACCTCCTTCTTCAATCGCCATGCTGCAATACATTGAAGGATTCTTGCTGCAGACATGTTGCATCATCCAAACTGCCCACAGCTGGACTCCCAGTGTTGTGAATCAGCCAAGTAATGGGAAAAATGGATTAAAAGACCTGTATGCTAACGTCTCACACTCTGGAGTTGGCCATTTCAAAATAGCTGAAAGCAAATGGTCAAGAAGAGAATTTCTCTGGCTAAGGCTCAATGTCCAAGCTTGTTCACCTCTGGATATTAAATGGGCAATAATGCCAGCTGCAAAGTAACTCACATCCACTTCAACACTGTGTAGGAGACTACTGTGGGACTGCATAACCTTTGTTCCTTTTCTCCAGCCCCATTGTGATTAAATGTGAGTTAATGGATAAAGATGCTTGTTAGTTTAGGGACGCTAGATAAAAATCTGTAACAGACCTAAAGTCCCAGAGTAAACTACTCAACTCCTTGATTGCCCGGAACTGATATTCCAGGCACCACAATTGTTAGAACAAGCTGCAGATGTCTGCTGACCATCAATATGAGACAGTCGACCACTAACCTTTGTCCCCTTTTCTTTAATTCTATATGTTAACTTCCCCCTCAACCCCCTATAAAAACAGCCTCAGGCTCTGAGCTAGTTGCCTCTCGAAGCTATTTTGCTTTGGGAGTGCCGTCTGGCCAGACTAATAAAGGTCTGTTTTCCAACTTGTCCGGTGTGTTCCTTCCCGGGTGATCTTCGCTGTAGTCAGCTCCTTGGAGCGTTTGGTAAGGCTCTTGGTCTTACATTCTGAAGGCACTGCTGGAATTCCTGGGTGTGCTTCACTAGTCAGCTCCTCGGAACGTTTGGTAAGGCCCTCGGTCTTACACTACTGATGTGGTCTATAAAATCCTTCCACATTAATTCAGAATACAATTCTTGTACTTCAGCTATATTGTTCAAAAGTTCTAGAACTTTCTTTTGAATGGATGACTCAGTTGGGAAAGACTCTAGAACCCTCATGAAGAGTTCTAAACCTTGGTTTTCAATAAAGTGTCTGCAAGTGGATGGGGATTCATCTGTGAGGTTCCAAAGTGCACTCAGTGTAAACTTCAAAATAGTGTCCACTGAATTTTGATTAGTTTTCTGCTTCATTGTTTGAAGAAGTTGCCTGACAATGAAGAGCTCAGCTCTAAGCTGTGCAGTTTGTTCTGCAGAAAGCTTTGGACTGGGGATTTAGCTCAGTGGTTCTACCACCTGCCTCACAAGTGCAAGGTCCTGAGTTCAATCCCCAGTACCCCCCCCAAAAAAAGTTCCAGTACCTTGACAGCCAGGATAGAAATGATAGCAAACCGCCATCCTTTGCATATTTTGATCCTCATGGTTGCAGAGCCACTGCATGACAACTTTGGCAGGTCGATGTCATTCATTCTTAATTGCTCTCCTTTTTATCCTTGTCACTCCAAAATGTATACCAGGAATAGCATTAAAAATTGCATGACCTTGCCATGACTGTTGCATCCATCAGGCAGCAAATATTTCTACTATTTCAGGTGGTAAAGGCACCTAAGCACATCACAAAGGAGTGAGTCATTCTAGATTGTTAACATTTTCCAAAAGAATTCCCTTGACCTCTAGACAGAGGGAAAGTGGTCACAGTGGGACTCCTAGCCACAGCTTTAACTCTCTCCTACTCTTATCAAAGATTTAAACATAACTTTAAAAATAGCCCTTTAGATAACCTCATTAAACTGTTCCTGAGAAGAGATAGACTTAACAGTATCTCCCGAAGAATGCTTGCTACACTTCAAATATTTTAGGCTCTATAATTCTAAAATTTTTCAGTCTAAAAAATGTTTCATTTTTAAAAGAAGCAACAAAATGATTCTTCTATTCTATACACAAAAGATTAAGTAGCAACCTTAAAGTGCTGAACTGATAGAAATAATCCTCCATACCAAATTATTGTTTGTAGAAAAGTTTTCAGCATCTCAATGATAATAAAAACTCAAGGATAGCAGAACAGTAAGTTGATTTTAATGCTAATCAAATACACAAATGTGGCCAAAGCAGATTTATTGTAAAAAGCCTCCCAAAATGAAACAACTCAAAAATTCTATTAACTGTAGATGGGTAAATTCATATGCTAGAATGTTTCACAGCAATGAAAATGAATAGACTACTGGAGCCGGGTATTTTGCTCATCTCACTGTGCCTGCCTGGCAAGCACAAGGTCCTGAGTTCGATTGCAGGAACCAAAAAAAAAAAAAGAATAGACTACTTCTATGTGCAATAGCATGGATGAATTTTGCAAACATAATGTTGAGTGAAAGAAACAAATCTCAGGATATGGGTTACCCTTGAAGGTTATACACTAGGAAGAAGCACAGTTTTCTGGTGTATTGTTAGGTCCTTTATTTCTTCAACTGAGCACTGTTTACATACGTTTACATATATGTTAAAAAGTATTATTATTTATTTATGTATAACTTTATTATCATCCACTAAACACACATATATACAAAAATTAAAATTATTCAAAGAAAAGCAATACA
>NW_004624730.1:36297189-36319908 GCF_000247695.1 Heterocephalus glaber
AGGGGTAGGGGTAGTGGGAGGGGCAGGGGAAAGGAAAGAAGGGAAAGGAAAAATGCTGAGAAATGGAAAAAATGGAAATAAAGTCTTTGTAAATCCAGACCCCCTTTTGTTGCCAGTTCAGTGGGTCCAGGTGGTTGATGATCAGAGTGTTCCATCTCATTTCCATTTGGAGTTGCTGTAGGTGATCTGGAAGTGTGGTTTTGAGACTTATGTACGTGTTTTCTCATTTCGACTGGGGGGGGGGGCAAGGGGGTGCTGTTGGCGCCCACGGGGATTACCTCCTCTGAGCTGGGCGAGGTGGGACAGGGGCCGGGAGTGGCAGTAGGGATGGTGGCCCGGAAGCCCCTTCCTCTGGGCCAGGAGCAGTGGGACGGCAGCTCAGAAGCCCCTACCTCTGGGCCAGGAACAGCAGAACCCAGTACCGTGGTCTGGTGGTCCAGTGTCCTCTGTGTCTTTGTAGTGTGGAACCAGGTGGCTGTACAGAGGAGCAGGGTGGGGGGCGTCCAGTGGATTGTCCTCCTTAATATCTTGTACTTGTACATTTCAAACAGAAAATAATTTCAGGACTTGTAAAATAATTTTTTGTCTTGATATTATTTTAGAATTTTTCTAATTATGCATATGCTTTTGAGCTACATTCTAAGGCCAGAGGAAAAGAAAATATTCCTTGGAAGGGGTTGTGCCATCTTATCTTAGGCTTTGAGTCTGTCCAGTTTTATGTCACCAGTTTTAAGGAGGCTGCTGAGAACTTGGCTAAAGGTAGGGCATAAAAGGTCCAAAGGATTAAATTTCCAGCTCCCAAAATAACTCCTGAGTACTCCTGCCACCTCCATATCAGTCCCTGCATGCTTCTTCACCTTGGCAGAGGGCCACGTCTGTGGACTGAACCCACGGTGCCCTCACAACCTGATGTGCCATGGATGTCCCTTTATCTCAAGACAGCCCCTTAGAGAATGGAGGGAGCCCACTAAAGTAAGGGTAGACATGCAAGGTACATTTTCTCTCTTCTCACACCCTTGTCACTCTTCTTTAATCTCCTGTTTCTTCTGTCTTCTCTGCCTGTCTCTAGGCTCCTGGAAGGCAGCACATCAGTGTTTTCCAAAATTCAGTAATCTGAGTACCACTGTCATAATATTCCCCCCATCACCACTGCATGCTGATCCAACGTGCACCATTTCTTTAAGTTAGCTCAATTTTCACTTTCATTTTAAGTATAGCTATTGATATATAGTGCTGCTTTAAAGTTAAATCCAATTTCCTTTCCATAAAAAAACTCCCTTATAAATATAATGAAAACAAAATATATAGTAATGGACTTTTAGTTGGATACGGCTGCTTGCTTCAGGGCTTGTGCCTAAATCACATTCTCTGTTAGGTTAAGGAGATGTTAAAAATTTATCAGTCTCAAAAAAAAAAAAGATTTATCAACCTCAAAGTGAGGCGTGATCTTTGAAGTAGACATGGAAAGAGAACCAAAAGAGAGAGTAATTTTTTCATTATCTTTTGATCCCACGCTCACATGTTGCTTAAGCGTTTTCCACTTTGGAAAACACTGCTTGGGGTTTTTATACTCGCCAAAGGCAAATATGTTTGTTGAACTTTAATAGTTTCCTTGAAGAACTGAGTACACTACTTTTAAACTGCACTCAAAAAATTTTGCACATTTTTCTCATTATTTGACCAGCTACTAGTGAAGTTGCAGATATATAACTCATTCCTGTGGGTTACAGAATATGGTGATGAGACTTTCTTTGTCAACTAGTCCAAATATTGATACACCTCCATTTTCCTGAAAAGAGACCAGGAGATCAAGGCTGAGGGCGATTTGTCCAAGGTCACAGAGAGGGTGGTCTAATGTTTTGGTTCCTGTAGCTCAGACAGCAAACTATCCCGTCCCTTAGGAGGCTTGGTGAAAGGTTGCACTGCAGGACAGAGACCAAACTTGTGGCCTGCAGTGTGTTGATCACAGTTGCCAGGGCAGCGGCGCACTGTTCCCCGCCTCCATTGGTGACGCCAAGGGACCAACGTCCAATGAGAAGGCCGTTCGCTCCCCGCACCGCTTTTCCCGGCAGGCCTCGCCTTCGCGGCCGTTGGGTAGCAGCGTCGAAGGTGCTGGGAGGTTGGCTCTGTGGCGGCCGCGGCGTTACACCGTTTTCCAATCTGTCCGCGTCCGCCGCTGCCCGTCACAGAGCCAAAATGTTCAGGATGCTGAGCAGCAGCTTTGAGGATGATCCATTCTTCTCGTGAGTGTTGGGGGTCCGAAGTCCGCGGTAGGCACGTGAGGGGAGTTATTTTAAGGGAATAGAGCGAGTTTTAGAGATCATGGGAGACCGGCCGAGAGGGGGACCAAGCTGGGGAAGGGAGGAGGAGGAATTAGGGATGGGTGAGGTAGGAGAGGGTTTGAGGGCCTCGTAGGAGGATTTAGGTGCGCGGGGTAAAGAGGAGAGGATTTAGGGTCCTGGGGTGGATAGAGGAGGATTAGGGGGCGTGAGGTGGAAAGATGTCCTAGCTCACTCGCACACACACACGCACGCGCACACACACAAGGTGCCAGTTGCTCTAGGCTTCGCGCGTCTGGGTGCCCCGCGGCGACTTTGCAGGTGACCCTAACTGCCAGCTCCTGGGAACTTCTGGTGGAGAATTAGGCTCACAGGACCCTTTGCACATCCGCTTTCATTCCAAATCCAGGTGGGGAGTATCTTCTAAGACACGTTATTAAAATGGGACGTTTTTAAAATCAGCATTTTTCCTGAGTGAGGGATGTGATTGTGAGAGCACAACTGAGCGGTTAGAAGTTGCCGGGTATACTGTTTGGGTTCTTTGCTCGGTTGGCTAAACAAAGCTGTCCTTCTTCGGAAAGACTTCTTCCAGTCAGAAGCGCTAAAAAGGAGAGGAAGCAGAAACGGGGTCCATTTAATACCTCGGTTAAGTAAACCTGGTGAACTGGAAATAATACCAGCCTATGAAGAAGGCAAGCAGATATAATTTCACTATGATCTAGTTTTGTTTTAACCCTTACTTTACCCTTATGTATACGTAAAAACAATCTATTTGGATACCTATAAGAGGAAGCTATGGATGCTTTTTTTGCCAAAGTGTTCTGCCAGTTTGAATTTTAACTTAGTTCATGATTTATTTTGATTTCTTAAATTTTCTATGCAGCTTGGGGACCGGTTTTTTAAAAAAGGTTAAAATGGTTACAGTTTGCTGCACGTATTTTTTTTTTTTTTTTTGGTATGGAGGATCGAACTTGGGACCTTGCACTTGCAAGGCAGGCGCCACAACCACTGAGCTAAATCTCCGGCCCCTGCTGCACGTATTTTTAAAGAAAAATGTCATATTGACTTAAAGTATTTGTTATGACTAATTTAAAGCCAAGAACATAAAAGTGATAATTGGAAAATTATTTTTTTCTGTATTAATTATTTTTTTCTATAAAGTAACATTTTCCTTGAAGATTACTCATTCTAATTAAGGTGTATATGGACTTAAACAATTTTATTATTATATCACTTTAGTTTACTTGTTCAAGAGCTGTTGGAATATTTATGGTCAGTGTCATTTAACAAGTTTAAAAGTTTCTATTAAATTTTATATTTGAATTTTCTTTTTTAAAAGCCTCTGACAGTAGAGGCTAAATATATACACAGATTAGCTGAGCTGTTGAAGTGGTTCTTATGTAAATGTGACAGTATAATGGATAACACTTAACATTATGATACATAATTTTTGAATTCTTATCCTTAATCATAGCAAAAGGAGTAATAGCCTTAATTAAACTATAGATATGCATCTTCTTTAAAACCTCTAGCAAAAATGTAATTTAAACTTTTGTGTGGCTCAGAGCAAAGGTAATGAACCTAAGAGTCAGAGTCAGAAATAGTAACAAACCACAAATAGTAGGCATACATCAAAGAACACCCTTCCTCTGTGCTTAGGGTGGAAAAGACCATCAGTTACACTTCAGTAGGTCTTTCAGTCATTTTCTATAGCTTTCTTCAATGCAAGCAACCATATCATAAAAATATAAAATAAAATTATTGTGACTAACTTTATAAAACTGATTTATTCTTACAGTTTTTCTCTACAATTATATAGATTGAGTACACTGGCTGTAAGAAAGAGAATGTGAGTTTGGATTTATTCCACTTATAAGTTAAACATAA
This sequence comes from Heterocephalus glaber, assembly GCF_000247695.1. The sequence continues at coordinate 36,301,356 of NW_004624730.1, forward strand.
GGAATTCATAATAGTGACACATTTATTAAATCATTCACTGACCTTAGTTAAGAACACTGAAGGGGGAAGTGAAACATATAGACCAGGGCCCCCATTTTTATATTAATGTTTCTGTTGCTAACATTGTACCTGCCTATTGGGTTCCCCACTGGATAGTTTAACATAAAAATATATTAAATAAATATTGTTTAATGGTGGCTTTGTGTCCTTCATACTATGTCTTGTAGTTAATTTGCAGTATTTAGTTGAGTACTGAAAGTAATTATTATTTGCATTCAACAAATAACCATTTTTCATGTTGGCATTTTCTATTTAGAATACAATCCATTAGTTCACAATCACGAATAGTCTATAAAAGCATGTTCTACTGATTTACTAATTATTTAAAAGTAAACAGATAAAAATAAACTTCTTGAGGAAAAGTTAGAGATACTAGTTTGGGACTGGTAAGAGACTTAGTCAAATTGTTAAATGCTTAAAAGATTTGAGTTAAAAAATAAAATCTGTACATTTGAATTCAAATATATTCAATTCCAATGTTTACCTTCTTAACAATATATCTTAAATCTTGCACAGAAAATTAAAGGAAAACTTTAAAAATATTTTAAAATTTGGTGTTTTATGATATATTTCAGATTTTTAAAATGTTTTATTATGTTTGAGTTGAATTTATTGTAATGAAAATTTATCTTGCAATATGATCAGATATCCTTTCCTAAATAATATTGTAACTTGGTTAAAAATACAAAAGTGAAAAGCTGGCACTTACTGCCATGCAATTTTCTCTCAAGAATACTACTTTTCCCTCAACTTTGTATTCAATCTGTGTGTGTGTGTGTGTGTGTGTGTCTGTCTCTCTTTATATACACACACACACACACACACGTATATGTGGATATTGATATATACATATATATTTAAGTAGGTATGTTTAGGCAGGAAGTTAATTTGAGGTTAAAATTATTTTGGCATGCACCTATACCCTAAAGAACATTGATTAGATATATCTAGTGTGATCCAGAATTTTCTACCTGGTGCAGAAATGTGAATTTCACATCTCCTGAGCTACAGAAATGAAATTCCGATCAGGCAAGTCTACAAAGAATAGCTATTAAAGACTAAAGGCTTAAAAGCAGGCTGGCAAATTCTATCAGCCTTTTTTAGACAGGGTCTCAGTAATCCAGGTTGGCCTTAACTCCATGTAGCCTATGATGCCCTCAAACTCACAATCTACCTGTCACAGCCCCCAAGTGCTGGGATTATAGGGGTGCACACCTGGCTATCACCCTTATTTTTAATTAGTGTATTTTCCTTAGGCTACACCACTCTTCTGTGAGCATTATATGTGGGATGACTAGTCTTTGGTCAGAGTACCTCTGGAAATGTTCACAGGATATTACTTCTTTGTCTTCTTGCTCTCAGCAGGATCTAAAACTTACATATCCATAATCTATTTTAAAATTTTTTGCAAATTATTGTTTTGTATCTTATGGGTAATTGTGTTTATTAATGAATACTTCTATTACTTTTCAACTGACTAGTTTAATAGTTAATGTATTTCATGTGAAAGTTATACATTGACTATTTTCTTGATTTTGACGATTCCTAGGTAATAAAACAGCTATTAGATAAGTTTTCATAAACAGTTGTCAGGGTTACTTATATATTTATTTCACAAATATATTCTGATGTAGAACCTTCACCAAGCTGTTATAGTGTGGTTCTGATTTGTATTCTGCCACATATACTTCACATTCTCATTACTTAATAAAGGTAACTTGAGAATACTCAGCTAGAATCTAGAGTTTTGATTTTTAGGATCCAACATTAACTTTATGTTAAGACCTACAATAGCTACTGTGATTTTTAGCACTTACTCTAATTTTCTGAGAAATATAGAAATTTCTAGTGAGTGAATTTTCAAATTTCAAAGTAATATTTGATAGAATGAGGCTCTAATTCATTTTGGGGCATTGTTTGGTGGATGAGGTAAAAAGCATTGAGGTAGGAACATGGGGGCATAATATGCTAGTTGTTGGTGAAGGAATGCCATTTGTAGGATCTACCCAGGTAATAATGCCTGCTTCTATCAGTGAGCATTGTAAATATCTCAGTAAAAGGAGAAAAGTACTGTACTTACAGGCTGTAAGGAGACAGTCATTCCAACAAATCTCTTGGTATTAAGGACTTTGACCACACCAACATTTTAATTTGTGCTTCTAGGTACTGAAAAATTAGTATTACCTTATAGGAATTTAGTGCATTCAAACACTTCTTAGGTTCCAGCTATTTATACTTCCATCACTGGATTCTATTATAAATTCATAGATGTCATGACTCTTGTTCTCAGGATCCTTTTTTACTGTTATATGTATTATTTCTAGTATCAAAACTTGGATTATATGATGTGTTTTTTAAGGAGAAGTCCGTCCACCTCATTGAAACTAGGAAACTTTTATATGATCAAGAGAGCTACAACAATCTTCTTGCTAACCTTTTACCACTACTATGTATAGTGGAAAGGAGGAATTTTCCTTAATGAATGGAGCTGTTGTGTCAATGATCTTTATTCATGTAATGAAGAATAAAATAATGCTTTTTACTTAAAAGTATAAATATATATTTTATCCAGACCAAAGAATTTTATAACTTGGGCAAAATGTATATATGTTTTGTTCTTGAGAGAGTCTTAAAAACAATACTTAATCCCTAGTTTCAAAAGAAGAAAAGAAAGAAGAGAAAGAAAAACTTATTCTGAGAGGAAACATTACCAATTCTTAAAAACAGCAGCAACAGCAACTTTTGTCTTGAAATCATTACCAAAATTCTCAGAATCAATCTAAAGTTCGAGACATAAACACTTTCATGTAAGAAGGCAGAAGGCCACAATTTATTTTTCTTATCTTATGATAGATTTTGGATGTAAATAACATGTAGGAGATATACATTTGGTACCAAATTTCATTCAGTTTCATTTCAGTTTTTGTTAGCAATCCTGAGACAAAATCCTTAATCATAAGAATGAGTAAAACTAAATTTTTCCTGACCTAAGTGAAAATGCATTCTCATGAAAAATCTGAAAACTGTAGAAAGTTTAGTAAAGGAAATAATGCAACCCATTGTTTTGATGTATTTTGATAACATTTTCCATATAAGAAGTTTCTCCCCAAAATTGGGACCAAACTTTGTGGTTACATATTCTTTGTTTTTCCCCAATATATCCATGAGTACTTTCCTAGTTTTTAAATATTCCTTAAAACGTGACTTTAGAGTCTGAAAAATGTAGATGTACAAAATATTTTTGACAGAAATCTGACTTGCCAGGTGTGATAGTGCGTGCCTGTATTCCCAGCACTGTGGGAGACTGAGGCAGGAGGATTGTAATTTCAAGTCCAACCTGGACAACTTAGTGAGACGCTGTCTCAAAATTTTAAAATAATCTGAAAAGGCCTGGGAATGTAGCTCAGTATGAAGGCCTTGGGTTCAATCCACAGTACCACCATACGCAGACACAATCTTTACATTTCAGATTTTTACCTTAGGCTAGTTTATGTGCATGAAATGACTAGGTTTTAAGGTGTGAACTTTTTAAAACCTCATGAAATTCCTTCCAATGATGAATGTCATTATATTGTATACCTAAAATGTACCAATAAAATTAATTAAAACCTCATGACATGCCAGTTTGTTTTCCTAGTCTGTATTGGTGGTATAGTGGTAAGCATAGCTGCCTTCCAATTTGCTTCCCTAGAATAATGAAATATTTATTTGCAAAAAAAGTGAATGAATAAAAATATATAAAATACTATTAATGTTTCATTTAAGAAAACAAATTCTACATTAAATTAATTTTTAAAAATTTTAAAACAACTCCTTGCTATTATGAGGTGTTTAAAATTGGTGAATTCAGGACAAAACAGAGAAAGAGTAAAATCTCATCTGTAAGCAGCTGTTATTCCGGGTAGATGCAAAGTGAACTTACTACAGGGAACAGCCAGATTCTTTCGAATGGTTCAGACAGGTGGAAAAGCCAGACTATAGGCCCATTTTTGTCTTAATACTTTTCCCAATACACTGCCTTTTGTTCATGTCACTCAAAAGAGAAATATAAATTTTTTAACATTTGTTATGTGTTTGATTATATATGTTCCTATTTAAATAAAGAAAATGTGGCTAACATTTCAAATTAGTCACATTTAGTTGAATTTGTAGCCCAATTATAATGCAATAAGAACAATACAATTTGTTTCTGCAGTGAAGTAATAACTATTTTATTGTCATTTATTTACAGAACAAAATCTAGTTCCCTGAAGTATTTCTTTATTGGAATTAAATATCATCTACATATCTAAATGAAGGGTTGAGTGGTTTTTCTTAAGTAACTGCATATTAATAAGAACTGACATTTTAACCTTCATACTGATTACCATATCTAAGCTCTAAATGTCTAGCGAGTATAGAGCTCTAAGCAAAAGAACTACATTTTGAATTGCTTGTTTTCAAGTATCAATTGTTAAGAAGACTAAAGGACTTTGTTATACAAAGGTATAACAAATACTTTGGAATAATTTGATTTTAAGGTGAGGATTAGAAAGGAATTATTCTTTAGACAATTCATTTATGAGTTTTAGAACTATTTGAAACTCTGTTCCTTTAAATGAAGAGCGATACTGTCCTTTGACTCCTTAATTTTAAGCAACTTTAATCAGATTTTGATTTAGGAAGCACTGAAAAGACAGCATTTTTGCCTTCCAATATGCTATAACATGAGCTGCTCATTGTATCCTGTCAATCCTTTTATGTTGTAAATTGGCACAACCTTTTCATAGTATTAGTTGCCTATAATTTTGCTAGAATAGTGATTTTTTTTTTTTTAGAAAAGTGACTTTTAAACTTTTAATAGGTGGAGAATCTGGTCATGGTAGTCTGTTAAACTTTCTGTGCTCCTCATTCCTGTTAGTAAGATTAAAAAGAAAACTAAAAATTGTATGAGAGGCCCAGCATATAAAGGGACCTCAGTAGAGGTCACTCATCCATCCTAACAAGTTAAAACTGAGCACACTGATAAAACAACTCTTCCTGTGTCTAAGAAATGAGGTCACAGGAACAAACTACTGCCCCAACAATTGTAGGCACACAGACACAGCAAATCATAGAAAGGCAAATGCAGAGGATCACTGCTTACCTCAGCAGAAATCTGTAGCCACAAACCTCCTAAGGAAGTAGTACCAGGGTAGGAAACAACTTGACAAATTACTAGGGGCTCAGCATGAACAAGTGTTTGAGAGTTTAAAACTGCAGAGGGGCCTAATCATGGGGTGGGAGACAAACTTTTGTGAGTTTACTTACAGAAGCTCTGCTAGCTCCTCACTGAATATTGGGGGGGGGGGTCCCTTCTTGCTTTTGGGAGGGGGAGGGGAAGAGGTAACCATTTTGAAATGTGTCAAAGCATTCTGTATTTTTGGTTTGTTTGTTTCCGGTGGTGAGGATCTAATTCAGGGCCTCATGCATGGAAGGCAAGTGATCTACCACTGAGCTACACCCCAGCCCAGAATCCCATTCTTAACAAGGACTATCCTCAGCAGAAACATTTTTTAACCAAAACCCTACCTACCTACAGGCAGAAAATAACCAACATCTTATTCTGTCCCACTAAGGAGGGGACGAAGAAGCACCACTGGGGTTCACAATCCAGGGATACAGACTCATAAAATGACTGTGCCCTATTCTTTTGACCATAGAACACTACCCCATCCCCATTTATTAGTACTGCATTGCTAAAGGCCTATTTACTACACTTTCACAGGATATATCATGTACACCTTCAGCAAAAAATTACAAAGCATATTAAAAATCAGAAAACATGGGTTGAAGAAATTGAACAATCAACTAAACCAAAGTAAGATACAGCATGAATGTTAGAATTATTAAGCCAAGAATTAAAAAAATAAAACAACTTTGATTACAAATCTGTCTTCATTTTAGTTTCAATTTTTTTTGTATTTTATTGGCTTGACTCATAGGCTAAGTTATCTATAATAATCTATGATTCATATACTAATATCTTTAATGGAAAAAGCAGCCAGTAAAGAAGAACAGATGCAAGCAGAGAGATGGAAATTTTAAGAAAAAAAGAAAGAAAGAAGGAAAGAAAGAAAGAAAGAAATCATAGATAACAAAAACAGTGTAACAGAAATGAACAGTGCCTATTGCTAGAATAGACACAGTTTAGGAAAGACTCTGAGGTTGTAGAAACTTCCTAAACTGAAATGCAAAAAAACAAAAAAACCAGGCTATTCTGAAACTGTGAGGTAACTACAAAAGGCATATGTGTAATGAGAATGCTAGAAGCCAAAGAAAACAAGAAAGAAACAAAAGCAATATTCGAAGCAATGTTGATTAAAAATTTCTCCACATTAATATCAGACACTAAACCACAAATACAAGAGGTCAGAAAACACCAAGCATGATAAATACCAAAAAATGAAACGCCAGTATATCACACTTGAGCTTCAGAAAATTAGATAAAGGGGCTGGGGATTTAGCTCAGTGGTTCTGCCGCCTGCCTTGCAAGCACAAGATCCCGGGTTTGATCCCCGGTACAAAAAAAAAAAATCAGATAAAGAAAAAATCTTGAAAGAAATCAGAGAGAAAAAAATGCCTCACTTAAAGAAAAGTGAAGATCTGATGTACATATGATTTCTTCTCAGAAAGCATGCAAGCAAGAAAAGAATGAAGTAAAATATTTAAAGTGGTAAGAAAAAACCAATGCATAGGTCTGTACACTGTGAACTAGAGTTCTACTCTACCAAAAAAAAGAATAAACTTGTGTCATTTGTAGAACATGGATGCACCTTGAGACCATAATGTTAAGTGAAATGAATCTGACACAGAAATTTAACTATGACATGGTTTCTCTTATATGAAAAACCCAAAATATAAATAAAGAGCAAATTAAAAGATAGATAATAAGAAATAGGAAGATAACGATTTTTGCAAAAGAAAAGGCAACAAGAAATGGAGGGGAGAGGAGAGGAAGGGGAGGGGAAAGGGATGAAAAAAGAATTAAGGTGTGTTATGTGCGTGTACCCACTCCCCATGAGGAATGTAATCATTATGTACTGTAAATATGTACTAATAAAGAATGAAAATTGAAGAAAGTGATGAAATAAAATCTTAAGACAGACAAAAGATGAGTTTTGGATAGAGATATAGTTCAGTGGTTCGGTGGTAGAGCATTTAGTGTTTGCAAGCCCCTGGGTTCCCAGCACAGAAAGGAAAAGGACGGATGGAGGGGAGACAGAGATAGAAACAGAAGAAAGAAAGTTGGAGTCAGTTGGCAGTAGATCAGTCCTGCAAATAATGTTTAAAAGAAAAAAAAGTTCTTCAGAGAGAAGGAAAATGACATAGGTCAGAAAATCTGATCTACATAAACAAATGATGACCATCAAAGAATAAATGAAGGAAAAATGAAAACCTTTTTTATTAGTCTAACAGGTAACTGTTTAAGTTAATAACAATGTATTTGATAATGTATTCTTATATGTATATGAAAGGAATGATAGCAATAATACAAGGGATGAAAGGGGAATTAGGAATATTTTATTATAAGATATTTGTACTCCCTGCAAAGAAGTATAATGTTATTTGAATGTAGGCATAGATTACTTATAAATGTATATTGTAAACTCTAGAGAAACTGCCATAAAAAGTAAAATCTCACAAGAATTAATGGTAAAATGGCCTTATGAGTCTTTATGCATTGTATATGTCTACCTTGTTTGTTTGTTAACATTAATCTGTTTATAGTGGGAAAGGTTGGAATATATAATAATCTCAATAAATCTAATACTCTGGTGTCTTAATTAAATTATATTTCATAAATTAATTTAGTACAATTGTAGTGATTCTTTTATTAATATCCAATATTAATTAAAGAGACTCTTCATTCTGAGAATCAATGGTGGTTGAAATTTCATTCTGTTTCACTATGAGCATCTTTAGCCTGCACACACTAAGGAGCTCTCTTCTTTTATGACTTTCTCTGTGTAAGATTTGTTTATGAATAGAAAGGAGGGAAAAATAACTGGCATCCCCAAGTAGACTGGTATATACAGAATAAGAGTTATAATAAGTGAGCAAATGGAGAGGTAAGAGTAGACTAATGTTATAATTTTTTACAATGTAGATTGTTAGTGAAGCATTGACTTTGTAAAGTGATATATTTATTACTTTTCCATCTCTAGGACAAAATACTTGACATGCACAATTTAAGGTGAAGAGGTTCATTTTGGCTCCAGATTTCAGAGAGCACAATCCATGGTTATTTGGCCTTAAGGCAGAAACAGCCTAACATAGTGGAGGAAAGCTGCTCAACCCATGACAGCCAGGAAGGGGAGAAGGAGGGATGGAGAGTAGAAGGAGGAATGTTAAAATTTTACAAGAAAACATACATTAGGCCTTTCACAGAGATATATTGATATACCTTATTTTACAGTATTTCAGTGTAAATTGCCAAGAAATAAGTTTTACTACTATTTTTGAAAAAATAGATTTATATAGCCAGTAGTAAAAATTTGCATTTGGTATATATTGCAGAACGTTTTACATTTCAACTTTTTATATTTATGTGTTCACTATAAGGCTGTATAACATGAAAAGTCTTTTTAAAATCAATCATACCCAACATCTGGCAATTAATGACATAAATTATCAAGGTACTTTACATTTCAAAAGTATATTTTTGTAATATGTAATACAGTACATAGTTAAGGTTAAAACCCCTTCAAATGTACAGAACAGGACATTATTAAAAGATTTTTCTCACAATATGAGTATAATTAATACTATTGAATTATATGCTGAAAATGTTAAGATGGAAAAGAAAAAAGAATAAAAAAGACTTCCACATCTGGCCCTCAACTTTCTAGTTACTGTCTTAGAATATAACCACCACTGTGACCAGATTGAACCAACAGGAAATAAAGATGATGGATGGATGGATGGATATTATGAGGAATAGGTAATGGAAAACGGAGTCTGAGAAAATGGAGAATGGAGTCTGAGACATCCTACAATCTGCCTCTACAACCTGGAAACACTGGAAAGCTTGTAATATAATTCAATCCAGGGGGAGCCAAGGATGTAGATCTTATTCTGACAGCAGAAAACTAATGTCCAAGCTCTACAGTCAGACAAAAAGGGTAAATTCTCCCTCCTTCCACTTTTTGTTCTAGTCAGGATCTTAATAAATTGTATGATTCCCATATGGACTGAGAAGAGAAAATTTGCTTTACTGAGACCACTAGTTCCTGTGCTAATTTCATCTGGAAGCATTCTCATACATATACCCAAGGATACTGGTTAGCTGAAAGTGTGGGAGTCCTGTGCCTGGTCAAGTTACACATAAAATTATCCATCACAGCCTCCCAGGGAAATAGGTATATATTCCAAGTATACATACTTTAATGTTTTTATGCAAATAGAGAGTATGCTATATATTTTACTAATCCTTTCATATCAATATATAAATACCTAGCTTGCTTTTCAAAAGTGGTATAATACTCCATTTAAATTCTTTTGAAGTGCTCTTTTTTCTATGCTTTTGCTTATTAGTAAAAGTCTTGTACACCACATAATTTTGATTAGTGGCATAAAGTAAGAGAGGTATATTCCTTTTCTTCAATTTAGCAAATAAGTCAAACAATATTTTCTATAAGTTAATTTATTTCCAGTAATTGTTGCTTAAGAGGGGCTAACACAAAAGTAACAAAATTTTAGTTTTCACTTGACTTGAAAAAATGTTCCCTTTTGACTCCCAATAATGGATAACATATATGCTTTCCCTAAAAACTTTTGAGGGAAGGTGAAATGGGGAAAAATAACAGAGTACTTGGAGAAATAAATAAAAAAAAGAATTGGAATAGTTGATATATCCAGAACTGCTAGAAAAGGATCAAAACTGAAAAATAACAGATACCTTACTACAGATATTGGTTTAGTTGCAGAAAACAAAATTTGCTATTGCAAGTTAAAGCAAAGGGGAATTATTACATATCATTAAATTGTTTAAAGAATCACTTTGATAAATGAAAATATGTACTCTAGATTGAATTTTCAGGAATGACTCCCAGAGCCACATCACAGGTCAGACCACCAAGTGAGCAACTGCTTTTTCTAGGATAAGAAATTGCTGAATAAGAAAGTTGTTACTGCTGCTGGCTGGACTCAAGCTATGATGTATCTTCTAGCACTCACATCAGCAAAATCATGTCTGCCCCCTAATACCTACAGAAGTCTAGTGATTAGATATTCAGTTATGCTAGCACTGCTATATATCTGTGTTCTTGGTGATAATGCTTACCAACAGAAAGAAATAAGAGTACACACTCTGCCTGTCTTCCAAATCTCAAACAATTGCACATGCTTGGTAGAATGTAAATTTGGAAACTTAGCCACAGGGGAACTCAGAAAATTAAGTTTTTAGCTTCCTAGCCTCAGCAATACAGAAACACACATTCAATGGATTTGAGCACCACTGTACTTTTTACATTCTCTTTTTCTCCTTCCCAAACTATATCTTCATACCATTTTAAATTGGGTTATTTCCATTTTAAATTAGGTAATTGGAAATAACTATGAATAATAGAGGAAAAATTAATTTTGAAGTACTATCCACTTCTTTTTAAGAATGCTAGATTGTTTCTAGGTGCATCTTTGCTGTACTGAAGCTCAGAAATGGAGGAAAATATAGAGAACAGACTATAAGGGGACTCAGTGAAGAAGTGTAAAAGCAAAGAAGTCTGAGGAGAAACTAATCCTACTGACGCAGTTTCACACTTCTGACCTCCAAAACTGCAACAAAAATGTCATTTAAATAAGAAAGGGAAAGAAAAAAGGAACAAAAATTGTAAGAAGCTACAGTCTAGTAGCCATTGTCTTAGTTACTTTTCTTTTGTTGCTGAGGCACAATACCCAACACCCAAAGTTAAAGGAGGAAAGGTTTATTTGGCTCATAGTTTGTAGAGGTTTCAGTCCATTGTTTGCTGGCTCCAAGGCAGGGTGGTGTGGCAGACAGGCATCACAGAGGAGAAACAGTTCATGGTGGGTAGAAGGCAGCCTAGCATTGCACCATGAATCAATCCTAGCATCACACTCTAGGTCCAGCTGTCTGAGAAAGCCCCATCTACAACTGCATGAGGCTTTGGAGGGATGTCTAAACACAAACCATAACACTGCTTGAATCAAAAAAGTTTGAGTATAAAAAAACAAGAAAGACTTTAAAAAGAAAGGGATACCTGCAAAGTCGGAGAGACAGAGATGGGAAATGGAAATCTCAGACATTAAATGAAATTACAGGACTAAGCACACATACCAGCATCTTCACCCTAATTAAGGTCTATAAAAGTAGCTTAAATATTCTAATTATTTCCTGACATTAATTATCTTGTTCTGTAGAAAGATAGATGGATATAGATATACTATTATAGATAATATCTCCAAATACCAAAGACAGAAACTACACTGACCAGAAGATCCAATATTTCAGGAATGAAAGAATGAAATAAGAAAGGGTAATTATATTTTCAGATGATTTTTGCTTCACTGTGGCAAAAAAGCTCTATGTGAATCAATGCTCTTGCATATAACAGTGTAAGCCCAAGAAAAATGTAAAAACAACTTCCTGGAGGAGGCACTAAAGGATGACCAAAGACAGACAGACTGGAGAAGACTGGACAATTGCAAAAAGGAAAAAAAAAACCCTCTAGTGTGAAGGCAAGCTCCATGTATAGGAGCTAAAACTCAAAATTAGAAGATTCAAGTCTTAAAAACCAAGCTTAAAAACCAAGGACAGAGTTCAGTATAGCCACAGTCACTGAGAAGGGGGAAGGAGGGTGGTGTTTAAAAAAGAAAACCAGAGAGGGTGAGCATGCAATACTGTAAATAACTTATCTTAGAATGCAACAGACTTAAAGCAGCCCAGCTAAGAATAAAAGAACTAGAGATGTGAACAGCTACTCAAGACACAAAATTTTAATTTTAAGGGCAACCAGATTAATTGCCTGCTTAAGAAGAATCCAACACATAATAAATATTACAAAAATCAGAGCTACCACAATATAACAGGTAATATACAGATATAATTGAAAATTACTTAAAGAGACAGGAAAATGTACTTCATTCTCTAAATAAAAGGCAATCACTAGAGATTTACCCTGAAATGACCCAGATATTAGAATTAATGGATAAGAATAAAGTGATAATTTTGCTCAATGATGCTTGCAATGAATGAAAAGATAGGCAGTAAAATTACATGCATGTAGAATATATATAACTTGATGTATACATACATACCAAATAGAAATTTAAATCTGAAAGAATAAGATTTGAAAGAAAAAAACCCACTAGTTGGGCTTAACAGTAGAATGGAAGTATTAGAGGAATCTAAATTAAATATAAATAGAGTTAGTCAATCTAAAAATTAAAAAAATTTTTAAAAAAGAATGCTAGGGATTTATAGCAAAATATCCAAATGTCTAATATTGGGTATCTATAAAAACTACTTTAAATAGTTAAATTACCACATTATAGAGTTAAGCTATATGTGAACTCTAAGCAAAATAAACATGAGGAAAACCATGCCTAGGTCCATCATAGACTTCTGAAAGCAAGTGATAGAGAAATCTGGAAAACAGGATATAGAAGAAAAACACTGAATTACCTTTGACTTCTCACCAGAATCAATGGAGGCCAAAAGATGAAGTAAGCTTCACACGTGGAAAGAAAGACAAAAACTGTTAACTTAGATTTAGCTTGTGAAGATATCTTTTAAGAATAAACAGTAAATTAAAATATTTTCAGATAAAAGAAAACTAAGAGAATTTATTGCAAGCAAACCTATAAAACAAGAAATTAAAGTTCTACTGTGAAGGAATGTTAGATGGCAATTTGCGTATCAAGGAAGGAAAGTAGAAGAATGATAAAATATTAAAATATGGACAAATGATATATCTTCAGAGATGTCAGAGGATATTGTAGCTGTTTAAAAAAGAAACAGGGCAGGGGATTTAGCTCAGTGGTTCCGCCCCCTGCTTTGCAAGCGCAAGGTCCCGAGTTCAATCCTCAGTACCAAAAAAAAAGAAACAGACATACCAAATATTTAAATTTTGATTTTAAAATTTAAAAAGTAAAGCTGGATTAAGAAGCAAAAATATTCACAACCAAAGAGTAGATTAATAAACTGGGAAACTAAGGCAGGAAATTTCTTTCAACAAGTAGCACAAAGTCACGGAGTGTGAGAAAGATTTGCTTTTTTAAAGTTTGACAAGGTATTGATAAATAGTAATAGGAAATACCCAGATAATTTCAGAATGATTTCTGAAACTAATGAAAATCTGAAATACTGAATGAAAGTCTGAAGTCTTTGGAATCAGATTAAAAAGGGCAACTTGACTGTTGTCAAGATAATTTTTTTTAAACATACACTTCAACCCATGATCTCTCAATACAGTAAAAAAATGTATAAACAAAAGAATCATAAGGCTTCAAGAGAATATAACTTTTTAAAAGAAAGAAGCTGAGGATGGTGATGCATACCTGTAATCACAGCACTCAGGAGGCTGAGGCAGGAGGATCACTGTGAGTTAGAGGCCAGCTTAGGCCACATAGTTCAAAGCCAGCCTGAACTTTGTCTCAAAAAAGAAAAATGAAATGTAACAAAAAATTAGAACCAGATTGTCATCAGATTTCTCTCCATAAACACTATTTGCCAAAAGATAAATCTTCAAACCAAGAGATGGGCTGGGGATTTAGCTCAGTGGTTCTGCCACCTGCCTCGCAAGCACAAGGTCCAGAGTCCAATCCTTGTACCAAAAAAAAAAAAAAAAAAAAAACCAAGAGGAATTCATGTTGATTTCTATACCCAGGTGGCCATTGTATAAGTTTGAGTGAAAAATAAACTTAGACATGATAGAGTTTATTGTGCTCAAATTACTAATCTTAGAATGCAGACAGGAGATAAAATACAAGAAGCAATGACAATTCAGAAGCAAACCAAATAACTTTCTTGAGAGATTAAATTAGAGCATTTTCTGTCGCCCCTATTTTTTTTAGTGGAATTATTATTTTCCCCTTTCCTCTCTTTAAGATAGCATGGGAGAAATTAAAAAGCAAAACAAAACAAAAACCAATTAGCATCCAACTCATATCTGAAGTTTTGAACCTGAATGACCTGGACAGTAATGGGTGTGCCTTTAATAGAAATTGGGACATGAAGAAGAAAAGCTGGCTAAGGAAAAAGTCAGTGTTGAGGTTTACAGAGTTACTTGGTTATAAATGAGCAAGTGTTTAATTATTGCTTTATCCTTTGTAGTTTATGCCTGTGATACTTTAGAAGTATCCCAAATTTCTGGCCAATAGGAATTTGAAAATTAGCCTCAAAAAGTCTCCAAAGATCAGGCTCTATCTCTACTGCCTGGTGCAATATTTTTTTTAGAGAGAAAGGAATGACATTCAAGTTTCAGAAGTTGGAAGGTTCAGAGAATCCTTGTAATTTTAATGTGTTGGTAAATAGAAATGAGAATGATTTTATGAAGAACTAAATGAGCTACGAGGAAGTAAAAAACATGAATGTGACTATTCGAAGATTGTTTAAATACTATAGCAAAGGAGTAAGTGCTTTAACAAAGGTTATCAGGAGACATTTTTGAGAACAGGGAGTGAATATTTATTAGGAACCTTTTTTAGATTAAAACAGTTTTTATTGGCATGGATTTAGTATGTTCTACTTATTTACTTTTTTAAAACTTTGCAATCATTTATTAGTCTTAGAAAGGATTTCAAAAATCCCCTTGAATAATAACAGGGAATAATAGTTACAAATCAGGCCTTTAGTGCATAGAGAATGCTGCCCTTGGGGTGGCTGTTTCTTCAGGAGCTGATACTTTCAGGCTCTCTTTTGAACTTGTCCTAATTCAGTCTTATGTTCTTTAATTTATTACTTCTTTAATCATCATGCATAGACATCCCATTCATCATACTAGTGCCAGGTTAATAATAAGCTTTATTTTACAGCATTTCAATCTTCTAGGACTATTTTATGCAGACTGAGCAGGAACAGTTGGATGGTTTTTCTTGAAATTGCTTTACATATTGTTATTTTAGGAATATGTCTAGGGTAGGCAGAATAATGGTTCCCCTAAAGATACTCATATCCTAATTCCTGGAAATTGTGAATATGTTACTGCACAGGCAAGGAGAAATTATAGTTACAGTCAGAATTAAGGCTGTTTATTGGTTAATCTTAAAATATCTTTATTAGTGGGTTATCCAGGAGGGCTCAATTTAATCACAAGAATCCTTTAAATGAAGAAGAAGAAGGCAAAAATATCAGAGAGAGGGAGAGAGATGTAAAGATGCTGTATTGCTGGCTTTGAAGATGGAAAAAGGGACCACAAGCTAAAGGAACAGTCTTTGGGAGCCAGAAAATGCGAGGAAACAGTCTCCCCTATAGCCTTGGGAAGTACAACCCTACCAACACCTTGATTTTAGCCCACTGAAGCCCCTTTTGGACTTCTAACTTCCATGAGATTATAAATTTATGTGGTTTTAAGTCAGTGAATTAGTAATAATTTATTACAGCTGCAATAGGAAAATGATGAATAAAGTTCCCGATACAGAGGAATTTACAGTGTAACAGAGAAGTGAGACTTTTGCATCTTTTTTGTTTTATTTTGTTTTGTGAGACAGGGTCTCATAATGTAGTTCAGATTGACCTTGATTTTACTATGGAGCTCCGGGTGGCCTCAAACTTGTGGCAATCCTGCTGCCTCAGCATCCCCAGTGCTAGGATCACAGTTGTGTGCCACCATGCCCAGCAACATTTTTTTAAATTAAGACTATAAAACCTGGATATTGTGCTTATTGTACTAATAGAAACAAGCCAATAAGTCCAACCCATGTTGAAGGGGGAGAAGAACATGTCAAGGCATGAATACTAGGAAGTGGCACAGTTGGAGGCCATCTTAATAGCTGTCTACTGCACATAGAAATTAGTGAGTTTATTAATGTACTAGAAAATTAAGTTTATAATGTTCCTAACTGGAATTAAGTTCAGTAATTTCAGAACATTTCTAATATACCACAAATAAATCTCCCATTTGGAAGGATATAAAATGAAAATGGAAACTTTTCAACTTTCAAACAGGAAATTCAAAACATACGTTAAAATAATCACAATGAAGCCAAATTTTGTGATACATATCTGTAATACTGGCACTCTGGGAGGTTGAGGCAGAAGAGTCACAAGTTCAAGCTCAACCTGGGCAGCTTAGCAACTTAGTGAGATCCTATCTCAAAATTTAAAAAAATTTAAAAGACTGAGAATGTGGTTCAGTGGTAGAGTCCCCCGAGTTTAATCCACATTACCAAAACAAAACAAAAAACTCTTACAACTCAATAAAAAGAAGACAATCAAATTTTTAAAAACAAGGTGTATTTGAGCACACATTTTATCAAAGGAGATATAGAATGACAAATGAAGTATTATTAAACCATTACTCGAATAGTTAAAAGACTCACATACCAAGTTTCAGCAAGAATGTAGTGCAACTAGAAGCCTTAGTTCAGTTTTAAAGCAGTTACTACACTCTTAACCATACAACCCAGCAGAGGGTTGTTCACCAAGATAAGTGAGACTATGTAAAGTGTACACAAAGAGTGGTACATGACTATTGATAGCAGTTTTATTTAGAATGGCCCAAAATGTAGGAGCATTTTGTGATTATATTGTGATAGAGTCATAAACATACAATGAATTTAGCAATAAAACTGAACAGTTCAATAAATGAACAAAACATGAATCATAGAATCCTGCTAAGTAAAAAAAACTAGACACAAAAGACAACATACAGTAGGATTCCATTATATGAAATTCTGGAAATCTATAGTGACAGCTTAACAGTGTAACTAGAATTGGGGGGAGGTAATTACCTACAAAGGCACAAAAGGGAACTGTTTGGGGTAATAGAAATGTTTTATATCTTAATTGTGGTGGTTTTATCTGTTATACATTTTTCAAAATTCATCAAACTACAATTTAAATGGATAAGTGCCATTGTATATAAATTATATCTAAACAAAGCTGAATTAAAACAAACTCCCTGCATACCCAAACACAAATCAATTAGGCAGTTTCCTCCAGGGGAATATATTAATAAAATTGAGCTCCCTCAGAGTAGGATTATGTACACAAATATTACAGAATTCAAAGGAAAAGCTGTTTCTGCCTGGGAGGACTGGCAGATAACAGAAATTTGGAGCACTTCATAATAACATCAGAGAATTGGAATTGAATTAGAAGTAGGAAGGATGATCTAAGGAGGATGTAACAGAAGTGAAGTCTAGAAAGAAGATAAACTTCTGGGAGGCTTGTTTGGACAGTAGTGAAGCATTAGATTGCTTTGGTAAAATAGACTCCAACTGTAGTGTGCCTTTGTTCTAGATTGAGAAAAAATGAATTGACTACTGGTTTAATGACTTCCAACTGGAATAAGGGTAAAAAAACATTATAATAGGCATTAAAAATTTTAGATTCTTGAGTGGGACTTGTAATGAAAGTTAATATCAGATTAAGAGCATTTATGTTTATAAAGCACATAGGATAGGGCTTGGAACGTAATCATTGCTCTGTGTGTGTTTTTAAAATATATCCTTCTTTTAAAAATATACAACATATTTTCCATAAGAGGTGTTTAATGATAGAATAAGAGGGAATGACATCCATGTATAAGGAAGAGAAGGTAAAACACTACCATCTACTCAGTATATTATATGGGTTGGTTTTGATTTAATCTTGAAAACAGATATTCAGTATTATCCTTTTAAAAATCTATAGAAACTTAGTCTCAGGAAGGAGCTTGAATTCTAATCAATTCTAGTACCAGAAACACAGAAGGGGCAGTTTCCTTAAAGATTGATAAGGGCCTGCCAAATCATACCCAGAGCCAGTAAATTTGACTGGGATGTTGAGGGTGGAAATGAACAGGAATCTGCATTGCTGACTTACTAGTTGGTTGGTAATCTCAAAAAAAATTTGAGAAACATTGTTTTAAGACTTACCAGAGCACAGAGGAGGTGAGCCACTCCCAGTGCATAAGAGGAGGCCTCTGGGCCACCATACCACCCCCACCAGCACAGAGGAGGTGAGCCCCACAGGCACCAGCAGCACCCACCTTCCCCCAGTTGAAATGAGAAGACATGTAAGCAAGTCTCAAAAACAGACTTCCAGATCACCTACAGTAACCTCAAAGGGAAAGGAGATGGAACACTCTGAAACTCAACCACCTGGACTCCCTGAACTGGCAACAAAAGAGGATCTGGAAAAAATGAAATCAAAAATAATTTATCAGCTAACAGCAGAGATTGTGCCCATAGCGCAAGACATGATTAATAAATCTAGATTGGAGCTGAGGAACATGATGGAATCCCAACATAGGAAACAAATGGAATCCATAAAACAAATGCAAACAGATTTCCAGGAGATTAAAAACTCCAT
>NW_004624730.1:36322000-36343446 GCF_000247695.1 Heterocephalus glaber
ATTTTTCATCATTTTTCCTTTCCCTTCTTTCCTTTCCCCTGCCCCTCCCACTACCCCTACCCCTTTGGACCTTTTCTTCCTATTTTACATTACCGATTAGAATCTACATTGTTGATGGCCCAAAGTGGCCCCTACTTGGGAGCTGTATTTTTCTGATTTTTCCCTCCTTCCTTCCTTCCTTCCTCTCTTTCCTTTCTTGCCATTTTCCTCAGATGTGTTACTTTGTATTTACCATGTTTATGCAACATTAGCTAAATGTGTATTTTTAGTATAAAAAGTGAATTATAGTGGTTAACAAATAGAACAGATTTTTATAAGTTGGATTTATAAGTAGTGAGTCTTTTTTATGAAATAATTCAGTCTTCCTAAATTATTCTTATGTCTCCTTAACAAGTGTATTACCTACAAATAATTCTTTGTAGTATTATTAAAACTTATTTATTATGCCTATTGATTATTTAAATTATAAGAATCCTACATTATTCTGTATATTTTCCACAGTGATTCTTTTCTTGCACACCGAGAAAGTATGCAGCAGATGATGAAAAGTTTTTCTGAACCTTTTGGAAGAGACTTGCTCAGTATCTCTGATGGAAGACGAAGAACTCGTAATCATACAAGACATGACAATGGTGAAGATTCTGTGACTGTAAGTTCTTTATTTTAAAGACATTTAGTGAGAAATTGCTATAGGAATTTGAGAAAAATATTACAGAAATGGATTTGATAATAGGATATGACTAATATTTGTGATACAGAAATATCTATCACCTAGAGAAGGAGACCTGTTGAAAAATAGAATCCTAGAATAATGAGTTATTATTTATATAAAAATTCCACTGGCCTAGGACCTTAGGACCATAGAATTATATATTATAACCAAAATTTAAACCATTATTTTCATATATTTTCACATTATAACTTTCTCTCATGTCTTGAATTAGAACACAGAAGTAAATTTCTTTCCTGATCCCACATACTTCTTTGTTAGTGAGAAGGAAAAGGAAAGTTGAAGGGAAGGGAAGGGAAAGGGAAGAAAAAGAATTAAGATATGTACAGGTACAAATTCCCTATGATGAATGTGATCATTATATATGGCAAATATTTACTAATAAATAAAATAAAAAATATTTTAAAATAGTACTGAAATCTGTAGTTTAATGCTTTGTTGGACTAGGAAACACTGATCTTCTGCATAGATACCTTAGACCTTCAAAGTTTAGATTAATCCTCAATTATGGCCCAGAAGCCTTGCACAACTGTAGTATATTCTTATAAGTCTTATCTGAGAGCAAATCTGGAAGTTTATAAACATATTCAACTAAAAAACATGTTTATATATCTTATTCATTTTCTTTTTTGTTGTTGTTGTTTGGCTTTTTGTTTCTATTGCCTTTTCAGCCTCAGGAATGGCAGTTCTGTAATAACAAATCCACCGGCTTTCTATAAAGATGAATATCTGGAGTTGAAATGTAGATGTTGGAACTTAGTACACACTGAATCAGTCAAGTAGTAGTAGGCTTCCAAAATCTTCCAGAAAAGCATTTTCATATTTTCTCTTTGTAGTAAGCATAACCAAAGTAAAATATCTTAGATATTTCTAAGAAGTTTGATAAGTGCAATTAATTTGCCACTTAAAATGAATCTTTACATCTTTTTCATATATATTATTGCCAAGCAGTATATTCACATTCAAATTAGCTTTTTAAAATTATTGAATAGTAGTATCATCATATATACTTTTAGTGCTGATCAGTTTCCTCAACAGTTTAAAGTTAATATCACCCAGAGATTTGGCTCAGTGGTGCTGCTGCCTACCTCACAAGTGCAAGGTCCCAAGTTCAATCCCCGGTACCATAAATAAATAAATAAATAAATAAATAAATAAAATAAAGTTAATATCAGAGGAATATTGTCAAATAGAGCAGAAAATGAATTATGAGCATTAAAATAATTTGAGTATTAAAATATTTTGGATATCTACTTTAAACATAGCAAGGAAAGAGTAGGGTTATATATAGTTTTTATATTTATGTATATAAATGAGCTACTTATAGCTTTTGTGGAATAAGCAAGAAGTGACAGTTTTATTCCCTTGCTTCTAAAGTATAGAAATGAGACCTGTTTGTAATTCAGCCCAAAATTTCTTATTGAGGCTGCCTGAACACATTATCTATAACTATGCTGGTCATCCACTGAAAGCAGAAGTAAATGTTTCTTTCCTGTATACTTCTGAAATGTTTAATAAGAGGTAGAATAAAATATATAGCCAAATAGAGAAATTGCTGTGAAACTTTAGTGTATAAGATTCATAATTTAGAACTTTATATTTTCCAATGTGTCATATTATATTTAAATCAAGAAGAAAACATGAAGAAATAATATGATTGCATAAATGTGATGATGTGTTAAGAAAAGTCAAATAGGAAAACAATTCTAAATACAAAAGAAGACCAAGAATAACATTGGAATGAAAAATGAAAATAATTGCTCCCTTGTTCTCACACTTGGGCTATAATAACAAAATACCTTAGATTGCATAACTTATAAACAATAAAAGTTTGTCTCACACTTCTGGAGGCTGGAATTTTCAAGATCAAGGTGCTGGCAGATTCTCTATGTAGTGAGGGCTTGCTCTCTGATACATGGGTGGCATCTCCTTGCTGTGTCCTCACAGGGTAGAAGTGGCAAACACACTCCTTTAGTCCTCTTTTATAAACAGTTTATCCCGATCATGAAGTTTCAACATGGAATATATCTCATGCTGACTCATCATAGGAAGATAGGTTTTGTTGTTTGATGAACCATCATTCTTTGATAATTTGGAAAAGATGACAAGGATATTAGCAAGTCTTTGACACTTAACCCTCATTATATACCCATGTCAAACAAGCAGGGGTCAAAAATTAAAAGAATATTGGTGAATGGCTCAAAAAGTGGTAAAAGTCAGGCAAAATTAAGCAGCATTTGTCTTAAGCCTTTTATCTTTAATACTAACTTTGATTTGTTTTGGGGCATTTACCTAAATAGGACTGGTGGAGTTTAAGAGCATATGGACTCATCCTTGTTTTGTTAATAAGAAATCCAAGCCAGGCATGGTGGTGTACACCTGTAATCCCAGCACTAAGGAGGCAGGAGGATTTCCATGAGTTCAAGGCCAGCCTGGGCTACATTGTGAGTTTAAGGTCAACCTAGACTACATAGTGTGACCCTGTCTCAAAAAAAAAAAAACCCAAAAAGAAGCAATCTAATTTTCTCCTATTTAATTATAACAATGTCCAAAGAATACAATAAATAAAGATATGTTACTATGTAACCATTTATGAATTGGTCTTTAAGAAGTATTAAATATTTATCCAATAAACTTACCAATCTTTGTGAATTTTGTTAATGTAGATAAAAATTTTATCTTTAATTGTTTAAAGACAAGATTAATGGATCTTTTAAAAATCCTTTTCTTTCCTTGAACAAAGGAAAGATGATTTAATCTTAATCATCATACCTGATGTTTTAATTAATTTTGGTATAAGTTTGCATTTCCTTTGAAAAATGTTTATGTTAATCTATAGCAAATACTTTTTCTTTCTACTGCCCTACTAGAGTAGTCATATTTTCAAGTAGTATATGGCTTCCCTATTTGCATGTCGGGCTTCTGTCAAGTTCTAAAATGAATAAAAGCAGATACAGTAACTTCAAAAATATACATTGAGACTTTTTGATTAAAGGGGTCTGTAATATTGGTATTTCTGAAATGTGTACTTATATGGTATATTTTTATATTTTTCAGGGATTATTATATAATAAGTAACCAAAATTAATTGGATATCTTTCTAGGCAACAAGCTTTTCTCTTGCGCCTTTCGGCAGTTTTGGTGGCATGGTTCGTATCATAAGACACAAGCAATATTTTCTGATGAATGTTCACTGTTCATGAACTGAAGCAGACTGAATTGGCATGCATTTTATTAACTTTCATTAATGGCTTTTTAGTATTTGTACTGAAAACCTCTCTTTTATGTTTTAAACTTAGAGTGTTTAGGCTTGTGTTTTCTGAAGTAAGTCACATAAAATATAAAAAGTTAATCTTCAAAAATAAAAAATAGATTCTGGTAGATAAATATGTGTGGATTTGCAAAGATAATCCCCATAGTTGTATTTGAAAGTTGAGGACTTCCACGTGCCTTTGACAGCTCTCCAAGAGGTGAAAAGCACATTGAAAAGCACGGATTGGCAGCTTTGTTTAGTTCTTTGTTGCCAGCATGTCCATGCTGCCTTTATTGCTCATATACAAATAAGGCTGCTTTGCAATAGTCATTTCTCCCATCCCTGTTTCTCTGGGCTTTGGTCCTGTGTTTATGTTACTAGTTTCCAGTCCACCCAAAAGCATCTAATGAGCAGTAGAGAACAGCAAGACTTTGGGGCATTTGTATTTATACTGTCGTGAAAAGTTTCTTTATATTCTTTCATGCTGTATTTGAACTCTTCCTCACTCTGAAGTTTAATATATATTTGTCCTTTATGACCAGAATTTGTTGGGGGGAGGAGTAAAATGATCAGAAAATTCAGTGTGCTGGGGAGCACAGATAGAAACAAGGCATTTAACTTAGACCTTTTGAGGTAATTTGGGCTAGGGTAGGGTCAAGTAGAGAAGACTTCACAAATCTTAAAGATTAGTGAGAGCTAGGAAAAGCCAGATGGAGAAAGAAAGAGTGTGTGCAACACAGAGAAACAGCATATAGAAAGACCCAGAGCCAAGGGAAGTAAAAGATATTTAGGATCACTTGACCCTAGTTAATAGAGATGAAGGCTAAGAGGTAACCAGAGACTTCTTCAAGCCATAATGAAGAGTATGCACATTATCTTAAGAGCAGGAGAAGCAGGTGATGGACTTTGTCACTAATGTGGTAACAGATTCATATTCTCATGTTTTAAAGATCATTGTGTCTGTAGGGAAGAAAAAGAAGGGACTACAATGGAAGCAAGGAGGTCAAGAGGCTGTTGAAAGCATTCTGTATAAAGTATTAGTAATAGCTTGTACTTGGTAATGGCCATGGTTATAGAGAAAAAAATATCTCATTTGAAAGAGAGATGAGTGGCTAGAATTTGGTGATTAATTGGGTTGAAGGAGCAATAGAAAGGTAGAAAGGAAATATAATGCCTGTTTTTCTGCAGGAGATATTAGGTAGATGAGAATACTACTGAGCTAAAGTACAGAAAGCAGTAATTCCATGGAGGTATGAAAGTGCAGATTGTCAAAACAATCATTTCAGTTTGGAGTGTTTTACTTTTCAGACATCTGTGGATTGTCTAGGTAAAGAGTTGGCTATGTGGGTTTGAATTGAGCTAGAGATTTTTTTTTGCTGTGCCTCTTCATGGCAGTTAAGCAGTTTACTACTGAGCTACATCTTTGTGTACTCAGAGATGTATCAGTATCTCCTCCTATGTGCCTTTGTTATTCCCTACTATATTGAGTGCAGATTCTAAAGAGAAATTTGGTTTTTTTCCATTTTACTAGCAGTAAAAACATAATGAGGCAGAGATAAGCCTTTGATAGTTCTTTATCAAGGTCAAGCTTGATTCACAGCCAAAGAATCTCTAGGGAGACTGAAATACCAGCATGGAACCACAGGATACAGAAGGCTCCTCCTTGAGCAGAGGAAGGAGCTCTTCTAACCAAGAAGCTCCCATTGTTTTGTAATAGTAGGTGATGCATCAGGAAACACACTAGAGTATAGCCTAACCTTTATTTTTTGGTGAGTATTCCAGTGAAAAAAAATCTAAGATCAATAGCAGATTTTTCTAGAGCAAGGTGTTTCAACCTTTAGCACTACTAACATTTTGGACCAGATACTTTTTTGTTCTGGGAGCTGTCTTGTGCATTTCACAGCATCCCAGGCTTCCACCAAGTAGATGGCAATCATACACCTTTCTCACCTTTCTAACCCCCCAGAGTAAATATAGTTATTGCCAAATGTCCCTTGGACATCAAAATCAATCTTGCTTGAGAAACCAGGGAAATTCTTACTGTTCTTCTTAAAGGGCATACCTCATGCTTTGAGGGTGTGGCCTACTGATCCTTCAGTAGGCAGCAAACTGAAGGTGTATTGGTACAGTGGATTGATCTCTTTCACTTGGACCCTAAGTAGTGAGACGAGGACTGGCTACTTGAGAGGCAGCTTCTATCAGCCATGTGATACTGGTGGAGGTACTCAAGTTTTACTTATTTGCATGATGGGATATTGAGAGGAAAGAAGGAAGAATTTAAAAGCTATCTTATGCTAGTACTGTTCCAGCCCCAAAATATTGCCATTCAGTATTTAATATTATCAAAATTATTTAAGAATGCTGACAAATGATATATGTATGTATATTCATATTTACATGCATTTATAAATGTGTGATATAATTTATAGTTTTAGGGTGCCCTAAGTTCCCTAATCATTTGTGCTGGCTGCTTGGGATTTTGCATCTGCTTCAATTTTTCCTTTAACAAATTACTCTCATTGGATAGTCCTTAAATTATTTCTGCCTGGTTGATTGGTGCATAAGATCCAACGTAATGAATTGGGAAAAATTTGTTTCAGCTGTTTTGGGAATATTGACTTGCTCTTTTGTGTTGTACTTGTAGTTAATACCATTACTTCCTAATATTCTATAGCATACAGATGTCAGCCCTTTTCAGGCAATGGACCGAATGATGTTAAATATGCGAAACGGTATGCAGGAATTACAAAGAAACTTTGTAAGTACTAAATATAAGGTGATGAGAATATTGTTTTCAGTTATTGGTACCCTGTTATAGTGACTTTCAAACTATAGTCCATAACCAAAAAACAAATCTTACATGAGTAACCTTTACATAGCAGTTGTACACTCTATATAAGAAACAAAGTTTTCATGAAAAAATGAATATACTACTTACAGTATGTGCCAATAGTTTCTATTTTACCGCATGTTTTAAAAATCCTGGTCACTGGGGCCGGGGATTTAGCTCAGTGGTTTTGCCTCTTGCTGTGTAAGCACGAGGACCCAAGTTCAATCCCCTGTACCAAAAAAAAAAAAAAAAAAAAAAAAAAAAAAAGAAAAAAGAAAAAAGAATCCTAGTCATATCCTACTAAATTTACTTCAAAACCTACAATTCTGAAAAATAACATTGGTTAATGTTCACAATTTTTTAAATTCAGCCTTTAAAAACATTTGTTCTGCTGAGTTGCTCTTGTAAATGGACATTTTATATGAATATTCATGTTTTCATTATTTATAACCTGTTTACTTAAAAGGATTTGTAGCACCTAAGACATTACATTTTACTAAAACTCTGAAAACAAATTTCAGGAATAATGTTTAGGTAGTAGATTAGATCCATACAATCCAAATACTGTACTTATAAGCTAGTACTAATACTCATACTTTCCTACTCATAGTAAAATAAAAATAACAATTTAAATCATTTAGTTATCCAGTTTGGATTTTATGAATCATTTCAGAATGCTCAAATGAAACTTCTTGGAACATAGCTGATCAACTCAACATTGACAATATTGTACGTAAGAATCAACCACAGACTGTGGAAGTATCACAGGTTTTAAGGGCATAGCAACTTTATTTAAATATAAGGCACAAAGACTTAAAGAATATCTGAGCAGATCACTTGTTATATTTTACAAAGGGTGGAAATTTGTATCAAAAGTGAAGTAGGCTATGGAGGTGACAGTTGGATAAAGTGTATTGGTAGAATGCTATTCTTAGTAGAACAGATAGCTAGTTTTGTTACTTTGACTCCTTTGGCATTAATTCTTTGTATTTGATCTGACCCTGAGTTTATAATATCTTTATGCCTGTAGGATCACCTTTCAGTAGATCCAAATGGACATTCATTTTGTTCTTCCTCAGTTATGACTTACTCCAAAACAGGAGATGAACCACCAAAGGTTTTCCAGGCCTCAACTCAAACCCGTAGGGCTCCAGGAGGAGTAAGTATTTTACAGTCATTCTTAGAGGTTTATAAAGTTGTGGGGTAATAGATTCCCTACATAAAATATGAATTACTAAATTGATTTGGTAAAGAGTGGAAAGATGGGGACAGAGACATGGTAGTAAGTAAGGCATTCATCACTGGGAAAACCATTAAAGTTCAATTGTATTTAGTATATAGCATTTTGTTTGTCCTCTCTGCCCCCATCTCTGTGAGGATGACTTTTATGTAATTATCCATTGATTATTTTCATCTTCACATACTGACAAGATAATAATAATAGGAAACCCTTGTTTCATGAAGTAACCTACCTATAGTTAACTTGTTAACTAAATGAAATGTTTCAAGTGTACAGAAAGGATATATAATGAATATCCATATCCCTGCCACCCAGTATAGTCAAATCATAACATTTTTCTCTATTTGTTTCAAGTTGTCTCTTGTTTTGTTTTCTTTTTAAGCAAAAATATTACAGATACAATTAAAGCTCCTGCTGTACTCCTTCCAGGTCCCTTTTCTGTTTCTCAACCATTTTCCTGTGTCTGAAGTTTATCATTATTATGCATATTTTAATAATTTTACTATTTATATACACATCATAAAACATAATGGACTATTTCTTTAGGACTCTGAACTTTATATGAATGGTATTATTATTGCATATGTCCTTGCAGCTTATCCTTGCTCAGCAATATGCTTCTGAGATTTATTCAAGTTGATACATATAGTCCTGGTTTCTCTGATTTAACTTCTATATATTACTCAAAATATAAACAAAGCACAAATTTGTATCCATTTTTCTGTTGATAGATATGTAAGTGTATCTAATTTTGCACTAATTCATCCTTATACAGGTCTCTTGTAAAAGATCTAAGAATGGTATTGCTGGGTTATAGGGTATGTGCACATTCATCTTTATCTAGAAATTACCAGGTTACCACAGTGATTAAAACTGTTGGCTTCTACAAATTGTGGTGTGAGTATTCCCATTCCTCCATTTCCTTATTAGGACTTACAGTAAAATTTTAGGTTTTCTACACTAAGGAATCTGATTTAATTTTTTAGTTCCCACATATAAGCACATACCTTTAACAATACCCTTGCCATAGTTCTGCAAATTCATCATAGACATTTTAATCTTGACTTGCTAAAAATGACAGTCTTATATAAATGATATAATTAAAGATCTCTCAAAATGTTAATCTTTTGAAATCATAAATATTCTAATAATGCTTCATAGAGTTCATGGGGGGAATGATGAGATTCAAGCCATCAACATGATTGATGAGTAGTTGCCATTACTTGTAGGAATGTAGCATCCACTTCCATCTATTACCTTGTCAAAGACAGTGTTAAAGGCACTGAGTTTTATATAATTAACTCCTTCTTTATTTAATATTTTATTATAATTTGGAAAAAGGTTAAATTGTATTCATTATGTTTGTCCTAGACATTTTTATTTTAAACATTTCAAAAAATATCAGAGACCTATTACCACAATTTTACTGTAAGCTGATAATAGAATTGAGTATAGTTACTCTTTTTTTTTTTAATGTGGTACTAGGGATAGAAATGTGGAGCCTTCACATTGAGCTATATCCCCAGCTCTTTTTTTTATTTTAAGATAGGATCTCTCTAAATTACAAGTTGGCCAGGAGGGACTTGATCTTGTGATCCTCCTGCCTCAGCCTCCCAGAGTGCTGATATTACAGGTCTGTGCCACAACACCCAGCTAGTTACTCATTATTTTTAGAGGGTTAGATCTATGGCATTACTTTATTAAGTGACAGAACTCTAAGAAATTTAGAACTAAGTCAATTTATATATAATTTTTATTTTATTTTTACAGATAAAAGAAACCAGGAGAGCAATGAGAGATTCTGACAGTGGACTAGAAAAAATGGCTGTTGGTCATCATATCCATGACCGAGCTCATGTTATTAAAAAGTCAAAGAACAAGAAGACTGGAGACGAAGAGGTCAATCAAGAGTTCATCAATATGAGTGAAAGTAAGTTATTACAAAAGTATTCTTTCCTATAAAGTTAAGCTATCAGCTGCATTTGTAGAACTTGATTAATTTTCTTACAGAAACATTTCATAAGATGTAGGTTATGAGGAATATGTATGAGGAAAGCTCTGTCAAAGTAATAAAATTGTGGTTTAATCATTTAACAATGATGTTTTTACAGTGTTTTTTGGCAATGTGGGGTATCATTTATTTTCTTGTTTTATGCTTAGAAAATAGAATTTTTGCATTGTTATTTAGTAATATTACCAATAGGTAAAATGAGTTCTTAAGTATTTTTTATCAAGGGAGTATATTTGAAAAATATGAAGAAAATAAAAATCATCTATAATGCCAACTCCAAATAAATACTATTATTGGGTTAGTGTGTTTATTCTTAATAGTTTTATGTATGTGTAAACACATAATTTTTTTCAAATTAGTGTTTATATATAGTTTATAGTGTACTTATTTTAATTCACCATTCTAATTGTAAAAATCACCCATCATATTATTTTTTAAAAAACATCATAACTGATAACCTAAATGTTATATCATGAATAGGTTATAATTTAGTTAAACCATTTTGTAGTTTGAAAACTTGGATTTTTGTATAGTTTTTAATTCCTGGTGTATCCTAGATAATATATATCTTATCAAGTAAGTCTTTCATTTTCTAGATTTACATTCATTCTTCAATGCTTTTAGGGCTTTCTAATGTCCTAACCCTTCTCATTATAGTTTTAAGAATACTAAAATATATTAACAATTTAAATCAAATTTTATTAATTTTATTTTAATAGTAATATTCAATTATTTGTATTTTAATTTAAAAGTGAAATTATATTGAAATGTAGGCACACTCATCTATTTTAAGAATCTATTTTGAGTAATGCTTTATCAGAGTAAAAGGTTTAAATTTCTATATTATTTTAGAAAAAGAAATTCTACCGAAGTAGGTTTGATAAAATTATTCTTATGCAATAAGATGGAAGCCACAATATCTTGACCTTTCTTTAATTGTAATGTTATAATTTTATAATCTAAATTTATATTGACTGTTTCACAATAAGTAACATGTTGGAGAAAACTTTAGTTTAGGAGTACATTATGATAAGGGTAATGTGAAAGAACAGAAGCTATCATCTATGTATCATTGCTGTTATGGAAGTTAGATTGCTTACTTCCATAACACCATAAACTGGCAGTCAAATTGATAACTCGTCTTTGGAAATTGACAACAGAACTCATGAGGTCAAGTTAAACAGGAGGATGATGAGGTGAATAGGGATGCTAGCCACAGAAAGAGCGTCCCAGTACAGGAACACCACTGTCAGATGATTCAGAGACAAACTGTGATTGAGTGTAATTGGGTCAGCCAGTCCATTGGGTAGAATAAAATGATAGCCAGACAGGTGAGTGAAAAACCAGATCATCCGTAGGAGTAGGGGAACAATAGGAAAGGGAATATTATCCTAACCAAAGACCTTTGTATTTGAAATAGCTTCCTGCCTCTGTCTTAAAGGTAAGCTAATGAAAACACCAGGCCAGCATGGAGTGGGGGGAAGCAAAGCACTTACTGACAGTTGATACCTAAGTATATATTCTCTTTATTTTTATATTTAATGTAGGTGATGCTCACGCATTTGATGATGAGTGGCAAAATGAGATTCTGAAGTACAAGCCAGGGAGACAATGGCACAATCTAGAAAACGCTAGAATGCAAAGTGTTGGTCATGAGAATTCTGGAACCAGAGAACTTAAAAAAAGGTAAAAGTTATTTCTAAACAGTATGTTTAAAGAAGACTTAGAAGATATGTTATGCTATGTAATATCTCTGTTGAGGGTACACATATTTCATGTGTATTAGATATTTTGGAAAAATTTTGCAAAAGCTTTAGCTTCCCTTGAAATAGCTAAGGAAAATAAATGTCTTGAAACCATATATTAAAATAAAGGATCATTATACATTTAATACTATTCTGGAATTATAAATTAATTTTGTTCTCTGATAAAAATGGAAAACAATAACTATTCCTATTGAAATTATTCTCCAGAGAGACACAGGCCTAGCCAGGACTTAAAACAGAAATCTGTTATAGGATATAAGAAACTGGAGGGTTGCAAAAGAAGATAGAGACCATTACAGAAGCATTGATAAGTGGGTATCAAGTAAATCAGAAGTCTGTTCAGAATTTCATGTGCTAACATCTTTTATTTGTTGTGTTTTGAGTCCTTCAGGAGAACCATTTTTACTGGGATAACATGGAATCTTGCTGTTGTTTTGATTTGTATTTCCCTAATGGCCAAAGGTGCTAAACATTTTTCATATATCTATTAGCCACTTGTGCCTCTTCTTCTATTTTTGAATGATCTTCTGTTTTAGGGGGCACCCAATTTTTTATGTGTTATTTTTATATATTCTAGATATTAGTCCTCTCTGAAGAGTAGCTGGCAAAAAATTTTTCCCATTCTGTAGATTGTCTCTTCACTATGTTGATTGTTTCCTTTGCTGTGCAGAAACTTAAATTTGATATAATCCCATTTGTTGTTCTTGGAATTATTTCTTGTGCAATTGGGATTTTGTTCAGGAAGTTCTTGCCTGTGCCCGTGAGTATAGCACACCCATGATCCAGTCATTTCCCACAAGCCCCACCTCTGAACACAGGAGGCTTTTGGAGAACAGTCTAGATCTAAACCCTAACACCTAGTTTTGGTATTGGGTAATGCTAGCATCAAGGAATGAATTTGGCAGTGTTCTTTTTCTTTCAATTTTATAAGAGTTTGAGAAGTATTGGCATTAGTTTTTCTCTGAAGTTCTGGCAAATTTCAGCAATGAATCCATCAGATCCTGGGCTTTTCCTAGTTGCTAGAGTTTTATTACTGCCTCAAATTCATCACCTATAATCAGTCTGCTCAGGACTTTTATATCTTCTTAGTTCAACTTTGGTAAGTCATGTGTCTAGAAATTTATCCATTTCTTTTAGATTCTTCAGTTCATTGGACTATAAGTTTTGAAAATAGTTTCTTATAATCCTCTGGATTTCAGCAATGTCCATTGTGAGTTTTTGTCTTTTCATTTCTAATTGCATTGAAATAGATCTTTTCTTCCTTTGCTAAGTCTGGCTAAAGGTTCACTGATCTTATTTATACTTTGAAAGAAGCTATTTTGTGATTCATTGATCTTGTATTATTTAGTCTCCACTTTATTGATATCTGCTCTGATCTTTATAATTACTTTCTATAGGTTTGAGGTTTGGATTGCTTTTGCTTTTCTAGGACCTTGAAATGCATCAACATTAGATTATTTATTCAATAATATTCTACTTTTCTAATGTAGAGCAAAACTTCCCTCTTAGAACTCCTTTATTGTGTTCCACAGGTTTTGGTGTATTGTACTTCAATTGTCACTGGAGTCTAGGAATTTTTCAATTTCTTCCCTGATTTCTTCTGTAACCCATTGATTATTCCGGAAAGTATCATTTAATTTTCATGTGTTTGTGAAATTTCTGTGGTTTCTTGTACTGTGGATTTCTAGTTTCATTCCATTGTGATATGATAGGTTGCAAGAGGTTATTTCAGTTCTTTTGTATTTATTTAAATATACTTTATAACCGAAGATACTCTATTTTGGAGAAAGTTCCATGGGCTGCTGAGAAGAATATTATAACACTGCTTTTAGATAAAGCATTCTATAGATATCAGGTCCTTTTGTTCAGTAGCATGGTTCAACTCTGATATTTCTTTGTTGAATTTTTCTTGGTTCACCTATTTATGAGAACTATTAAACTCCCACACTGTAATTGTATTGGTGTCTATCCTTTTAAATAATG
Source organism: Heterocephalus glaber (assembly GCF_000247695.1). The sequence goes on from NW_004624730.1 coordinate 36,335,814, forward strand.
AAGTTTTTATTTTATGCAATTAAGTATGCTGACATTTAGTGCATATATATTTATAATTATTATCTCTTCCTATTGAATTGTACCCACTACCAATTGTACCCAATACCAGACCTTCTTTGTCTCTTCTAATCAGTTTTGGCTTGAAGTCCACTTTGTCTGATATTAGGATAGTTACTCTTACTTGCTTTTGGGCACTAGTTTGCTTGGAGTATTTTACATCTTTCACTTCAAGTCTGTATTTCTTTATGGTGAAGTATGTTTCTCTTTTTTTTGGTACTGGGGATCAAACTCGGGACCTTGCTCTTGCAAGGCAGGTGACGGAACCACTGAGCTAAATCCCTGGCCCATGAGGTATGTTTCTTGTAGGCAACACATAGTTCGGTTTTGTCTTTTGAATGAGTCTGCCAGTCTGTGTTTTTTTGATTAGGGGAATTAAGATCATTAACAGGGAGCATTATTATTGACAAGTTTTTACTAGTTCTGTCATTATAGTATTTTTTCAATGCTGATTTTTTTCTTTTTGTTTAACTACTCTTTTAGAAGTATTCTTTCCTTTGGGCTATTTGGTGATGTTGCACTCACTATTTCCATTTAGAATTCCCTTGAGTGTTTTCTGCAGTGCTAGTTTGGTGGCCATGAATTTTTTTTATTAATATATCTTCACAGTACATAATGATCACATTCCTCATGGGGAGTTGGTACATGTACATGATACTTCTTAATTCTTTTTTCACTTCCACTCCCCTTTTCCTTCCTCCCTCCCTCCATCTCTTGGTCCTCTTCTCTTTTGCAAAAGATCTATCTCCCTATTTCTTATCTTCTATCGTTCATGTTGTCCTTTATATTTTGGGTTTCTGTATATTTAAACGTGTGTCTGATTTATTTTACTTACCATTGTGGTCTCGATGCATCTGGGTTTTTTAACAAATAACTCGTTTATTCTTCTTTATGGCAGTGTAGTAGTCTGCTGTTTATAAATATCACATTTTCTATATTCATTCATCTATTGATGGACATATATCCTACTTCCAAGATTTACCTATTATGAATTGTGCTGCTCTAAACATGGATATGCCTGTATCACTGTAATATGATACCTTTAACTCTTTTAGAAAGATACCCAGATGATGTATAGTTGAGTCAAATGCCATTTTTAGTTTTAGTTTTTTTGAGAAATCTTCAAGCTGGGCATGATGACACACACCTGTAATCCCAGAACTAGGGAAGCTGAAGCAGGAGGATTACTATGAGTTCAAAACTAGCCTGGACTACATAGTGAGTTCAAAGCCAGCCTGAACTACATAACAAGACCTTGTCTCAAAAGAGAGAGAGAGAGAGAGAGAGAGAGAGAGAGAGAGAGATCTCCATACTGATTTCCATAGTGGTTGTACTAGTTTACATTCACACCTACATGGTAGAAGGGTTCCTTTTTCTCCACAACTTTGCCAGAATTTGTTTTATGCATTCTTAATAACAGCCATTCTTATTGGAGTAAGGTAAAATCGTGTGCTTTTTATTTGCATTTCTGTAATAGCCAAAATTGCTGAATGTTTTTTCATGTATTTATTGATCATTTGTACTTCTTCTGCAAAGTGTCTGTTCAGTTGCCAATTTTTTTACTGAATCTTTTATTTTAGGGGGTCTATTTTTTTAATTTTTCATATATTCTAGTTCTTAATCTCCTGTCCAAGGAATAGCTGGCAAAATTTTTTTTCCCATTCTGTGGGTTGTCTCTTCACTCTGTTGACTGTTTCCTTTGCTGTGCAGAAGCTTTTTAATTTTATGTGATTCCATTTATTTTTTGTGTTTTTTTTACTGAGGTTTGCAGGTTGATTATAGTAGAAACATTTTGTTGCTAGAATGGAGACCTTTGTAGTTAGTGTCTGCTTTTCACTGATGCACTCTGGGAGTGGCTAACTATAGATTTTTGCCTCTGTCTCAAGATCTAACCACCTCTGTTAATTTGAGAGGGGAGGGTGCAGTGTAATTAGCCTAGCACCCAGTTCTCTAGGAATGGGCCACACCATTGTTAATGACACAAAGGCAATCCAGATATTGACATAGAGAGAAAACCAATTAATAGCAACAATTATGCCACTCTGGTAATAGGAATCAAATCAGCAACAATAATAGCATCAAATGCAAACTGGATATTGACATATCCTAAAACCAATAATGTAACACTTTTAATCATAGAAAAAAGATCTCTAATTATAGTATGAACACTGAGACAAATGAAATATTGACATACAATAAATATGTACTGAATGCACCAACTATAGTTTCATAAGCAATAGAAAACTATTCAACATAAATGGCATAGAGTTAACTACCTAAAAATAAATAAAGCTAATGGCTATCCTAGTAAAGATAAGAGGGGGCAGGAAATGAGAGAATTAAAAAAGTAAAATTTGAAAATTTAATCAATGAAAGATGAGAAAGAGGAGAGAAAACTTGGCTAAAGGATCCTATTAAGGAGTAAAAAATTAATAGAATTAGATAAGAGTAACAGAAAAGAAACAAGAACAAAATTTTAAAAAGAAAAAGAAGGAAAAAATTAAAAGGAGGAAAAAAGGAAAAAAGGGGGGGAAAACCCAAACTCCAAATAACCAATGACAATAAGAGAAAAAAAAATTCAGTCAAAAATTTTTTTTCTCTGTGTTTTTGAATGAGTGGTTTCTTTCCAGGATCTGCAGTCTTGGAATTCAGCAAGTCACATTTTTCTCCATCTGCCTTTTTATGGCTTGTGGGTTTGTGAGGTGTGCCCCCTGCTCCAGAGGCCCCTCTGTCCACACACCCCACACTGAGGCAACTGTCGAAGCTAAGGTGTGTTCTTGCTCACATTAGTGTATCAGTCAGACCACTTGTTTCTGCTGGATGTAAGTAGTCGGGTAAAGCTTCAAGCAGTCTCCTAGACCATATCCTTTCCAGCCTGAGGTTAAACTCTTCAGAGGTCTATTTCTAGCCTGTACTTTCTCTGTGGCTGTCTCTTACCCTGTCACTGTGGTAAAGTAATGCTGGAAACCCTGAAGTTGTTCTATGATTCACTCTTAAACAATTAACCCCTTCCCAGAATGGCTCCTGATTAAACCCTCTGCAATATGGTAGGCACTGCACTGTTTTCTCCAACTCTATCCTGCCCTGAAGGAACCACTTTTGGAGTAAAACCCTGTGCCATTTTTGTAGTTTATGATAGCCATGGGCTTTTCTTGAGGCTAGTGCTGCTGGCCTGTCTTATTTCTCCCTGGACCTGCTGACCCTCCAGCTTACCTTCTCTCCCTGGACGCTGGCCTCATCCTCTATCTAGTCAAGTCCATTGGTTGGTGCCTCTGCTGCCCTGTGCCAAGAAGAAACAAAATGCAGAGCGGGCTTGGAGTAGCTGGGTGGCCACAGCCAGGGTGTGGACTCTACAGGTGGGGAGATAGCCTGGGAGCTAATACAGCTTTCACCTTAGGTGGTGGCTTCTGTCCACAGTCTGAATTTCTTTATATTCTTTTTGTTGTGGAGTTTTTATTTCTCCATCAATCTTTAAGGATAATTTTGCAGGATATACTAATCTGAATTGGCAGTTTTTTGGTTTTCTTTTTTAAGGGCTTGAAAAACTTCACACTCTCCTAGCCTTTAAGGTTTGTGTTGCAAAACCTGATAGGCTTGCCTTTATAAGTTAATTGACATTTTTTTCTAATGGCGTTTAGTATTCTTTGTTCTGGATTTCTGGGATTTTGACTATGATGTCTTGTGGAAAGCTTCTTTTCTGATCATGTCTATTTGGAGTTCTAAACACTTAACTTATCCTGGGTATCCATTTTAGTTTCTAGATTTGGAAAGTTTTCTGCAATGATTTTGGCAAATAAGTTTTTTTATACCTTTAGTTTTGTTCTTTAGCTTTTCCTTTATTCCTGTAGTTCTTAGGTTAGTTGTTTTAGTAATCTAGGAGCTCTTGAACCAAACTTTCATATTTTCTTGTTGTTTTTGTAGTGTCAGAGTCTCTTTTCAGCCTATGGATTCAGTGGCGTTTAGGGCTCAGCATGTCTTTCTGCATGGAATTTAGTACTATTTGAGGATGACAGGAGAGAGCTCACCCAGGTGCAGAGCCTGGTGGCATTTGGGGGACAATGGGAGAGTGCCTGCTCCCACACTGTTACAGTGTCTTCTCCACCCTGATTTCACCAGTCACAGATCGCTGTTAGCAAGCCCTTGTGGTTCTGTCTCACAGATCCCTCAGGGGTTCCAGATCCCCAGCCAGAAACTTGTCCTTTGTTCCTCTTTGTCCTGTGGGCTCTGTTAGGCTCCCTGGTGCTAACTCAGTCATTTCCCTCAGTGCTTCTCTGACTTGAACTTTCCTTCATGCCTTGGTCTGAGGAGGCCACCTCCCAGTGGGAGGAGAGTTGGGACAGGTGGGCACTGGGCACTGGCGGCTGGGCTGACAGCCACTGTTGTGCTTGGCTTCTTGGCAGAGAGAAGGGGGCTGAAACTTTCCATGACAATTTGTTCCTTGGACATGGGCTATAAGCAGTGCAGGGATGGAGAAGCAGCCTTGCTTCTTATTCTAAACAGCCCTGCTATTGGATGTCATCTGATGGGCTTCTGTGGACCTTTGTGAGAATCTTCTGAGCATCTGATGAGTGCTGCTGCTTCTAGCTTGCCATAATCCTTGTTTTCTGTTATAATTAATTTAATATAAATGTAGCCAGTGGCTATCATACTGCACAGCAATGTCTCAACTGTAAACAAATCTATATAACAGCTGTTGCATTCTTAAATGTTCAGTGAAATACTCTGCATCATATTTTTCAAAGCTATTAAGTTACTTTAAGATAAAACTCCCCTTAAGTTGTAGTTGTTAGCACATTTGGTTTGTAGTAACTTCTAAACCAATGACCATTTTAAAAGTAATAGTAGGCCTGGTGTAGTGATGCATGCTTATAATCTCAGCACACTGGGAGGCAGAAGCAGGAGGATCACAAGTTCAAGCCCAGCTTAGGCAACTTAGCAATTTAGAGAGAACATGTTTCAAAATTTAAAAATTTTTTTTTTTTAGTACCCAGGATTGAACTCAAAAACTTGCGCTTGCAAGGCAGGCACGTTACCACTGAGCTAAGTCCCTGGCCCACAAAAAATAATTTTCTAAAGGGCTCAGTGCAAAGGCCATGGGTTCAATCCCCAACAACCTCCCCAGCATACACACAAAAGATACTAATGATCTTATATGGGCTTTCAGGGAGAAACGTCTTCAAAGTCCAGCCATTGAAAATAAAAGAAGATCACACATTTTTGTGGACAAACTCAACGTCAAAGGATCACCTGTGAAAATCAACAAAAAATAAATTGTCATGCATTTGATAAGTTTGGGTTGTTTTAACAGAGAAAGTAATGGTGCTGGGTGTTATATACATAAGACCAATCTCCTGTTGTTAAATCAGTACTGTACTTTGCAACTTTCTTCTGTTATCTGAATGTTGTTGGAAGTTCTAGCTTTGTATTCTTCCTACTTTAGGAATAAAACTTTGATTTTCAATGTGATTAAATTGTTGAACATTCTTAAAACTCTTTAAGCCGTACCAGTTTTTAAAGCCCATATCCTGATTTTGCTTTCCAAATTACTTTAGTGTTGGCTGTATTCTTGTACACTTATCAAGACTGATTATAGCGCTGTTTCTATCATTTATAGTTATGGGAAAGTAAAATCTTAAAAATGGATCCAGTTTTCACCAACACTGTGCAAGAATGATATGAGCTGCAATGCGTGGCACACACCTACCACCCTAAGCCCTTCAGAAGGCAAGGCAGAGGGAGCACAAATTCAAGGCCAGCTTAGGCTATGCACAGAGACCTTGTTTCAGGAAAAACAAAGCAAACAAACAAAATTTAAAAATTATTCTACAGTGATGTTCATAAAGGTTTAGTTTGTGTCAGATTTTATACTGTGTTATATAGCCAACTAGATTGAAGTTTAAAAAAATATACCAAAGCTAATACTAGTAGTTATATAAGAGATTAGTAGTTATTTTGATAAAGTTAATAATCACATAGTTCATTTTTAAAGAAAGTTTAAATTTGCTAATGTACACAAATTTTCTTGTTATACTTCTTTATACACTATATTCTTTTTTTGTTTTATATTACATTCTTAACATTCAAAATAATTTATATTCACTTTTCTCTTTAAATTCTTAAAGTAGCATATTTCTGCTCTTTCCCACAAACAAGTTTAATTTACTCCAAGGTTAACATTTTGAAGTTGGAGAGTCCTTGGAGGAACTCTGCTTCACCCTTTTTTGACATTTAGAAAAAATGCATTTGTTAATGTGAAGACTGGAATGATAGATGATCTCAAAATATGTTAGGTTATGTGTGTTTTTTAACAAAGTGCTTAATAATTCAATTGTTCCTCTTTTAGTTGTACAAGTTAAAAATTCAACCTAGCTTTTTTACTCACAAATTCACACATTAATCTATTTTTATAAAGGCTAGGGAAGAAATTTCTAAGAATAAAAAATCCGAACTCTTACATCTGTTGCTTAAGACCAAAAAAAAAAAAAATCCACTATCATGCAGTCATTCTAAGTATTTTTCATTGTAAGTTAGAAGTAAAATTATGTGATTGTGGTCATAACTCCTCTAATTTCCTATATTCTGTGCCAGATAATTTTCCTTGTGCCTTTAATTAGTCACTAAAATAAGATGCAAATGTGTTAATTCATTTTATAAGTGAAATTAATTGACATGTATTAGTTAAAATAGTCCTCTTATCCATAGATTTGTATGCTAGCAACATTTTATACTATATTGGGAAGTTTTCATAAGGTATAAGTTTTAAATAACACTTTTTCATAAATTTATTTGATAGAGCAAAATATCAATAGATACTATATTCTCCTTTTGTCTAAATAATTAACACTGATAACTTGAATCATTATATTCAAATCCAAAGTCATACTTTGGTAAATTATTGTATTTTGTATAACTCCTTTACATCAAATAACATTCAGAGAATTATTAGATACTTTTTTCACACAATTTATCATGAAAATTAAATTGAAATAAATTTAATCAATTTGAAAAATTGAAATATATATTTCTTCTTATGCCAAGATGCTTTCTTAGTGGCCATTTACAAAATATGTGACATATACAGATTAAATATCACACAGTGCCCGGGTCTGGTGGCTCACTCCTATAATCCCAGCACTTGGGAGGCTGAGGCAGGAGGACTGCCAGGAGTTCAAAGCCAGCCTATATAAGGAGACACTATCTCAACAAAAAACAACAACAACAAAAAATCAGTTGGTACCCCGCATGTGGCCTCAGAAATATATATATATAATTTTTTCAGTGATTCTACTTAGGCCCTACAATGGCAAAACTATGGGAAATTGTTCGTGAAGATAAAGATAAATTCTTTTTTTAAAAATTCTTTTATTGGTACATTTTAGGTATACAACACATTTACATTTCTCATTGGGAACTTGTACCTTTACATGATTCATCTGGGTTCTTATTTTTTCCCCATTCCCTCCACTCCCTTCACCCTTCCACCCTTCCCTATTTACAAAGACTTTGTTTCCATTTTTTCCATTTCTCATCATTTTTCCTTTCCCTTCTTTCCTTTCCCCTGCCCCTCCCACTACCC
>NW_004624730.1:36344388-36378040 GCF_000247695.1 Heterocephalus glaber
CTGAGGAAGAGCAGGTGAAGATTTTTTCCCACATTGTGGGTTGTCTCTTCACACTGCTGGTGGTTTCTCTTGCTGTGCAGAAGCTTTGTAATAAGAAGAGATCCCACTTGTTGATTGTTTGTGCTAGTTCATGGCAACTGAGGTTTTGTTCATAAAATTGATAAAGATAAATTCTAATAGTGTAACACATTTACGTGTTTTCAAATAAGACTTAAGGCTTGCTAATAATAATTATATTGTGCTACAGGTACATAATTATTTTTATAGAAATCATATTTTGACCATTAACATTTGAACCAAATATAAATTTATTTTCTTCCTTTCTCTTTTAGCATTCACGTATTTTGTCTAGTGTGCATCATTTATCAAATATAACATGTTTCATAATAGCCGTAACACTTCAGTAAAATTTTATTTAAATTATCTTCTATTTAGAATTTACTAAAATTGTGTGCACTGAACACCAGTTTAAATTGCTGGAAATTAACATGAATGTTGCCTCAAGTTTTTCCCTAAAACTGCTTCAATTTTATCCCAGAAACAAGTATTAACAGTAGCCATTTTCTTTGATTTGTGATAAATGATAACTTTCCCTTAAGTTGCATTAATGGAAATGCTTGCAATGCAAAGAGGTAATTACCCTTCACCCATTCGATTGTTCCTCTATTGTAGAGGAATGAAAAGACACTCTTGTCCCTGAGGTGATAGATACAGAATTGTATTAATTTTGATTCATCCTTGAGCCTCCAAAATCATATCTCCTTTATCACTGGACTGAAGCACAAACAAGAGAATGTAAACAGAAAATACTGCCTCTTCTACAAATGCTCTTATATTACTTATTCTTTGAAAAGTCCAATATTATATAATGTATACAGGGAACATTCTACAAAATACCTTACCAGTATGCCTCAAAACTGTCAAGATCAAGATGCAAGAAAAGACTGAGAAACTGTCACAGACCAGAGAAGACTAAGAGCACCTTACTGCCAGAGAGAAGGGGCGTTGCTGGTTCCTGCTAGCCAGACACAGTTCTCCTCATTCTTCCAGTCAAGTACGACTTCTTTTGTTTGCTGTCCTCCTTGCCTCCCTGCTGCCCCACCTTTTCACCTCCCTCCTTCTTCTTACTTCTCTCTCTCTCTCTCTCATGTCTCTCCCTCTCCTCTCTCCTTCCTCCCTTCTCTTTCTTTCCCTCTCTTCCTTTCTTCTCTTTCTTTCCCTCCCTCCCTCTCTCTTCCCTTTCTCTCTCTTCTTTCTTTCTTTCTTTCTGTCTTCTATACTTGTTCGCATTTAGAAGTGCAGTCTAAGATACATAGAATGCAAAAAAAACAAAACCCAGAGAACTCACTGCCATACCATTTATTATTTATGTATAACCTTAAATTAAAACATCTTCATGGTAATTAAATCTTCTATTATTCAGTAGAGTCTCTCTTTAGTAATCATTTTTGCCTTAAATATTTTATTATAATAGGGATATATCAGATTTCTTTGGGCTAATATTTTCTTGTTATATCTGTTCCATAGTGTCAACTTTTAATGTCTTTTTGGGTATGATTTTTGGAAGCAGCATTGAGTTGAATTTTTTAAAAAATATGAATTGACTTTTTTGTCTTTTAATTGGAAAGTTGATTTTTTTGTGATTATACTTATATATATTTACATTTATTTCTCAATTTATGTGATTCCTATAATTTTCTTTTTTCTCCTTAGATTGAGTTTTCCTTTTCTTTTTCATTCACCTTCCATGTGCTCTGTTTTTTTAGTAGCTACCCTATATTGACATGCATTCTTAGTGTAGTAATCAGTTAATCATTTATACCTTGAATCCTAAGAATACAAGAACCTTAGAAGATTTGAATTCTGACTACCCCCTACCAATTCATATTTATTGTTCTTTATTTTAATTATACTTTGTTTTCTAAAACATTAGCAAGAGCCATTACTATTTTTATAAAGCTAGATGATTTTTTTATAATTAACAAATTATGTTGAAAGTGATTTCATAGATTAAAATACATTGACTTTTTAGACTCTTTAAATAGACAAAAGATACATCACCTTTAGATATCCAGTAATACACAAATGGGGAAAAAATACTATAGTTCTGGGGGAAAATCTCTTGTATTAAGAGTCTTCCAAAAATGAAAATAAAAGTCGTTTTTGTGAAATTGACTGATGAATGTGAAGATGAAAACTTCCACTTTATATTTTAAAAACCTGATTCATGAAATAATTCTTAGCTTATAAAAGGATTAGAAATAAAATATTAATCTTAATTACCATATTTCCCTGAAAATAAGATCAGGTCTTACATTACATTACTTTTTGCTCCAAAAGATGCAATAGAGCTTATTTTCAGGGGATGTCTTATTTTTTTCAGGTACAACAATCTACATTTATTCATGTACAAAAATCTACATTTATTCAAATACAATCATAACTCTCCAAACCCTGAATTCTGGCCTGAGTTTCTTGCAACCCCATTTCCTGTAGAACCATTGGCTCCAATCTCATGTCCAGCAATTAGAGCTCTCCTTAAATGAGCACTCCTTGTCCATGTAGCCTGCTCATAGTACATTGGCAACACAGCTGTCAGTGATTTTATCCCATGAATTATTCACCCAAATCACAATCTTATGCAGGCTAGGCTTCACAAAGATTCCATTAAATCAAATGATAGTTGAAGACTTAGGAGGAAAGGGTGACAACAAAAATGATGACAGTTAAGAATGACAGTCCACATAAAAGCAACAAAAAATTGCAGGCACCAAAATTCAGGAAAAGTTTATTTTACACAAGTGCATTAAGTATATGTGTGTTACAACACATGATGTATTGAATTATGAAGATTTATATTAGACACAACCACATCTGTTTGGTATAAAGTGCACATGTGATTTGTGCATTGTGTCATTTGGCAATGAGTTTCAAGTTCATGTGTTTACATAGGCATTTACCTTTTGCCCAAAGGTGCCCACTTGGGTATTTGGAAATACTTAATTATAATTTATACTATTTATTTTAAGTATTGCCAACAATATTATTTAAATTAATTATATATTAATATTACTATTATAATTTAATACATCCATCATGTGTTTCAGTGGGCATACTAAGCGTATCCATCTGATTGATGATCTTAACTGGGGGTTATTTGCTAGATCATCCTGCTAGATCCTGCTAGGGCTTATTTTCCAGCTAGGTCTTATTTTGGGGGAAATATACTCAACATGCTACATAGTACCTGTATACAGTCTCAAACAGTTTAAACTTATAGGCTTAACAGTGTTAAACAGCTCTCTTAAGAAGGTGTTGCAAACGCAGATATTCTGGAGGGCAGACAATAATGGTGCAAAGATAGAACTCACCTTTTAAAAAGAAACAGTACTGCAGACTCAAATTTTGCCTCTCTTTCTAGAATTAGTGTTTCCAAAATCTTGAACTGTTTGTTTTAAGTGATCACTTTTACTCTCTGAATACATCCATTGTAGAAAACTAATGATTTAGGGCTAAGGATTTAGATCAGTGGTGCTGCGCCTGCCTTGCAAATGCGAGGTCCTGAGTTCGATCCCCGGTACCAGAAAAAAAAAAAAGAAAACTAAAGATTCATAAAAATATTGAAACTTCCCATTATCTCACTTCAGAAGCAAAAACAAAGATTTGTGTATTCCTTTTTAGTTCTTTTATATAGATACATAAAATTTTAAAATCAAAATACTGTAAAATATTCTGATTTTCTCTTCACATTTTGGAGTCATTCTTGAGGACAATAAATGTTTGAAAACATGGTCTTGGTTTCATTGTTTTTATCAAAATCTAATTATAACTACATCATAATTTAATTTACCTCCAAATATTTGCTATTCAAATTGTTTTAAAAGTTTGCTATATTAAATAACACTGTGATGATCATTCTTTATACATAACTCTATTGGTGATAAGTTATTGAGAGAAAAGTTAGTGATTCAAAGAGTATGAATATTAAAAAATTTCTTGATATAACTGTTTTACAGAAAGATTGCACCAATTTATAGTCATTGCACTGAATAGTCACAAGACCGGCAGTTTTTTCATATCTTTTTCCCAAAGTGGAAAGTGGATGTGACTTTTTTCACCTTTTATTGTTAAAGATTTCATACAGGTAAAATAGTATCTCTTTGTCTTAATTCTGTATTTTTCTTGGAAAGTGAAGTATAACCTTTTTCTTATGTTTAATGCTCATTTGCCTTGTTTTTCTAATTTTGTCTTATTATTATTTTGGCACTGGGGAATGAACCCAACATTTCTGTATTTTTGTGCATGTGTTCCAGGAGTCACCTCTAACATACACAATTTCTTGTCATAGCATAAATTCTTTCTAAATGGACAAAGACATAAACTACATATATTCTTCACATCCTTTCAAGTAAAGCAGACATTCCCGAAGTTACTGGAATACTCTTTTCTCCTGAGTTGCTGTTATGAGGTATCATTATAGGCAGCCAGGTTGACAGAAATTAATAGTCAAATGGACAGGCACTCAGAGAGTAATGCAAAAGATGAGAACACACCAGAACTGTGGCAGGAGGCACATCTGTTGAAGGCCAGGCCTCAAAATGAAGATGCAATGACCAGCCCTACATGCCTCCCTGAGGGATAAACAGTAACTTGAGATTGTACTGTGAATGGTATCACCTGGTCCAGTAAAGTCCAGATAGACATCAGTCACCCAAGTGGGTGACCAGAGCATCCAGACCCATCCTTTCCCAAAAATGCCTTTGATCTTTCCATGTACCCTTGCTATGTGACTCATTTCCTATTGGGAACCCTGAAATATTACTGGAAACCTTTGCAGTAGGCTCCAGTCTCCTACTCAGTGTATGATATAGGCCTGAGGAACAAATTAAAAGAGCTAAGAGAGACAGAAAGCAGGGTGCCAGGATGACCAGTGCCAGTGCAACTGACAAAGGCGCTGGCCAGTCCAAGTCACTGATTTTTTTTTTTTTTTTTTTGGTACCTGGGATCAAACCCAGGTCCTTGCACTTGCGTAGCAGGTGGCAAAACCACAGAGCTAAATCCCTGGGCCAAAGCCACTGATTTTTATTGGTAATCAATTGGGGTAAAGGGAAGCTACATGCAAGGGCAAGCTACGGGCAAGGGCAGAACTACTTGTGAGAACGTGCAGTCATGTGGTTTCTATGGAAGTTAAACGAGGCTCGTAAAGGACAAGACAAAGCATTTTTGAATTAGGAACAGAATAGACAAAATATATGGTTGTAATTAGAACATTGTCCTTCTAGTTAGAAGGCTTTAGTTGTGGGAACATAATTTGGGTGCAAGTTACTCTGACCTCAGCATGTAGGCTTCATCTGGACTCACTTCTATAAAGCCAATTGTGGGGTTAATTCTTTACAGCCTGTACTGCTTTACAGCCTGCTTTGGGCATAATCAATATTGCAATCTCCTGCAATTTCCCTCTTAGATCAATAGTATCTAAGTAGCTATACTTGTAATTCTATAGGTTGATTGTAATTTGACCCATGCTGTACCCACATCATGACTTTGCTGTATAAATTACCCCTGCCAAGTACCTTGATGGCCACCCACTTTCAGGACTCCTCCTATCTCTCAGAAGCTGTGTCTCAAATTATTCCCACTCTTAATCTCCATTGTCTTTTGGAATTCATTCTTCAATTTTAGGGGACTCTCCACACATCTGACATTTAGCAGATTGGGAGTTATATTTCTCCTGTATCAGTATGATTGAAAAATATGGTATGTATTTAAATAAAAATTTATTACAGTAAATGATACATTGCCATTAATCCCCCTCAAAATACTCTCCTTCATTTTAAACACACTTATCCCACCATTCTTGCCACTTTCTTAAAGCAGTTCTCTAAAACCTCTTTCCTGAATCTTTAGTTACATTGTCCTAGCTGCCTCAGTGTTCTGAATTGATTCAAAACATTTACTTTTCACGGTCACTTTGATTTTGGGGAAGAACTAGAAGTCATACTGGGCCAGAACCACTGAATAAGGCAGATGAGGACACACTGTAATGGTTTTATCACCCTGCCTTTCTGTTGGATGGTACTCAGCAACAGCATTTGCTGTATTTTTTATCACACCTGTAAAGACACTCATGAAAGAGAACTTAACAGAACTACTTCAGAAAGTGGCAAGAATAATAGGTTTGTCCAAAGTGAGGGAGTGTTTTGAGGGGGATTAATGCTAATGTGTCTTTTACTGTAATAAAAATTTAAAATTTAAATGTTCTAGTTTTCAACAACTCTTTGTATTTTAATATCTTAATGTCAAATAAAACTATTTCTTGACAATTCTATGGACCCTATCTATGATATGATAGTGAAAAACTTTCATCTTGTTTACATTTTCTGTCTTATAAACTCTATCCACCAAAGGTGCATCCTTATACACCCGGCAATCATTACCTGTTACTGTGGCAATGCTGGCATAGTAAATTCTAATCTTTCTGGTGTTTCTGGAACTCTTCCTCTTGAATTGGAATCGTATAGATAATATCTCCCATTTCAATGTGGAACAAGAATATTTCTGCTTAGGAGCAATAAGATGATCCTTCTTTTGTGACCATTGTCCCCTTTGAGTGACATCAGAGTTTCTTTGCAGTTTCAGAGAACTTTGGTGACAGTATGGCTTAGCCACTGGAATATGGCAAACTCCTATGGAACAGAGATGGTTTTCATCATAGAAAGTCTGCCAGAAACTAATCTGCTGAAAGAAAAGTCATAAAAGAGGCAAACAACATGAGTAAAAATCCATACAAAGAATGGATATAGAAATAATCCTATATAAGAATTATCTGATAGAAAACTTGATCAATATTTTAAAGGAAATCAAACAACATGAAAATTTGAGCTGGAAATGAGATCATAAAGACCAAGTAAAGTTGAAAAGAACCAAATAGAACTTTTAGAAATGGAAAACAAAACAACTGGCATTAAAAGCTTAGTTTTTATATGTGCAATCCAGAAATATCCAGTCCAAATAGACAAAAATACCTGAAAAAAAATCAACGTATAATAGTGGATGGATTAAATATCAGAACTAAGCTGAAGACAGAACAAACATGAATTTCATGTAGGTAGAGAAAAATATTTTGACCTACAGCATCCCCTGTATCTATCAATCTTTTCATATTTTCCACCTCTTCTCTTTTTTGATTGAATTCTGGATAATTTCTTTGGCTCAATGATTCATATCTACGGTACTTTTGCTTGAAATGAATTTAATTTAAAAACTTTGAAATATGTAATGATTATGAATATATGGTTTATAACTTGTAGTTTTAAAAAGTAGGGGCTAGAGGTATAGCTCAGTGATAGAGCACTGCCTAGCACGAACAAGCCCTTGATTCAATCCCTGGCACTGCAAAAAAGAAAAGAAAAGTTTTAGTTCTTTCTTTCCTTCTTGCCTTTCCTCTCCTCTTTCTCTCTGTGGATTGACCCAAGGTTTCATGTTAGCCAAGTGCTTTATCACTGAGCTATGTCCTTAACCCCTTAAATATTTCTGATAAATAGATGAATCTGAGCAAACTAGTGAGTTAATATTTGAAGGTAATTATATGCTTCCTTTCAGGTTTTATTATATAAAACGCTAATAAAATATTCTAGTTTGCATAAAACTAAGGCTGAACGTTTCATGATGTACACATTCTAAATTTCCTAAATTGATGTTAGGGATCAAGTAAGTTATCACTAACTACACCAAACATGTAAGAACACAAAACATAAAATGGGGCTTAGATAAAATTATAATCCAGGTGTTTTTAAAGGGATTTTGATCTTATAAAATTATTATACTAGTACTACTAGTTTTAAGGGCCAAATGTGTAACTAAAATTGTAGTTTTTCAGATCCTTATTGGGAGAATCAGACAATAAACAGATTTATAAAATTTTTGAATATATTTGAGAAGTACTATGAAGTGAACCAGAATGAGAATAAAGGGGCTGATTGATTTAAAAGGGCTGGTCAGAGAACTCACTAGTAGAGGCTACTTGAAAAGTGAGAAGAGAGTGAAAGAAAGAGCCATACTTAGTAAGGTGAAGATCGACAAGGAGGCCAATGTAGGGCAAAAGGAGCAGGAAGTGAAAAACTGCTCCAGCAGGGCCTCTTGGGCTTTTCCATGGGTTGGAGTGAAACCCATTTCAGAGTATTTTTTTATTATTATTATTCATGAGATATTTATTAAAATAACACATTTAGGGGAAAAACTCAACACAATGTATACATCATTACTGAAAACTGTATACCATCATACAAAAAAGGATTTTATTTGGGGAAACTGATTTCTAATTTATGGTAAGTTTTACTTTCAGAAATAAAACCACAGAACAAAACAATCTAATTCAACCTTAAAGGCTGGCATGCTGAGCAAGGAATGTTCTTATTCTTTGTAGGAGTTCCTTCTTTACACTGACAGGTACCAGGGCTCTGCCTTTTGGAGTGATTTCAGCAACCAAGTGATCAACAGTAATGTGTTCTAGTCCTTTTTCTTTACCTCTTTACAGTGTGCCTTCAACTGATCCTTCCAGCCACATTCAGTTAATTTAGCTCGCAGCAACTCTTTGAGGCGTTCTCTTTCTCCAGTTTCTATTAACTTTTGGTTAATCGCTGCTCTCATCTGCGCATCTTTGTTCATCTTGCTAACCACACTCTTCGGCTGCCCGGTCTTAGACATTCAGTAGCTCAGGCACCTAAGCACAGAGAAAGCTAGAACACACATTTCCCCATTTCAGAGTCTTTAGTTATGAAAAACACTGAATTTACACTAACGCAGAGATGACAGCAGTAATTAAATTAATTCACTGGATGATTTTCAGCAGAGAGACAACCTAGTCTGATTTAAAAGCATCACTCTAGTTACTATGTTGAGAATAGACCAGAAGGCAGAATGAGCAGAAGCAGAGGCATCAGTTAAGAAGCTGGTACCATAATTCCGTGGGGAAATGGTCATACTGAGAGGTGGGGAGCATTGGAAGGTTCTGGATATATTTTTGCATGGGACACTTGTAGGTGGTTGGAGGGATATCCAAGTGCCGGATGTCTTTGGCTAGAATAACTCGAAGAACGGAGTTTCCATTGTTGAGATGAAGACTGCAGGACTAAGGCCTCCGGGAAAACATAAGCCCAAGTTTGCGCATGTCAAATTCGAATGCTTCTAGGACATCCAAGTGGAAGCATCAAGGATGTGGTCTCCAGCAGGGACTGGTTGTATGTATAGCTAGTCTGACCTTGAGCAATAACAAGAAATGAGAAAAATTGTAATTAATAGCTTATCTACTATTATTTTATTTTTATTATTTTATTATTATCTACTATTATGTTTTTCATGTTCTCTTCCAAGGATGTCCTATGGACAATTATTTTTAATATTTGTAATACTGTACTATAATTTGACTATTTTTTTCACTTCAATTCTGTTAAAAACATTTCTTGTATTTCTAGATAGGCAAAACAACCATTTTTAGAGTCTGCATTTTTATACACAGGTTTGTTAATTTTTTTGAGAAATATGTATCAGTTCGTTTTACTTGGGTATTCAATAATATCCTTGGTGATAATGCTGGGAGTGGTGGAATCGGTTATCCATACCCTCGTGGCCCTGTTTTTCCTAGCCGAGGTGGCTATTCAAACAGAGGGAACTACAACAGGGGTGGAATACGTAGCAGAGGAAACTGTAACTTCAGAGGACGAGGAAACAAGCGTGGCTACAGAAGTCTCAGGTAATATTTTAAAAACGCGAAGGAACACCTCACCCCGAACAAAGGTAGCAACTTCCTGGGTGGCAAAAGATGAGCCAAGCAAAACGGCTGCACTTTATCCTCCAAAGCAGTAGAGGGCGCGCGTGCACAGGCGATGCTGCGCTTCGGCCCGGAGGTTCCTCTTCCTTTCACTGCCTCGCTCAGCCTCTGCGTCCTTCACCCCGGAAGTGTTCTCCCGGCCCTGGTAGCCGGCGTGACTTTGAACACTTGGCGCTGAGAACCGGTGCTGTGTAGGAGCCGAGCCTCGGGACTTTACGCTTTTGTTTTGGCCATGAGAGTGCTGGGGGCCGCCGCGGCCGTGGCTTTGTGTTACCAGCCCCTTTTTCGGATCCCTGCAGCCCTGGGCTGGCAGAGGAAGCAGGTAGTGGTGCCCGGCGAGGCCGATCGAGGGGCCTGTTCCTGGACCTTGGGGTCCCCTCGGGGCCTGGTTGGCAGTGACGCCCCTTCCTTTCCCGGGGACCTCTTGGCTGACAGCTATAAATACAGCGGTCCTGCTAAAGTCCTGAAAAGTCCCTCGTTATCTGCATGCTAGCTCTTTATTCAGGAGCAGCTTCTCAGTGGCCGGGGAGGTTGGGCGGGCCTTTGATTTATACTGAGATTTTTTTATGGTATACCTTAAGAGAAGTGACTTGAGTGAAGCTCAAGCAGAAAAATGAGTCTCCGGGGCCAAACCTGAGACTTCTATTAATGGGCTGACTGCCCTTTCTCAGCCGATCCTGGGTTATTTGATTTAGTGCTTAGATCACGGTACTTTTCTTTGGTCATGTTGCTTATCAGATATATTTTTGAACCAGATTCTGTTTGATGTAATATTCACCTTTTCCAAGTTCTTTTGCCTCTTCTCAGAAATGGCAGCAATGCAGTTTGGGTATGCAGTTCTGTAGGGAGAGGTTTATATTATGTCTTTACGTAAAATACAGGGTTTCTCATTCATTAAAGTTTAAAAAAAAGATACTTCATTGTTTTTATGTAAAAGACATTTGAAACCTTCGTGGGGAGGGGCTGTCTTGGAGCTGCTGTCAGCACTGCATAGAGCAGATAAGTCCGCAAAGACCCTTGCCAGCTGTGAACGACAGTTAGTAAGGGATTGAGGTAAAAATTATGGTAAAATTTAAGCTAAAGCTTGTGTTTCTTATTAAATCAGTTTTTGGGATCTTTCTCATTGTATCACCTTCAGTGTGTAGTTTCAAATTACGATTTGGCAAAGCTTTTTGTCCCATTTCATTTTAATTAATTAATTTTAAGGAACATATCTTGTTTTCTTTTGTTGTCTCTCCTATGATTATAGGAGTTGCAAGTTTAAAGCATTTCTCCTGCTTTTCCAGCCTTTCTCATGTCTATTAAGATTCTTTGGCCACCATTCATATTTTAATTGCCTGTTGTCTCATACAAAGTGCATTGAATTGAGCTCTTATTTTTTTCAGGTTAATTGGAAGTTCTGCCGATGGTGTTCATCAGGGATAATTCCTAATGAAAAAATCCGAAATATTGGAATCTCAGCTCACATTGATTCTGGGAAAACTACATTAACTGAACGAGTGCTTTACTATACTGGCAGAATTGCACAGATGCATGAGGTGATTCCATCATCAGTGGCTGACTCCAGATTAATTAAAGCTTGATTTTAATTGTTTTGTAGTTAGGCTTGAATACATTTCACAAAACCTGATAGATTAAAACAATGGTAACAGTGGTTCTTTAACCAAAGTCACATGCACAGGGTGGAAGGCTCATGTTGGTTTGGAATAGTTTGAGTGATCCATGTAGAGGCCATCATTATGTCTATCCTGAGCAGATTGTCTTTTAGAAATGTTAAATCAATATGGCATACCTTAAGCAATAGCTAAAATAGTCTTCACATGATATTAATGATGGATAAATGTAATGTTAAGTGAAAAAATGGGTTTAAATGATACATAGTATGAACTCATTAGTTAAAATGCATGTCAGAAAAAATTATTTTAAAAAACCTTGAAACTCCTGAAGATATTACTATATCACTAACAACTCTCCACTTCAAAATACGTGTGTGCTTGAAGAGCACATTGTTAAATCATATAATTTAAAGGCTACCTCCTTCTCACTCGTGCTTCAATCCACATGAAGCAGAGCTGGAAAAGGTCTGTTCTCTGAATATTTGCTTAGGGACTAACTCGAGGCTGGTGGGCAAGAACAGGGAGTGAGAAAGTGGGACTAGCTTCAACACCAGGGTAATTGCTCTGTTTTAACATTTCCTGAGGACAGCAGTGAACAAGGGGTGGTAATTAAGACAGGGCAAACCCTATCAGTTACTGTCTCTTTTTATGAGGTGATATGGTTTGAAAATTAGTTTTATCTGGACATGTGTAAGTGTCTGTGTTTTAATTCCATTTCAGTGAACATTTTTATTCCTTGAGATGCAAGGACAGAGAAATCTGAATTGCTATGTTTGTGTTTAGGTGAAAGGTAAAGATGGAATTGGCGCTGTCATGGATTCCATGGAACTAGAGAGACAAAGAGGAATCACCATTCAGTCAGCGGCCACCTATACCATGTGGAAAGATGTTAATATCAACATTATAGATACTCCTGGTGAGTTAGGTTCTTGGTTTTATTGTAACTAATTTTGTATCTTTTTTTGGGGGGGTACCGGGGATCAATCTCAGGACCTTGTGCTTACAAGGCAGGTGTGGTGCCACTGAGCTAAATCCCTGGCCCTATTGTAACTTATTTTGGCAAAAGCAAGTTTAGTTTTTGTTCTACTGTGACCCAATTTTTGAGTATCAGATGAAGAGGTAATACTGAATTCCTGTTAGAGAAGATGGATATGGGATCTAGAGCACTTCGTCTTTGTGTGGCTCCCTGGAAAAATAATTAAAACAAATGGAAGTAGGAAGGTTCTTTCTTTTCAGATTTTTTTTTTATTTTAATCATCTTAATCCTTATTTACACTTTCAGTTTCTCACATTAGAGAAACTATTCGGTATTTACACATGTGTGTCCTATTTATTTCACTTAAGAGTATGGCCTCAATATGTATCCCTTTAGCTATAAATGTCTCTAGTTTCTCGTTCTTTATGGCTGAGTAGTACTCCATTTTATTAAAAAACCACATCTTCTTTATCCAGTTTCCAACTGATGGGCACTTGGGCTGTTTCCAAGCTTTAGCTATTACAAACTGTGCCACTATAAACATAGGTGCACATATATCACTGTAGTATGATTCTTTTGGGAAGATACCCAGCAGGAGAATAGCTGGGTCAAATGGGACCTCTAGCCCTAGTTCTTTGAGGTATCTCCATACTGATTTCCATAGTGGTTGCACCAGTCTGCACTCCTAACCAACAATGGAGAAGGGTTGCTTTCTCCCCACACCCCCGCCAGCATTTGTTATTGGTTGATTTTTTGATAGCCATTCTTTCTGGCTTTTCAGATATGTTATTGGACTTCAGAGTTGCCCATGCCCTAATGCTTTTTACAACTGATCTTTTTGGGCCCTGGACTTGATGGTGGGTTAATGATACTCTGTGGGCTGAGGAATCTACATTCTAATTAGAAGACATATATAATCAGCAGAGCCACAAAAACTTAATAGTGTGTGTATTAAAAATTCAGACTGCTTTTTAAAGCCCTCACATGCTACTTTGTCTCCTTTAGGCCATGTGGACTTCACAATAGAAGTTGAAAGGGCCCTGAGAGTGTTGGATGGTGCAGTCCTTGTGCTCTGTGCCGTTGGCGGGGTGCAGTGCCAGACCATGACTGTTAATCATCAGATGAAGCGCTACAATGTTCCGTTTTTAACTTTCATTAACAAATTGGACCGACTGGGCTCCAACCCAGCAAGGGCCCTACAGCAAATGAGGTACCGAGTATCAGAACAGAGAGGATGTGCTGATCTGGACAGGAAACCTTATATCCCGAGTGATAATTAATTCAGTGTTATTAAACTTTATCCTTAAATTTCTCCTCTTTGAAAAGCTTATTTATGTAATTTAATAAATGGAGCTGCTGAGTTCAGTAGTTTGGTTTATGGTGCAATTTCACCAGCTACTTTCTCTGTATAATGAGAATATGACTTAAGTTCTAGGGAGTTTGAAGATGACTTCAGAAAACAATCACAATTTACACTGTTTTGCTGTATTAGAGATGTAATCTAGAGCAGATTCTAGAAATATTTGGCATTTTATTTAGACAAACCTAGAGGATCTTTTTCATTTTAACCTTTATTTGAGGGATGTTAATTAATGCTCTTAAGTAGTAGGCCTCAGAAATGAAATTTCTTGCTTTGAGAAGATAACATATTTGCCAGGACAATAGTAGCTCTTTCTTTCTGTACCAGATCTAACCCAGTGTTATTTATAGCATTTTACATTTTGCACAGTACATTTCACCTACCCTTTAAAAATTAGAGTGAGCTGTTGCTTCATAGTTCACTTTTTGTAGATGTGCAAGGGCAGCTGTAGAGTTCCTGCTGAAGTTCACAGGGCAGAGCTACTGGATGTAGGCTGTAAAGTTTGTGGGAGTAGATAGGGTAAGAGTGATGTATCTGATGACAAAAACAGCAGGAAAACTAAAACTGATGAAAGTGATGCGTTTGAGAAAGTGAAAATCCTGTTTTTCTTTTTTGGGTATTTGTAATATTTTCTTGGTAAAATTGAACAGTCTCACTTTTTGGTTTTATTTTTTACTTGTGTTTGCCAGTAGATGAACTTTTTCTACTAAGTCTTTCTGAATCCCAAGAACATTCTCTTTCAACATTATTTGATTACTTTGGTTCCTTCTTTGCTCCATTCCTATTTATCTGTTTTCTCATTTTGAAACTCATCAAGCAGACTTTGGAACTTCTGAATCAGGCCTCCATGACTTAACTTTTTTACCGTACTTTTTCAGATGTCTGTTGCATCATTTTGCACAGGGCCATGAGAGAATTCTTGAGGTTAATATTCTAGCACATAAATTTGGAATTAGTCTGTCTCTCCTGTTATTTAGCTTGTCTGTTTTTTTTAAAAAAAAACTGCAGTTCTGTAGTTAATTTCTATAAACACTTTTATTGCAACACCCTTTTTAAACAGAGGTAATTCTCAATTTTTGATTTTTACTTCTTTTCTTCCAGTGATTCTCTTCCTAGAAATTAGTGCTATTTCTTGAACTCACATTTCTCCTACAAGCTATTGGTTTCCTTCAAATACTTAGTGAATCTTAGGTCTCTGTCCAGAGTTACTTAGGGAGGTCTAAAGTCTTGGCAGCTTGAGCATATTTCTGCAGTGAGAGGGAATCCTTGCTGGTAGGCGCAGTTTCTGTTCAGTGGTTGCATCTCGTTGAGGCTGATGATGAATGTCTGACTTTGCAACCCATTCTAAGAGGTTTCATATAAAAGCTCTCTCTCTTCACATAGTTCTAGTTAGTTTTGTTACCAGTTGATCTGAGGATAAGAATTGGGCTCAGCTATTCTACTGTTCTTTAATTTCTTGGCCAGCCACTCATTAACTAGTTGTTCTTCTCCTTTCTGCTTTTGATCTGGAATATTCAGGGGATCTGATGAGAAAATGTGTTTTAGTGTTTTTTTGTTAACTAAGTGGGGTTCTGCCTTCTTGTCCTCCTTGAATTTGGTTGTCAGTTTGTTCTCAGCTGGTTTGTATTTTCATTCTGACCTGCTGGTACCATGCTTTGCATGTCTAGAATGTCTGCCATTTATCTATTTTTATATTTGTCATTTCAAAAGGAATTTGAGAGAAGAAAAGAGATAAACTTATATACTTTTATTTTTCAGGTCTAAACTAAATCATAATGCAGCATTTATGCAAATACCTATTGGTTTGGAGGCTAATTTTAAAGGTATTGTAGATCTTATCGAAGAACGAGCCATCTATTTTGATGGAGACTTTGGGTAAGTGCTCAAAATACACTATTAAAATGTTTTAAATAAGGAGAAGAGGAGGAATCAGGAAGGGGAGGGGATTGGAGAAAAAGAAGAATCAAGATATATCATGAACAGGTATAAATTTCCTATGATGAATATGATCATTATGTATATCTAAAATGTACCAATAAAATAAATTTTAAAAAAGAAAAAAAATTTTATATTTCAAAAAACATCAAAAAGAAAGAAAGGATAATTTCTTTAAGCATAGATAGTATCTTTTTGAAATGTTCCTGGAAGAATATTCTCTAAAGATGATTTTTTAAAATACTGTTAATTATAGTTACTCTCCTAATATAGTTATTCTCCTAATGTTGCTTTTTGGGTAACAGACTCACATCATATTGCAGCATGTTCAGGTTGGTAGGAGGCTTTCAATTTGGACTAATAATCTAATCTGTCATTTTCTACGTTTTCATTTATTTGTTCATTCTGTAGTCATATTGAGCATCAGTACTTTTTCCTGGGCATATGGTAAAGATTGGGAAAAAATAGGGATTGCAAGTATTTCCTCTACTTATTTCATGGGAAAACAAAGATTAAAACGTTAAAATGTAAAACTAGTTGTAGTTTAAGAAATTCAAGAAGAAAATTGGCACCTTTTTGACATATTGTTTGTTCTGTCCACTTTTTGAGTGACTTCTCCATAGAAGAGTTATCAAATCTTAACATTCATAAAAATCACTTCAAATTTAGTAAAACATTCTAGAGTCTACCTCCTAAGATTCTGATTCAGCAGATCTTGGGTGGGGGCTAAAATTTGTATTTCTGGAAGTTCCCAATGGATGTTGATAGAACATGTCTGCAGATGACAGTTGAGTGACACTGATCTAAACAGTGAGGGGAGTCGTGTATGACTCTGGTTTGAGGAATCATCCCAGTATCCAGTTAGTTTCTCCAGAGACACTTCCTAAGGGATTTCCTTCCTCTGCTGTGGAATTGGGATTGTAGTTCTGACAGGTGGGTAAATGGCATTGTGATCAGTGAACTATAGAATTTTATCTCATCCGCCTGCTTGTAGACAGAAAAAGGATGGAGGCTATCCAGTGGATAAGGTTTTTCTCTCACTTTTTGTGTGACTGAGTCCTGACAGCATTTATTTTTCACTCCTTAGAATGTAAAACCATCATTGTGGTTTTATTTTTCTCCCTTATTCACTGCCATGTCTCCAGCCCTTTCAACCTCCTAATCCATAATAAAAACTCAAAAAAAAGTTTTAAAATGAATGAATGAATGCTCTGTGCAAGAATTACCAGGGCACATGTTTCTAAAGTAGAAGCCCTTAAACATGAGAACACAGGTCGTGCTTCTTGATATACATGCCACCAGCTGCAGACCACCTGGTATATATATTTGGAAAGGGCTCTGCATATGATTCTGACACAAAAGGCTAAGAACCAGAATTATGGTAAATCCAATTTTAAAGAGTTCAAATGGACTGTAGACAGGTTGGCTTTGAATCTTATTTCTTCCATTTACTAGTATTTAACCTTGGGTAAGTGCCTTTGCTTATTTAAATTAGTTTCGTCATTTGAAAATACAGATAATAGAAGCTACTTCATAGGAGGTGATGATTAGTCGCTAATTTGGGGCTCACTGCAATATAAGTATTAAATAATTTTCTAAAACTGCATATGCTTTCTAATCTGAATGCAGTAAAAACAATCCTGTAACTATACTGAAAAGAATTTAAATTTTTTGTTTAGTTGATATTTTTCCAACTCATTGTTTTGGCCTTTATATAAATATATTTTACAGCATATGTTCATTGTAGATATCTAGAATAGGACAAAATGGTTTGTATTACATTGGGAAGGATTTTATATTAGGTCATTTATCATCTTCTGCAAAACTTTACATGGAGAAAAATAGAATGTAATGTCTATTATGAAATTAAAGGATACTATCATTTTCTCATTATAGAGGACTGTTTTGAATCTTGGTTCTGTTTACTAGTAGCAAATTAGTAGCAAATTACTTTTCCTGTTTAAGTATTTTTGCCCTTAAAGATATACATTAGTTTTATTTGCCATTTGCAAATACATCAGTGTTTTTTCTTACCTAAACATTTTTTAGCTATTAATCATATCTTTTTCATTGGTGCTTTATATATCTAATTGAATATCCTTAGAGTGTTAAAATAAAACATCTGTTTTCTCAGTCAGATTGTTCGATATGATGAAATTCCAGCTGAATTGAGGGCGGCAGCAGCAGATCATCGGCAGGAGCTGATTGAATGTGTTGCCAATTCAGATGAGCAGCTTGGTGAACTGTTCCTAGAAGAAAAAATCCCTTCAATCTCTGATTTAAAGGCAGGTGCTCTCAAAATAAGTCTTATATTAACAAAGGTTTTTTGTGTGTGTGGCAAGGGGAAATGATGCTTTTAGGCATTGGCTTTATTAATGAAATCTGAGTAAGTTTTTGTAACATAATTGGCATCCCTGAAAAATACTTGACCTGTCATAGTACTTTTATTTTTTTGGTACCAGGGATTGAACTCGGGTCCTTGCGCTTGCGCAGCAGGTGGCGAAACCACTGAGCTAAATCCCTGGCCCTTGACCTGTCATATTACTTTTTTTAAGTGGTGAGTTATGTAATATCTTCAAATGAGAAAGGACTCATAGTTCTAGGAGGAAAAAAAAAGAATGTTAAGCTATCAGCCTGTTAGGTATATTAAAAAGAAAAAGATAAATACAAAAAAGTTACATTGACAAGACAGGTTAAGATTGCTGAATGGTTACAGACTAAATGTTGGTAGTTACACCGCAGTAATGTTTGGAAACATAACATAAACCCTTACAGATTCTTTTACTTGATTACTCATCACTATAAAAAAGAAGATTTCTCTCCAAGATGGGTAATCAGTTTTTCAATAAACATTTCTCCAAAACAAGATATACAAATAGGCAGTATATGAAAAGGTGCTCTACATTACTAATCATTTAGGGAACTGCAGATCAGAACTATATGGGGAGGGGTCTTATGAAAAAGGAACGTAAAACAACTAATGTTGACAAGAATATGGAGAAGTTAGAACCCCTATGTGCTGATGGGAATGTAAGTGCAGCCACTGTAGAAAATAATATGGCAGGCCCAGGGGTTTAGCTCAGTGGTTCTGCTGCCTGCCTTGAAAATGCAAGGTCCCGAGTTCGATCCCTGGTACCAAAAAAAAAAAAGAAAACAATATGGCAGCTCCTCAGAAAATTAAACTGGAATTACTGGATCATACACTGGAAGGAATGTCCAAAAGAAAGAAAGGTCTCAAATAGTTGGTTTAGTAGCACTCTTCACAGTAGCCAAAAAAATAGAATTAACCCATATGTTTATTAATGAATAAATGAATAAACAAAACATGGTACATACATACAAAGAAATATTTTTTAGCTTTAAAAAGGAATAAAATTTTGATACATGCTACAACATGGATGAACTTTGAAGACAATTCTAAATGAAATAAGCCAATTTTTGAAAGGACAAATATTTTATGATTCTACTTACATGAGGTATCTAGAGTAGCCAAAATCATAGAGACAGAAAGTAGAATAGTGGTTTTTAGGGGTTGTAATTGAGGGTTTAATAGGGAGTTATTGCTTAATGGATCTAGTTTCATTTGGGGATGATGAGAAAATTCAGAAATAGTGGTGATGGTTGAACAGCATTAAGAATGTATTTAATGCCACTGAATGATACACTTAAAAATGGTTAAAATGGCAAATTTTTATCTTGGGAGTATTTTTTACCATAATTAAAGAAAACCTGATGTTAATTTTCCCAAACCACTTGGTGCACTTAGCAGAGATCAGGTAGATATTGTGTATGAGACATTTCACCTAAGGCATTCATAGTAAATCAGACACACTGGGAAAAATCCTGTTGCAGCTAAGGATGCATGCTAATTTTTTTTAACTGGTTTTTTGGGGTTTGGTTTTTTGAGGGAAGGTCTTGCTATATAGTTCAAGCTGGCCTTGAAACTCACTATGTAGCCCAGGCTGGCTGGAACTCTCTGCGATCCTCCTGCCTTAGCTTCCCACATGCTAGGATTACAGGCGTGCACCACCACACCCAACTTTTTGGAACTTTATCTTGTAATTTGAATCATTCAGCATTCTTTTTTTTTTTTTTTTTTGGTATGGGGAATGGAACTCAGGACCTTGCCCCTTGCCAGGCAGGTGAGGTGGCCCCTGAGCTAATCCCCAGCCTGAGTCCTTTAACATTCTTTTGTTTGTTTGTTTGTTTGTTTGTTTTTGGTACCTGGGATGAACTCTGGACCTTGTCCTTTCGAGGCAGGCACCAGAACCACTGAGCTAAGTCCCCCACCCTCCTTTAGCATTCTTAAAGGCCTGCACACCTCAGCTCCCTAATGAGTAGGGAAAGTAGGGAACACATAGGAAGGTATAGAACTGACCCTAAATATAGTCAAGCATTATATTCTGTTCAGAGAGGTTTTTATTGACTAAAGGGGATGTGTTAGAGTTTTCCAAGAACTCTCCCAGGTTTAGTGATTCACTGAGAGGAGACAGAAAACTCAGTACATGGTCAGAACTCATGGCTATGATTTATTCTAGTGAAAAGACAGTTTTGCTGAACAAAGTCAGCAGAGGGAAAAGGCAGATGAGGAAGCTCAGAGGAAACTGTGAGCCTCCAGAGTTCTGTCCCAGGGGAGTCACTGAGGACAGCTTAAGTCCTCCAGCCAGGAGATGGAACAGCACCTGTGAGATGTTATTCACCAGGGAAGCTCATTAGAAACTCAGTGCCTAAGGTTTTTATTGGAGTGTGGTCACATAGACACCTTCTGCCTTACATGTACCCAAAGTTGAGACAGAAGGAAAGCAGATGTTTAGCACATATCACATTCTACACATTGTATGAACTGTGTAAGCACAGTGAACCATTCTTGTCATTTCTGAGAATTGTGAGGCTTCTCCTGAAATCCCAGTTCCCTAGCTAAGGGCCAGCCTTGTAAGCAGGCTTTTCTATGGAAAGTTTCAATCCTGCTGTACTTATTCTTTGCTGCAGAAAATACATGGGAATACTTTAGTTTCTGCATTGTGGTTGGATGTATTATTGGACCACCGTAAAGACAGTAGCTTTCCAGTATGAAAGTGATTCTTATAAAAAAAAGGAAAATTTTTTTGAAAACTAAGGCTTTGTGGGGGCCGTTTTAAGGTTCATTTTAATTTTTCGTCTTCTCCATTTATCTACCACCCTCTGGTGTTTGTCCTATGGATGTAAAATAAGTGTGCTAAGTTTACTGTATATCCCTGCTTGCATATTAGGAAATAGTGGAAAGTCAGTGTGACCGAATGGCCTACGATAGCCTAAGTGGTTAGTGATCTAGCAAAGATAGTTTCAGGCAGTAATTGCTTACTTTCCTGGCATGTTTCCCCTTTCTTAGGCCTTCTGTTTATCCTCCTCAGCTCTTATCCTACTTTAAATTGTGGTGATGGTTAGAAATTGTGGGTATAAATATTTAGCTCTAAACTTTTTGGGGCTAATGAGTTTTCTGGGTTTTTTTTATTAGACCTGAGAAATAATTGTATACTGCCTACATATTTGTGCAACCTTATGGCCCCAACCCTGTTGTTGGCCTCTTCCAGCTGTCACAGCTAAAGCTCCACCATGTGCTTTCTGTTCATCCTGCAGACCACATTGATAGAGCTTGCTGGAGGGTTGGTGTGGGACTAGAATCTTTATTTTAAACCCTGGTGTGGTCATGTTCCTTAGAGTCATTTGTACTATTTGGTTTCCTGGTGTATGTACTTTAAAAAATAAATAAGTGTTTTTAATAGCTGGTACTCTCATATGGTTTAAACATTAAAAAGTATATATATGGGCCGGGGATTTAGCTCCGTGGTCTCGCCTCCTGCTGCGCAGGCCCAAGGACCTGAGTTTGATCCCCAGTACCAAAAAAAAACCGTATATATGTATTAAAAACTCCCAGTTGGTCATGGTATTATCCACCTATAATCCCAGTGCTCTGGAAGCTGAGGCAGAAGAATCAAGCTCAACTAAATCACTTAGTGAGACCTTGTGTCAAAACAAAAAATGAAAAATAGGGAGGCAATGTAGCTCAATGTAGGCCCTGAGTTCAATCTCCAGTACCACAAAACAAAAAACACCAAAATACTTCACTACTTTCTTCTCCCATCTGCGTAGTTCTCTGCCCTTTCTCTAAAACAGGTTGCCACTGAATAGTTTCTGGTGTGCATTTCCAGGAACTTTTTAAAAAATATAAATTATCTTCCCCTAGGTTTCACACAGGTACAAGCATACAGTTTGCACTGTTACATGTGTCTTATTTTCTGTGTATACACGTACTGTTTTACCCAAATTGAAAATTAGTAATTCTAAAAGTATTGAAAGCACTAGTATAGTAAATCACTTTCAGGCCCTGAAAAAGAAAATGACTTGTTTCCTTTGTATTTTGGCTTCAAATTATTGGGACCTGATTTTAGTTTTCACTAGAGCTAGCACTCCAAAAGCATCAGTTTATTTTATTCATATGTTGCATTGTAACTGGCCCGAAACACAAAATGTAATGTTAATATTCATTAAGTATTGATTTTCTTTCTTTTTTTGTAGCTTGCAATTCGAAGAGCTACTTTAAGTAGATCATTTACTCCTGTTTTTTTGGGAAGTGCCTTGAAGAACAAAGGAGTTCAGCCTCTTTTGGATGCTGTTTTAGAATACCTCCCAAATCCGAGTGAAGTCCAGAATTATGCTCTTCTCAATCAGGAGGAGTAAGTCTTGGCAATTAAATCTTGCTTATACAGAAAAAACATGCACTATGAAGGCAGTTAAGGGTAGTTCTGGTGATTTTATAATTTTTTTCACAATTTACAAAAATCGACTATTTTTAGTTAACATTTTTAGTGTATAGGAAAATAGTTACTATACCAATTTCTCTATCCTGTTATTTGTGAGTTATAAGTATGATTTGTTTTGCTCTCAACATTTATATCAATAGAACATTTTCTTATTTGAGACCAGCTGTTTATACTCATTATTTTTTTTAAAAAAAAAGCATTAAGGAACAAACTTTTTAAAAAGTTCTTATTATTCCCTCACCCCCAACCCAAATGAAGATTGGACCTTTGCACTAAGCTGCATCCCTAGCACTTTTTCTTTTTTAATTATTTTTTTTAAAATTTTGAGACTGGGTTCACTAAGTCGATAAGTTGTCCAACCTGGGCTCCATCTTGGAATTCTCCTACCTCAGCCTCTCAGAGGGCTGGGATTATAGGTGTTGGCCACCATGCTTGGCTTTCTTTCTTTTTTTTTTTTTTTGGTACCAGGGAACAAACTCGGGACCTTGCTCTTGCAAAGCAAGTGGCAGAACCACTGAGCCAAATCCTCAGCCCTTTGTTTTTCTTTTTTTTAGTCTGTTCTGGTCCTTTCACAGTAACTAAGCCTTAGGAATTTATTCTTACTGGTCACTTTCAGTGAAATTTTACTTGTGTGTGAGGTCAGGAGTGGTTAACACACATATTTTTTCTCAGATAATACTCATAGTTACAGTAGATTGATATAAGAGAAATATCAACTGTTATAACATTTATATCTCATAAATTTATATTTCTTTGATTTTTAAGTGACTCACAAGAGAAAACCAAAATCCTAATGAACTCCAAAAGAGACAGTTCCCACTCATTTGTAGGCCTGGCTTTTAAACTGGAGGTAAGTTGCTTTCCAACGTATTCAACTGGTGTTTGTAGAATTATACCCCTTCTGAAAAATTTGGAAAATAGAAAAAGTAGAAAGATTGATAAAGAATTTCCAAAGTGCTAACACTAAGGTGGTAGTTTCTTGTTAGGAGATACATTCCCTTCTTGTCTCTTCTCTTTGCTGTTCGTTTTTTTTTTGAGACAGGATTTCACTATGTAGTTCAGGCTGGCCTTGAACTCATTGTGTAGCCCAGGCTGGCCTGAAACTTGTTGTAGCAGTCCTCCTCCCTCAGCCTCCCAAGTGCTGGGATGACAGGTTTGTGCCACTACTCCTGGCCCTCTTTGGTGTTTTAAAGCATAAAATTTTACATAAATCATACAACCTGTAAATTTTGTCCTGCTCTTTTCATTTAATATCATAGTAGAGGTGGTCTGTGTTTTATAAATACTGTAGTTTAGACATTTTCAATTGCAGTATAATATTTTCTTAAGTAGATATGCCATAATTTGCTTAAAATTTTTTACTTATTGGACATCTATATTTTTCTTGGTCTTTACCATTACAATATAATAGTAGGTCCACTTCTAGAAATTTGTCCTAAGAAACTAATGAAGGGTAGTGTATTAGTGTTATGTTCAGTTTGCTTATCTTATCTTGGCTTATAAAAATAAAATCTTACATTTAAAACTGCCAAAGTATTGCAGTTTGATTAAAGAAATAGAGATACATCTTAGAGTGGAATATTATTCAGATCTTAAAAATTATGTTGAGATGCTTATTTTTTGACATGGAAAGATACCTGTTTATTTTTTTCTTTTCTTTTTTTTTTGGTACCGGGGATTGAACTCGGGTCCTTGCCGCTTGCGCAGCAGGCGGCAAAACCACTGAGCTAAATCCCTGCCCCCCCCCCTTTTTTTTTCTTTTTAATGAAGTAGTTATTTTATTTTATTTTTTTGGTACCAGGGATTGAACTTGGGACCTTGTGCTTGCTAAGCAGGCGGCAGCACCACTGAGCTAAATCCCTGGCCCTGAAGTAGTTATTTTAGATTTACAGAAGTTATAAAAATAGTACAGAGTTCCTATATATCCTCTACCCAGATTTCTTATTAATAAACTTTGTCATAATTAATGGCTCAATATTGATATATTATTGTTATTAACTAAAATCCACACTTTATTCAGATTTCCTTAGTGTTTGCCTTGTCACCTTTCTATCTCAGTAGTCCGTCCATGTAACCACGTTACATTGAGTTACCTTGTCTCCTTAGGTCCCTCCAAACTGTTCCAGTTTCTTAGGCTTTCCTTGTTTCTCATGACCTTGACATTTTTGAGAAATGCTACTCAGATGTTTTATAGAATGTCCCATGAGTTTTTCTGATGTTTCTGTCACAATTAGATTGTGATCATATGTTTATAGCAAGATAACCACAGAAGTGAAGTGTCATTCTTGTCACATCGTATCAAAGGCACAGACTTTCACCATGGCTCATCCCTGTTAATGTAACTTTGACTACCTGACTGACACAGTGTTTTCTCTGATGTAAAGTTACCCCTCCCCCTGCCCACCTTTCTTAGTGCACTCTTTAGAAGGAAGTCACAATGTTTAATCCATACTTAAGTGGTGGGAAATAATGCTCTTCCTCATGAGGGAGCGGTATGTATATAAGCTACTTGGAGTTCTTCTGTGTGGGAGATTTGTCTCTTCTTCCCCATTGAATTATTTCTTTAGTCAATCATTTATTTATATCAGTGTGAACTTGTGGATGCTATTTATTTTATACTTTGAGTTATAATCCAGTGGTATGTTATTCTTGTTGCTTAAATTGGCCAGGTTTAGCCATTAGGAGCTTTTTCACTTAGTTCTGTGTTCTTTTGACATCTTCCAACATTTTACTTTTTTGAATACTTCCTTACTTTCTAGAACTACAAGATGTTTCAGGCTTATTCTGTGTATTCTGTGCCCTGGGCCTAGGAGTCCTGCTTTCTTTTTGTGGACAGTTGTATTCAAAACCTCAAAACAGATTTGGGCACTGGATTTGTTGTTGTCAGGTTGTTGTTCCTGTTCAAAATATTTTAAGTGAGAACCCTGTGGATATGTTGAAAGTGTTAAAAGTAGTTGTTTATGTGGTAGAATTACTTTTGGAGTTTTTCCTATTTAAAAAAATTATAGTATACTAAAATGAGGAAAATGTAATTTAAAATTAAAAACTAGAAATAACATTGCAGTGAAAGTTTTATTCATAAAGCTTTTAAAAATAATGTATGTAGGACTATTTTTTAGGATTCCCAAAATTGTGATTATTGTTCGCAGTTCCCATTGATTATTGAGTATAGAATATTATAGTATTTCATGGTTTATATTGTTAGATTACTTTTACATTCTCAGAATTAATGTGTTGGATCACTTTGACGAATCTTTATTAGCTTCATCTTATTATATAAAAATCATTACTTATTTAATAAAGTCATGTATTTCACCTTGCATCATTCCTAAAAAGAATGTTTTCCCGTGTATTTATATGCTGTTGTGTTTTCTCTTTTGTAATTGTCTTTTTATTTTTCTTTCTCCTTTTTTTCTTTTTTTGATTAGGGTCAAAATGTTTTACTTAATTTGCTTGTACCAGCATTTGCTAATAAAGTTTATTTTATTTTATTTTTTTTGGTACCGGGGATTAAACTCGAGTCCTTGTGCTTGCGCAGCAGGCGGCGAAACCACTGAGCTAAATCCCCGATCCCTAAAGTTTTTTTTGTGAAAAGATAGCTTAAAATTTATATAGTCAACTATATCAGTATTTTTCTTTATAGTCATTCTTTCATTTTTAAACTTCTTATATATTTTGTTAATATTTATTTCTGTTTCCTCTGCTTTTTTATGGTTTCTGTTTTCTGTTGTTAATCCAGCTGGAATTTGTTTTAATGTTTGTTGTGAGGTGGCATTTTAATGTACCTTTCTCTGCCTTCAAATAGAAAACCAATTATCAGTTTATGAACATTCCTATTCTTTTCAATTTATCATATTTCCTTTATTAACAAATATATTTTATACTTTAGATATTTATACTTTTCTTTATGAACTGGTCAGTCTTAATTTGTCAAGCTTTTGAGCGTTTAATATTTTTGTATCTGGGTTAGTTTCTTCTCATTACTGTGGTTTCTGAAAAATTTGTTTTTACCTATATATTTCTCTGAATGAATTTTAAAATCACTAATCAAATATTTTTAAATTTGCTGGAATTTAAATTGCTGTGATATTACATGCATAAATTAACATATTAAGAATTGGCCACTTTTAAATATCTAATTGGTCAGTGTTAGCATATTTAATCACTTCACAGAACTCTATATTATTTTCCACATAATTATCACAAGTAACTTTAGATAGATAGCATATACTCCACCACTTCTAAGATATTTTTTGGTCTTTTCAACAATTTTACCTCATTTTTGTTTCATGTATAAACTGAACTTATGAAATAGTACTAGAAGGCAAAGGGACACCTACATAAACAATTAAATTTTTTTTCCAATAACTTTTATTTTAGAGGAAGTACAAGAAGTATCTTAGATTGTGATACCAAAAAGGCTCAACAGCAGCTGTTTAATTGATTTTATTTTTGTTCATAGTTGGTGTTGCATCATTTGTAGCAGTAAAAAAATGTGTATTAGGAGAAGCTGCTAAAATTAGAAGGAAATATTTGGAGGTAATTAATTTCCCTTGAATATTAATTCTTGCTTCTTTCTATTCTTCCTGCTGTACCCAACCTTGACTTCTAGGCAGGTCGATTTGGACAGTTAACTTACATCCGCAGTTACCAGGGAGAGCTAAAGAGGGGTGACACCATCTATAACACAAGGACCAGAAAGAAAGTGCGGGTGCAGCGGCTGGTGCGCATGCATGCTGACATGATGGAGGCAAGTACATGGTCACAGTGTGGTCAGAAGTTCCTCTGATGCACGTAAAGTAGGCCTACCATCTTGATCTCCTGAGCCCCACTAGAAAATCACTTCTGGCAGTGCATACATGTTTTCCTTGCTTCTTACTTTTTCCTTAGGTGTGTTATTGTCCTGATTTAGCACTTTTGTATAGTCTTCATTGGCAGATTTTAAGCACTCATTTTATATCATTAGTTATAAGTTAGCATTATTTTCTTAATAGCTACGTTTCAAGAAAAGGAACAGTTAGTTCCCTAAGGATCAACACAAGATTCAGCACTTTTCTCAAGGGCTACAAAGAATGTAATAGGCGAGTAGGATAGTGGAACTGTTTCTTCAAGTTAAGTGAGAGTAATAAACCTATGCATAATTTTTCACATGGTTCTCTGAATTTGCTTTCTTAAATATGGCAGATATGAAAGTCCTATTTAACCATAGAGCTTTTATTCCTATTATAGAATCCCTTACATGGCGATTTTGGTACTAGAATCCACATAAAGATTTAAAAATTCTCAAGATCTAGCCTGGGTCTTTGACTTAAAGCTTGGATTGCTCTGAATCTTTCCTAGCCTTCTGTAGTACTTATTGTTAGGTCTTTGTAGGAATAATGAACACATGAGGTTTTCTGCACTCCTACCCTTCTCCAATTCAGTTTTATATTCCCAGAGAAACTTATTAGTCTAAGCAAAATCTTACAAAGTTTCTGGGAACCAAAACTTTTGTTTCTCCTGAAAAATGAATAAGCAGTCTTAAAATTGAAGAGCTTTGCTGCTTTCTGAGATAAGCAGCAGGGGGCAGCCCAGAGGGACTAGTGATT
Source organism: Heterocephalus glaber (assembly GCF_000247695.1). The sequence goes on from NW_004624730.1 coordinate 36,372,493, forward strand.
CTCACAGCTGTTTTGGGGTCAGATGGTTGAAAATGTGTACAGCTGCATAACCTTTACAGAAAGACGCACTCACTTGCTCACTACTGCCACAGCTGTTATGAATGAACTGTCAGTATGAAAGGACAATAACTAGGAAACTTGGAAGCGGCAGTGCTTTGTTTTTGGCATTCCTGTGTTTACTTGAATGTTTGCATCTGTGAAAAATTAAATATATTTTTAGTATAATGGGTCCACCCATTCTTTTGCTTTTGTTTTCAGAACTTTTGTTAATTTTTCCATATACATATATATATATGTATATCTGTCATATATGATTACATTGTCTGTGGCAGTACACATAGTGTGTGCTTTTTAAATCCATGAAAATAATTTTAGAACTGTGAGACACTATATTTTGTCAGTCAGTTAGATCCTTCAAGTAATGAAGCCATAGATTTGAGTTCTTGAAACAAAATCTCGTCTGTTGATAATGTGTTTTAAATAAAGAAGTGTTGAAGAACAGTCTTGGACTGTATACTTGTTGGAGTTGCATTGGTTATTCTGTCTAGCATTCATGGTGAGAAATGCTATGTTGTGCATGTACATTGTATTCATTGTGCAGTTACTTTGTAGTTATCTCTTTGTATTACTTGCAAGTATCACTTTCATTATTTATTTAGGATGTTGAGGAAGTATATGCTGGAGACATCTGTGCATTGTTTGGCATTGACTGTGCTAGTGGAGACACATTCACAAGCAAAGATAACAGTGGCCTTTCTATGGTAAGCTATTTAATTTCAAAGCTCTTTTCTACCTGAATTTCAAAAGCCTGTGGTTATGTATAGTGCATTTAGTACTTCAGAAGAACAACTATAGAAGTTTCATTGAGTGCCATAAGCATCAAGTCATTTAGGCCCTTTGTTCATTGTAGCTCTTTAAACATTAATTCGACAAGTACTTTGTAGAAGCTAACTTACCTGTTTTTGAATAAAATTCTATAATCTTCCAAAGATTAAAGTGAGGAAAAATTTCTAGAGGTAACACCTGGACTGTGTCGCTCTGATTCATCCACTCTGAATTCTGCCTCCCAAATATGGGCACCTTTCTAATTGCTGCTATTGTCATCAGGCTAGTTCCAGTGGACCATTCCCTCTACCACCTATAGAACTTTAAGACCAGACTGTAGCATTTAGACTAGACTTGGCGATGACAGAACATAGCCATGCTCAGAAACCAAAATGCAACTAGACAGTCACACTTCCTGCACACAGCCTGCCCTTTGGAATTCAGAAGTCCCTTTTTCTTAGGGAAGGATCCTGAGGGAAGAGCATGCTCAGGCAATTCTTGCCTTTGAATCTCTTCATTCTTTCAGCTTTTATGGCCCTGTAGGAGAGCAAGCTCTCCTATACTATGATCATTTGTTAATGAGGGTAACCCTCACTTGAATTCAATAGGGAAAGAGATGGCATACATGAGGGATCAGGTCAGTTACTGTAAATCATTTGCATAAGAACTGGCCTATCTCTAATAGATGAGAACTTTCATAGTGCCTGTATCATATGATGGATTTGTAATTTTATAACAGGTTTTCTGGTATAAAATATTCTCTACTAACTGTGAGTATAGTCTGTTAGTTTAAAACACTGCAAAAAATACTCTACAATTTTTGTTTGAGATCTAAGAACATTTTCTGTTATTGATAAGGTCTTATCTAAATATTTTGTCATTTGCAATGTGACATGAGTGGTTGTTGTGGGATGTATTCACCTGGCCCTTAGCTAAGTTATTTTATCTTCTTTCTAAGCTTTTAGTGATATTATTTGTAAAATGAGGATAATACTTGCTTCTTAGAACTGTGACTAATTAAAATATCATCTGTATAAATAAGAGATCATTTTTATAAAGACTCTAGAACCCTTTCTATTTCCATTATCATAGTATATTTTGGTTAAATGAAGTAACTTATGACAATAGCAAATGTAGCCACAAGGCAATAAGAATTCCATGTATCTGAATTTGGATTCATTGCAGTGGTTAAATACAGTTAAATAAATAATTTAGTTTTGGGAGATAGAAGATCATATAAACAGATGGCTTTATTTACTTACTAACATGTGACAATAATATATTCACTTATTTAATGAAAAACAGATCAAAGTATATATTGTCTGTCTTAAAGATGTTGACTAATATTTGTCCTTTGTTCTGTAATAAAGTCACACACTAAATTAATTCATCCATGATCCTTATACTGCTGTTTTTTAATTCTTATCTGTCTTTAAAAAATATTTTAGGAATCAATTCATGTTCCTGATCCTGTCATTTCAATAGCAATGAAGCCTTCTAACAAGGTAGGAGTTTGGTTTAAAGTTCAGGATATCATGATAAAAACTTGAGCTTTCATATGCCTCTGCATATACATCATCTTGTCATAACAAGCAGTTTTGTGGTCTTGTTTCCTCTTTTGCTGTTGAGATCACCTTTTTAAATTTCCTAGTCTGTTCCTAATAATTCTTCAGTATATTTGAAGAAATTGGGTAGGGGATTTAGCTCAGTGGTTCCAGTGCCTGCCTCACAAGCGCAAGGTCCTGAGTTCAATCCCTGGTACCAAAAAAAAAAAGAAATTAATGGTATTTTAATAATCACCAGACTGTACTTCATAACTCCTAACTGTGTTGTTGGCTCCAGAATGCTAAGGGAACCTTCTTGGCTTCTTAAAGTAGTGAAAAAGGGGGAAACAGAAATGTTTGTCTTCAGTTGTAGTGAAACTTCACCATAAAGCACTTTAGGATGTTACGTAGATTAATTGCCTCATGGTTTATAATACATCTCGAGATTTTATGGTAGTTATGAAGTAAATGTCTGAGTATAACATCAGGAGACTAAATAAAACTGTCTCATTTCCAAATACAATTTTATATTTTGTTTTTGTTTATTTCTTTTTTTTCTCTTTGATTTTGTTTGTTTTGTTCTGTTCAGTTATAGGTCTTGAACCTAGGACCTCATGTGTGCTAGGCAAGTGCTCTACCCCTCCCCAACACTTACTTTTAAATTTTGAGATAGAGTTTGGTTATGTTGCCTAGGCTGGTCTCAAGCTTGTCATCTTCCTCCCTTAGCCTCCAGAGTAGCTGGTATTACAGGCATGTGCCACCACTCCTGGCTAATTTTGTTTTTAGTTTTATGATTGGGTTTGATATCATTTAACATTTTACACACCCAAAATTGGCTTAAATGTTTTACATTCACATTTCTTGCCTTTGGAATTAATCCTATTTTATGCCATACTTATTTAAGTTGCCTTGGCATTCATAACAGTCATGTTAACATGGGTTATTGGAATTCACTTATTTACACATTGAGTGAACCTTTTATGACTTTTCGTCATCTAGGAACTATCATTATGGAACAGAGAATATTCTGATGAATATGTTATAGGAGATGCATTATAACAGCTACTACTTCCTCTATTTTGAAGAACCTTGAGATTTTCCAGACCTTTTTCAGTAATATGTTTTAATGACTTTCTCATTGCTGGGCACAATAGCCGAATCCCACGACTTCAAGGAGGAAAGGTTTATTTTGGCTCACAGCTCATAGAGGTTGCACTACATAGTCAACTGGATCTAAGGCAGAGGGGCATGGCAGAAGAGAAATAGTCCATGGATGGCAGTGGGAAGCAGAGAAAGATCAAGAGAGGAGGGAGGGAGACAGACCCTTCCAGCCCACATCCCCATTGACCTCCTTCCAACCAGTCTTCACTTCCCCAATCATATTTAGCTATAAAATCATCAGCGGACCAATCCATTAATGAATATTATGCTCCCATGACCCAGTCACTTCCTGAAAGCCCCACGTATGAGCTCATAAGGCTTTGGTGGGGTTCATCTAGAAATGAACCTTAACAGTGGAAAAAAGAAAAAACTGCGGTGGCAAGAAACATTAAGTCATTTCACCTTCCTAGAAACTTGAAGAAGGGTGAACCTTGCATCTCACTTTAGTAAGGTGCAATAGTTGTTCCAAGTGCTTTGCTAAGATTGCTTGCTTTTCTCTGTGGAAATATGCAGGGTTAAGAATTAAAGGTGTTGATGTGTTTTCATTTCTAAATCCAGAGTTTATGTAAGACATTTAGTTGTTAATAAATCACAGTAATGGAGGGAAATGAAATGCATCAATAACTCAAAAGATTTTTTAGTGTCCCTGGGTTGTTTATTCATATGTACACCCATGTTTATACCAGCACAGTTAGTAATAGCTAAATCTTGGAAACAGCCCAAATGCCTATCAGCTGGTGACTAGATAAAGAAGATGTGGTTTTTTTTACAAAATGGAATACTACTCAGCCATAAAGAACGATAAGTTAGGGCCAGGGATTTAGCTCAGTGATGCCACCGCCTGCCTCACAAGTGCAAGGTACTGAGTTCTATCCCTGGTACCAAAAAAAAAAAAAAAAAAAAGAAGTGATAAATTAGAGACGTTTATAGCTAAATGGATGCAACTTGAGGCCATACTCTTAAGTGAAATAAATAGGACACACATATGTGAATACTGAATTGTTGGGCTGGGGATATAGCTCAGTGGTGCATGCCTATCTCGCAAGTGTGAGGCCCTGAGTTCGATTCTCAGTACCAAAGGAAGAAAAATACTGAATTGTTTCTCTGGTGTGAAAAGCCAAAAGTGTAAATGAGGACCAAAATGTATAACAGACAATATGAAATAGGAAGAAAAGGTTCAAAGGGGAAGGGGAACTACAGAGGAGAAGTGGGGGAAAGAAAAGAAAGGAAAGAAAAAAATGAGAAAAGAAGGAAAAAACAGAAAGCTTTTGTAAATGGGGAGGGGTGGAGGGGGGAAGGATGGAAAGGAGGGAAGGGGAATGGGAAAAAACAAGAACCAAAGTATATCATGTACAGGTACAAAATCCCAATGATGAATGTGATCATAATGTATACCTAAAATGTACCAACAAACTTAATGAATTTAAAAATAGGTTTAAAAGTATCTGCTTGCTGGAATAAATTAAATCAAATAATGAAGTATGTGTATAAAGCTGAGTCTCGATAGTGGAGTCAAGGATGATGCTTTTGCTAAGTTGAGAGTGTCTGTCCAATGGAGAGAAAATTTCCACCTTTGCCATACACTAGCTGTGTGCTCTTGAGCAAGTCACTTAACCTTTCCATACATTGTTTCCACATCTGTAAAAGATGGATAATTCTGTCTTGCAGCATTGTGATTAGGTTTGAGATAACATGTGCAAAATACATTACTGTAGCTTTAAGCATGTGTAAATGATGACTGGTAATACTAATGACACAGGACATGTTAGTTTGCTATTGCTGCTATAAGAAATTATAACATTTTTGAATTGGGTCTTTGAATTTGGGGGATCTGATTTTTTTCAATTCTTTGTATATTCTAGATAATAGTCCTTTGTCTGAGGTACAGCTTCTAAAAATTTTTTCCCACATTGTAGGTTGTCTGTTAGCTCTGTTGGTGGTTTCTTTTGCAGTGGAGAAGCTTTTTAATAAGATGAGATCCCAGTTGTTGATTCTTTCTGCTAGTTCCCGTGCTACTG
>NW_004624730.1:36379575-36459509 GCF_000247695.1 Heterocephalus glaber
TTTTATAAAATGGAGTACTACTCAGCCATAAAGAATGAAAAACTAGAGTCATTTATAGCTAAATGGATGCATATAGAGCCCATACTCTTAAGTGAAATGAACAGGACACACATGTGTAAATACCAAATAGTTTCACTAGTGTGAGAAATTGATAGTGTAAACAAGGGTTAAAATGATTAAAATGAATAATGGATAATTTGAAATAGGAAAAAAGGTCCAAAGATGAAGGGGTGAAGGGAGGGGAAGGGGAAAGGAAAGGAGGGAAAGGAAAAACCATGAGAAAAGAAAAAAAAATGGAAATGATGTCTGTGTAGATAGGGAAGGGTGGAGGGGGTGAAGGGCACACAGGTAATGGGGGAAAAAATAAGAACCAAGATGCATCATGTACAGGTACAAGCACCCAATGATAAATGTAAACGAATTGCATACCTAAAATGTACCAATAAAAGAACTTAGAAAAAAAAAAAAGAAATTATCACAAACTTAGTGGCCTAAAACAACACAAATGTGTTATTTTACAGTTCTGTAGGTCAGGGACATGGTTCTCAGTGAGCTAAATTAATCAAGCAGCTTTATGTTCTTTTCTGGAAGTTCTAGGGGAGAATTTCTTTCTTTGCTTATTCAGGTTGTTGGCAGAATTAGTTCCTTGTGAGTATAGGATTGGGATCCCCATTTTCTCTCTGATGGTCATCTAAGGGCCATTCCTAATTTTTAGAAGCTGCCACCCCTTTGGCTCAGGCCCTCTTCCTCTCATTTTTTAATCCCAGCAACAGTGGATTGAGCCCACGCTTTACATTTCTTTTCTTTTTCCAACATTGTGTCTTTCCCATCTACTCTTTTCCTTCCCCTTCTATTTTTAAAGGCACACATGGCAACACAGGACCCAGCCAGATAATTTATGATACTCTCCCTGTCTTAACATCCGTAACCTTGATCATATGTGCAGTATCCTCTTTACCATGTAAAGTAAGATATTCACAGGTTAGGGGGCCTTAGGGCATCTGTGGAGGGCCCTTCTTTTGCTTACCATGTGGAATTATATCAAAAGGGAATAAAGGTGATCACACTGTATTCATTTGAAAAGGAGAAGTCTCCGTGTGGTAATTTTCCTTACCGTTGGACTTAACAGGATAGTCAGTGCTCTTGAATCTACAAAGAAGTCTTGGTAAACATGCTAATCCTTTTGATTATGTTTATTATAGGATTTCAAAGAAAGCAAAACAGATTCCCCTTTCCACTTAATAGGCACTTTTCTACAAATAGACATTTTTTGTCAGTGCAAGAGGAAAGTTCATAGAATTAAGTCTTGGACTCTTGTTTTCTGTGTTGGTATGGAGAGAAAGTTTATTCATATAGCTATTCCCTGCTCTTTTGGCTGTGTGGTATCCAAACTTATTTTTTTAAAAAAATGTGAAGTAGAACTCAGTATGGATCATCTTAATTCTTAATTGCTAATGTATTTGATTTCCTTCAGAAATACCACTGCTTACCATGCTTAGCAAAATGTATGACTTTTCTTCTCTTAAAAGAATGATCTGGACAAATTTTCAAAAGGTATTGGTAGGTTTACAAGAGAAGATCCCACATTTAAAGTCCACTTTGATGCTGAGAGCAAAGAGACAGTTGTATCTGGAATGGGAGAACTACACCTAGAAATCTATGCTCAGGTAATGGATAACAAAGAAGTTGAATTAAATTTATTACTATGTGCTCTGTTAGGAGTAAAAGTTAATAATGCTTAGTGTAATAACTGTAAATTAGTAATAGTTCTTCAGGCTTTACTGTGGTTTGTTCAGATATAGTATGTTGCTTCTTCCACTGTGTGTTACCAATTAGTTTTTTTATTTGTTAAACATTGTGGACTCCTAGAATCAGCTATCAGGGGATTTGCAACATGACCATCCATCCATCCATTCCCAGGTCCTGGTTAACTGGGTCAAGTAAATCCCAGTTCCAGCCCTAGAGTGACAATCTGCAGTCATACTGACTCTTTAGATAATTTCTTCTCGTCAGTATTTGGAAGATCATTGTAACATAGTTAAAAAAAAGGATGTTCTTAGGAAAGGTCATATGTATGTATATGCATGTGTGTGTGTATACATGAAAACAAAAGATATGACTGGTAATTGTGGCATGACCATTATCTTTGAAGCCGAGATAGAAAATCTGACTACTGATTTATGTATTATTCCAGTGAATATAATAGTGAATAATGGTAAAGTTAGTGGATAGATTATTTAGTGATAAGTATAAATTATACAATCTAAATTGGATTTCACGTATCTAAAATACTGTAAAGGCATTTTGTATGTTAAAATATCAAACATCTAATCCTTATAAAATACTAAAATTATTTGAGATTTGGTGTTTGGTTATTAAAATTAATGCTAAGGTATGTAAGATACTTAGGATTTTTTCTTTAAGTTTATTTTTTTTACATAAACAAGTAAATTAAATAAAGTATACCTCAGAATTATCTCTCATTCTTTTTAGAGAATGGAAAGAGAATATGGCTGTCCTTGTATCACAGGAAAGCCAAAAGTTGCCTTTAGAGAGACCATAACTGCTCCTGTCCCGTAAGTATGCAACACAATTAGACTTTATGAGACTGAAATGAAAACTTTATTATAGGATATACATGGCATTATTACTATTATAAAGACATTTTTATGTAGGGACATCTTTTATTATGGAATACATGTAGTTCTGTAAAGTACATAAGACATTGTACAAAGTGACACTTGGGGATTTGTTTGGCCCCTTAGATTAGACACCAATAAAGATGCGTACGAATCATCCAGAGGCTTGTCTAGGTGTCAGCTCCATGCAGGATCTTTGTTTATTCCAGCGTTACTTCCTTTGGGAGACGGTTACTGTGTTTTACTTTTGTACCATACTGTGGATGCCAAAGAACTTGCATTTGCCAAGGAATAATCTCCTGCAAGTAAAACAAAAACAAATTAATGCCATGATAAAATTCGGAAAACAAAAGAATTCAGTTTATATTTTATGGAAAACAAAAGTCTGCTTAAAGAATAGCACATAGTAAGTTAAACTGCTATGAGTATAATATACTTCGACCTGGTGTCTATCTAAATTTATGTGAATTTTGACTTACGTCAAAATTAATAAAGCACACAGGGGCTTTAAAAGGATTCTGTTCTTAAAGTGGCATCAATTAAAGGTAAATTATACTTTACCTGCGATGCAATGTCATGGAGTAGAATGGTATAGTCTAATTCAATAAAGTCATCATTTCTTTGCTATGACAAAAAATAAAACCTGATGTTTAAAACAATATCATTGGCAAAAAAATTACATTTTTATTTTTAAAATTAGCTTTAATAGATAATGATAATATTTTCACTTAGGTAAAAATAAAAATTCAGTGTCATATTCTACCTCACTTTAGCTTGCCAGAAAAACTACTGGTATTCTCTCACATTAAATAAGCATTCTTTCAAACTATATTTTAAAATCATGATTTTATATTTGTTATTGTAATAACTGTTTCATCTGTTTACTGTTCAAGGTGTGGTAGCTACTTAAGAGCTTTACTGTATGTAGCTTGTTATTTAAGAATCATTAATATTTCCTTTTGAGAAAAATTATTCTTTACTTAATAAACTATATGGCTGGGCATGGTTGCACATTCCTATAATCCCAGCTACTTGGGAGACTGAGGTGGGAGGATTGCAAGTTTGAGGTCAGGCTGAGCAGTTTAGCAAGATTCTGTCTCAAAAAATAAAAAAGGATTAGGAATGAACCTCAGTGGTGGAGTGCTTGCTGAGTGTACTCAAAGACTTGAGTTCAATCCCTACTACTGCCAAAAAAAACCAATAAAGAAACTAGCAGTGTGTGCTTACATTAAAAGAAACCAACTTAATACTAGAAATTCTCTTTCAATAAAATATAATGAATGTAGTCTGATTTTTTTAAAGCTTTGTTTTGCACTGTTTATTATTTTTGGACTAAAAATACACCACCAGCTACACTGGAAGACTGTACCTTCATAGCCTAAAGCCATCATCTTTAGAGACCTGCTGTTCTTCAAAAGGGTCCTTATGATATATAATTGGTATATTGAGACAAACCCTAGATTTCCAAGCAGCTTAAACTCCTGGGCTCCTTTTATTTATAGTTATTATAAATGTGGCTGCAGGGTCAGACAAGAGCATACTTTTCTCTGTAGTATCTTGAGGTAATCTTTTCTCTAAATATATCAACAAAGAATGTCCCTTAAAGATAATATATACATCTGTAAGGGTTCTTACATTTAGATTTTAATAGGTAAAGAGATACGATGCATATAAAGTGAAGTAATTATACCCTTTTATTGAGACTTTCATTAATACTTTTAAAAAAATCACAATTTGGTGAAAGGTTACATTGAAAAATCATGATTATGATTTTATGGCCTCTCCACCTAGCCTCAGTTACTGAGGCTTCAGTACCCAAAGGGAATGTTATAAGCAAGATTGCTGTCTATGAAATACGTTAGGAAAAAAGCTCACTCTGTTTCTGAAAATGTTGTAATATTTAGGTTAGGTTTTTGGTATCACACTCTAATGTAATTGGCTATCCTCCCCTCCAGCGCAAGTAGGTGTCTAATAAATGGTTACAAAAGCCTTTGGCAAAAAGGTGCTCTAGGTACAAGGGAGAAGGAAAAGTCCTTTTCTCCTGTCGAGCTAAAACTGTTTTTTGTGGCTTCTTTGCACTTTTTCTTTTTAAGCTCTTTTTTTTTGTGGTACCAGCGATCGAACTCGGGTCCTTGCGTTTGCAAGGCAGGCAGTGGACTTTTTAGGCTTTTAATAACGCTAAAATCAAAGAGTTTATTCTTGTGTCTTTAAGATCTACAAAGATGCACTTCTAGTCATTATATCAGACTTAAGGAAATAAGGCTAGCAACGTAAGATACAAAATTGTAAATTATGGCTAAATGGGTTATAAAAGAAAATTATATACAGCAATCTAAAGAAAGAGTAGTAGAACTGTTTGAGAGACAATACAGCAAACTTCACAAAGAGGGCAACACTAGTGCTAATCCCTAGCAGGAAAATACCTGCCATATCTCTTTAAGTAGCTGTGGAACTACTGTGAGTAGAGAATAAAAGCAGAGGTAGCTTCAGTATTGTATGACAAGAGTAATTTGAATGCAAAATTTAGGTTGCTAAAGAAAATAATTTATATTTACCTGAGCACAAAAACTACAAATCATTAACTTAAGACTTTCTTGAAAGTGCAGCTTTGCTAGTGACGGCTGTAAAAAGAGCTCTGAGGACCTTTTTCTAGCACATTAGAGACCAAGAAACTCATTATGGGTATAGAGTATATACCTGGGATTCTGTCTTACCTCTGCTAATAGTCACTGAACCTTTTGCTATAGAAGAGGGCTTGAGTGAATCATTTTAGTTAATTTAATCTCACTTGCCTAACATGAAAGGCTTAAAAACCATCATTACCATATTGTCCTGTGAAAGTGCAATCTAGATACTACTTATTCCTAGAAAAGTTTCGCTGAAATCTTTGGGTTTGCCTTGGTATTGTTATGCTGTCTGGTCAGTATATGAACTAACCCAGCATAATTACTAGGAAGACAAATTTGAGGCAAAGGAGGCCTGTAGCTTTCATCTTTTAGCCAAATTAAGTGACTTGGACAAGTTGCTGTTACTTTAGTCTTTTCCTACAAGTCTTCATCTTCTCTAGTCTTGATTGGGACTAACTGCTTCATAATACCAAGTTCACTACTGTATTGTAAATGCAAAATGACTGTAGGTACACTATATCCAACTATGAATTATAGTACTTAATTAACATTAACCCTAACAGTGTACGTTGTAGAGATTACTTACCACTTGTTTGACAGTCTGAATTTTTATCATTTTATACCATGTGTTTTCAGTAGAATTCTGCCATATTATATAACCACAAGCAACCCAGGCTAAGTGTCGAACTGGCTTCATTTGTGGAGGTACATTTCCAAAACTGTCTGGTGGGGGAAACATGTATTAAATGTAATCATGCTGTATATCCAGTATTAACCTGTTAAAAAAATCTAAATTCTAAGTCATGCCTTAGTTTTCTTGAAATGTATGCAGAAACAATGTAATTAAGCCATGGATCTATAAAGTATCAAGGCCTCTTTTTTTGTTGGATTAGTTTGGAAATGAGTATTTTTGCCAAAGCGAGGATATATACAGCATAGTTAACTTTTAACAATTTTGAGCATGAATAAGATCAATCTTACAGTTGAAAAAATAGTTTTCCATTCCATATGTATATACCTGGAATATTTTGTGCTTCTAGTGGTTCCTTCATGGACTTAAGTCTTTGATAAAACGTGTTATCTTCTTCATCTGGGTTCTTCCCAATGTCTCCTTCAAATGTGAAGTTGACTTCTGGTGCAGTACCTTGTCCCACTGGAGGATAAAGTACTTCAGCTGTGCAGTTCACTGTAACTTGCTGTTTGAAACATTTTTACAAAAGATCCTTACTTATAGGTAACCATCCATTACTAATTATTATTCTTTGAGCTAGGATTTAGGGCACTAATGGTTAATAATGTTTCAGACTGGACTTCAGAGTAACTGTTTTGAGAAGTATCTAATTGGGCCTGACCCATCAATTTTCTAAACATATCATGCAACTGTCTAAAATAAGTATCTTACCTTATAACTTACTCTCATAATCTTGTAAATTCTAATCCTAAAACTTTGAACTTTGAATATATTTCAATATTAATAGAGTATTCCATTTGCAAGGCTAGATTTTGGTCTGACTTTATATACCAGCCCAAGACTGGTTGCCTTTTTTTCCCCTCCCTGGACTGGGGAATGAATCCAGAGTCTTAGTATGCAGTGAGACAAATGCTGTGATTACTTTTTTATGTTTTTGTATAATTCCTACTTCTTGCTCCTGAAATAACACATTTTTTTCAAATGCAGAGAGAGAACAATCTGTATATAAAGTTAAAAGATTGTAGCATATGGTTATGCTTTGTAAAGATAACTATTTAGCAGCTCAAATGCCTTTTAATGAATTTCCTTATATTAGCCTTTATCTCTTCTGAATGATACTCAACAAAAGGGCAAGCTTTTTAAAGTTTCAAGATAGTTATGTTGCCATTTGTAGTTGTTTCCTTTTAAATTTGTTTAATTAATAATTTGACAGATAAAATATATATATATTTTTAATTTCCTTGTCCCACTACTGAAAGATACTTAACATGGTATCAATTGACCATTCTATTGCTTATGAATATCTAAAAACACTTTCCTTAAATACCCAATCAAAAACAGAACTGGAAAGATAGGCATAAGTGAGTGGTCAAGACTGGAAAATCAGTTACTTAATTCAGTCATACAAAGCATTAATTCAGACTGCCCTATGTGTATGCAACTTAATGTAACTTATTGAACTGTAGTATAGTCTATTTTCTAAATATTACAATGGAAGTAACTCAGGATGTATCTCAGAATACATAAAGATAGTAAAATATGAGCCATTTTAAGCTTTGCCTATATGGTTAGCATTTTTTCATTTTTTAGAGTTACAGCAACCTTAAAAATAATAATAGCCTTAGGTAAAATCCTAGCAAAGATGATCTGGAATATTTAGAATCAAATTTTGTTTACTGAAAAGGACATTTTACTTACTTTTTGGATAATTTCTTCTATAGAAAATTTAAGGTGATACTTGTGTCCTCTTTCTGGAATATCCTAAAATTAAGAAAGTGTGGCAGAGAGAAAATAATATTATAATAGCAAGTCAAATATTTGCATTGTTAGGAGAATCCATTCTTTTTTAGTTGGGAGGACTGGCTGGTGGAGGAAATGATTAAACCCTTACATCTTGAAAAATGGATGTCGCCAGGTATGTAGTACTTAAGTTAGCAGGTTCTCTAGCAAGTTTATTAAGGAGAGAAGCATAAAAATAAAATGAGCTTAGCTCAGTTTTAATCATCAGACTTTATCTTTGGATCTGTAATCTTTAATTCTTTACATGAGAAAATTTGCAACATCTGTTAATTCTAAAAAATGACAGATATACCTTTGAGAAGATTCTTTCATAAAGCCAGTGTACCCTCCAATAGTGTTAAGTGAGTGTGAATTCCATTTTGAGACAGATGACTGCAAAATGGCTGTCAACCTAATACATTGAAATACTGTTTTTACTTTTGTATTAGTGGACCTGCAAGTGATCCTTTAATAAATTTTATAACAGTAAGAAACATTTAGATATTTCACTTTAAAAATCAAGAGGCAAATTGAAAGTTTTTAACCTAATGAAGTGACAGCCTCAGATCCATACAGTTAATATGCTAAGGCCATAAACACTTAATCAACCCTTTAGCCAGAGGAGCACATACATAATTTAGGCACTCTCTGTAGTCACAGTGACGGTGACTGTGGCCTTTGGATGGTTAAAGTGAGGCATCAGTCCAGGATGCTTTTATTCTCTGATTTTGGTCGTCAGTTTATCTTGCTGTTTATTTCCCACCTTCATTTTGGTCAAATTATAAGGATTGGTCTTAAAATGTAGGCAATGTTGAGTCGTTTGGAGGATGGGAGCTTTTGTTGATCAAGATTGGAGTACTTATTCCAAGACTGGTCCAGAAACCTAGTAGCAGTTCTAAGATTCTTTTAAATGAATCCTATAGGTCTCATTTGGGGAAATTCCCATCTTACTTATTTTCCTTTTTCCTTGTAACAGTGCGCATAAAAGCTGATATTTGTGTCTTACGGTAAGAAACAAAACAAAACAAAACACAAACAGCAAACAGTTCAGCTATCTGCAGACTGTCCCCGGGGGGGGAGGGGGGGGGCTCAGAAACTGGGCGGGGCAAGGCACTGAGCGGGACTCACCTCCTTGCGGGCCTGCTGTACAGCCTGCACCAGAAACACTTTGTGGGGGGTCCCTTGCTGGTAATTGATGCAACTCTCCGCCACTGAGGCTGCCCTGGAGGCTGCGTAGTGGTTCGGCGAGATTTCCATCTGGGTGAGCCCGGGCTGCTCCGACTTAACGGGAAGGTCCAGGCGCGCGATCTGCTTGCTGCCGGGTAGCCTGTGAGGAAAGGCGGCACGCCTGCCTCTGGCTGGGTGTGCACTGGCTCCTTCTCTCCCTCTTCCTCCTTCCTCAGGAAACAGATCTGTGTGCCCTGGTTCCCTGTGTCTTAGATCCGGGGGACCTCCTGCCTCTCTAGCCCCGCCCCGCTCGCTCACCAAGCCTTCCCTGCTCCTACTGGACGAGAAGCCGGCCAATTGTCATTCGCCGGGGAGTGCAGGTGTGGGCTACATTGGCGGGAATTCTGTTATAGTACTAACCTCTACGGAAGTGCAGGGCCGGGCTTTAGGGCCTTTGCTCTTATAGCGTCTCTTAAGGCCTTCAGTTTCCTCTCCTTGAGACCCTCCGGCTTCTTCACTTACAGATTGGAGCACAACTTGGACACCGCACAGGTCCTCACACAGGGCAGGGTGCAGAGGTGTGCCAGATAGTGTGATTCCTTCCTTTCCCCTTTCCAGTGCTATAGTCCAGGAACAGGGTTGCTCATCCTCAGCTTTTTGTGGGGTTGCATCGGTTCTGCCCAAATCCAGGTGTGAGGCTGTAAAATACAGTACAGTATTACGTTAGAGGACTATGTAATTTGGGTGAGAAATTTTTTAAATTCTGCTGTACACCTTCTGCCCTTACTGATCTTAGAAAGATGAGGTTTTTGATGTAACACTGTCCTTCTAACTTGAATCACTGAATATTTTGCTTTCAATATTAAAACACTTAAATACTGTATTCAGAGTATATTACATGAAGTAGCTTCTAACAAAAGCAAGGTTTTAAAGCTACTTAAGCAGGAGCAAGCTTGGCAGACAGTATATTTTCATTCTTATTTTCTTCATTACTTTGTTTTATCACCTTTAAAGGAATTTCAACTTAGGCTATTCTTTGGGTTTGCTGTAGATCAGGAAGCTTTTCATCAAAGGAAGTTCCTTTTCATCAAAACTGTGGCCAGAACCTCCCTTTGGCTGGTTGGCTTAGAAATAAGAAATTCCATTCTCTTTTTTAAAACATGGAGTTTTGAAGGATCTTTGAGTAGACTTACCTGTTTATGTTGTGGTAATACTGTAAAAGATAAAGTGAACAAAAATGTATCTGTATTGCAAGGTGTTGCTATCTTCATATATTTAAAATTCATAAGTGAAGATTTTCTTTGATGTAGATTTTTTTAAAGCAGTAAAACGGTTTTCATCCTTTCTAGTTATATTAGCCAACAACAAGTATCTAGAGAATGAAAAGTCTGCGTTTTAAAAGTTTTTTATTATTTTGAGACAGGGTCTCGCTATTCAGTTACTCTGACCTTGAACTCACTTCACTCTATAGCATGGGCTGGCCTCCAGCTCACTGTGATCCTCGTGCCTCAGCTTCCCAAGTGCTGGGATTACTGGCATGCGCCACCATGGCCAACAAGGTTGCTTTTCTTCTTAAGCTTTTTTCTAAGAAACTGAAGGTGCTTGTTCTTTTTCTTTTCTCTTTTCTTTTCTTTTCTTTCTTTCTTTTTATTTATTTAGTTTTGCATAGTCATTTGTCTGTCAAGCTCTTAGATTGTGTGTGTGTGTGTGTGTGTGTGTGTGTGTGTGAATGTGAATTTTTTAAATAAGTGCTTCTTGGATAGTGTCTAGGAGAAAGTGGCTTAGTACATACTCAAAAGGCACCCTGTTGGTTATGAAATTTTAAATTTTACAAATTGCTAGTTGCATTTCTTATGTTACTACCAATTAGAGTAGTAAGTACTCATGGTTTCTAAAGTCACTATTTTGAAGCCTTATGAATACAGTCAATCTCTGTGGATCAAAGCTGATAACACAGATTATGGCATAGCAGGCATTTAAAAGTACCTGTACCAACTTGGGCTCTCTTAAAAATATAATTATTACATTAGAAAGGAACTTTAGGGCCTATTTAGATGTTAAATAAATAAATTGCATTAAGAGAATGTCATGTTTGGGTCCTTAAAATCTTAGTTACCCATTATAGTCTCATAAATGAATAGTCATCAGTCCATTGTCCTCAAACTTGAATTAATGTGTAGATTATCTTTGAAGTAACAAAATTATTGTGGATCTCTGGGATCAGATAAGTTATACTGTAAATTTATGAAATTGTATGAATGTAAAACTAAAAGTGCATGTGGCTTACAATTTTGGTGTGACTATAAATTCAAAAAAAATATACAAATTAAAGATAAACAACAAAACCAACATAATCTTAACATTAATTTTAATGTGATTATTGATGTTTTGCCAAAACTAAATTCCCTTTCTCATGCCAGTGGTCTGACTGTATAGTATAGTGGTTCTTTTGCCTTCAGCAGTTTTATATAGCTACCTGCCAAGTAGTCTTAGTTATTTCCCCTTTTTATCCAAACTACTGCAGAATCTGTCTTCCTGCAGTGCTTTCTAATTTACTTTTGAAGTAAATCATCATTTGTAGGTTAAATTAGTTTATATTCCTTATAAACTAGTATAGCCACTATGGAAATCAGTATGGAGATTTCCTCAAAAAACTAAAACTAAAAATTCACTTTGAATCAGCTATTCCCTTTCTAAGTATCTTCCTAAAAGAGTTAAAATCATCATATTACAGTGATACATGCATACCCATGTTCACAGTAGCACCATTCATAGTAGCTAAATATTCGAAACAGTCTATATGCCCATCAAGAGATGAATGGATAAAGAAAATGAGGTACAGCATTTATACACAATAGAGTACTACTCTTCAATAAAGAAGGATAAGCTTGAGGCATTAATAGGTAAATGTTTGCATCTTGAGACCATAATGTTAAGTGAAATAAATCAGACACACAATTAAATGTTGCATGGTTTCTGTTACCTGAGAAACCCAAATGTAAGTAGGCAACAAAATAAAAGATAAAGAAAATAGGGAGATCTTTTTCAAATGGGAAAGGAAATGAAATGGAAGGAGGGAAGGGAAAAGGGAACTATCTGAATAAATTACAGCCACAGGAGCTCCTATTTTCAAGTACCTGTCCTGTCTTACAAAGACTTTAGGTGAGAACACTGTTCTCAGGAAGGGAGGCAGTCCAAAAGAACTATGTAAATTCTTTGAAATGTAGATCATTAGATCAGGAGCCTTAGACTGAACTTTTTGATTACCTTTACTTTTTAATTTGGAAATTCAGAATTAGCAGAATTAAAAACCATAGATTGCTTTGGTAGTGTACCCCATCCTCATCAAGTCAGAACAGAAAGGAGAGGGATCTTTAAATTAACTTCTACAATAAAATTTTGTAGTAGGGCCATCATACACAAAAGAAAAGGTAAAAGTGATAAAATGGTTTTTCATTTAAATTAGTAGGAGTTATTTTATTTTTGCTAATTCCATAATGCCATGTTGGTTTCCTTCCTCCTAAATCACTTTTAGGTTTGACTTTACACATAAAAAACAATCAGGTGGTGCAGGCCAGTTTGGAAAAGTGACAGGTATCCTGGAGCCTCTGGACCCAGAGAACTACACTAAGTTGGAGTTTACAGATGACACATTCGGGACAAATATTCCAAAACAGTTTATATCTGCTGTAGAAAAGGTAAATTTTAACAAAACTTTGATGCCCTTTTATTTATTAAAAAATTTATTTGGTAGTGAATCACAAGGTAAGTAGTAGTTCTTGGGAATTTATGAAAGTTTTGTGTGTACTGTTGTCATGGAATAATTCATTAAGATCCCCAGCTCCTGAGTGTGCTGTCATCTTTGCTGCTGGTTAAATGTTCTCTTTGGTCAGTGTTCAGAGCCAGTTCTTTTATTTGTAAACTGACTGTAACATACTTGATCTGCACCCTTCACAAAATTGAGGTTAAAAAAAGACACATATAAGGGGTTGTTTGCTTGCACAACATTTGCTTTAAGGCTGTTGTATACCTTACGAAATGCGATTGAAATAATCAGTGAATGTATAAATTTTTAAAGTGTATTATAGCAAAAGACACATTGGCATTAATGCCACTGAAAATACGCCCCCTTGCTTCAAACAACTTATCTCATTGTTCTTGCCAGTTGCTGGAGCACTTCTGGAAGTCTTGTTTTGTTTGTGTCTTCATAATGATGTGTAATTAAAAATACTATGAATGTTGCAGCTGAGTGCTGTCCATTGGAAAGACAGGCTAGTAAAAACATTGCAGTGTTTTGTCATCTACCTTTGGCACTGTGCTACTTCTGACTCTTCCCCAAAGTCAAAATGGCCATAAAAGGTGGACATTCTAAATTGATGTCATAAATCAAGGCAGACACAACAGCACAACTACATATACTCATGAAAGAAGACTTCTAGAACTGCTTCAGAATATGGCAAGAATGATAGCATAAGTGTTTTTGAAGCAAGGGGGTAGACTCTGAGGGGAATTAATGACAATTTTTTTTACTGTAATTTGTTTTTAAGTTTTAAAGATTTACTGTATATTTTAATCACAGCTAATGAGCAGTTTTTGATTCTTACTGATTAAGCATTGTCGGGGGTGGGGACGTGTCTTAAAAGTCAAACCACCAATTTTGATGGAGGTTTTCCTTTAGGGAGTTCTGTACTTTTGCCTTTCCTGTATCTTAATTGTAAAATTAAGATCATGGTGTATTTGTAATGGATTATGAGAGTTAATTTTATGAGAAAATGATCATTAGCACTCAGCATCGCTTCCCAGCCAGGTTACACCTTTAAATAATGTACTTTTCCAGGGGATTACTCATGTAGATGCCACAGCAGTGCAATTTAAATAATAATGATGCTAATTTAAACTTTCTAAAAAATTTTTTTGGGAATATAACAGACATCATAAGAACATTACACTCTGAACACTAACTGTTTTGGCATTTTGGCAATGCATCTGGCAGGTGAAATTCCCTCATTTCCGAAGTCGTATTCATTCATTAATAGGGGTTTTTGGATGCCTGCGAGAAGGGCCCACTTTCTGGTCACATGCTGTCTGGGCTCCGGTTTGTTCTGCAAGATGGAGCGCACCACATGGTCGATTCCAATGAAATCTCTTTCATCCGAGCTGGAGAAGGTGCTCTTAAACAAGGTATGCTGCATCTTAGTACCCTGTGCCTTATGTGTATTTTCCCTGATGTACCATCAGAGCTTCAGAAAACAACATTGTTTTCAGTCTTCTCTACCCTGAGCACTAGGTAATGGATAAATATTTATAGATTTGAAGTGAGGCCTCTCTCTTGCAAAATTCAAAGCCTACCCTATTCTTTCAAACTATATTCTTTTATGTATTTAAATTCATTGATAATCTAAAGTTCTGTTTTTAATAGAGAAGACAAATGCTCAGGAATATAAGAAATATTTTAAAGATATGTTAACTATAGTCATACTATTTTTAGTGATTTATTTAAATGTCAGGAAGTCCATAAATTTGTAGGTAATTTTTTAATGTATCACATTGTAGGCTTTAGGCATTTTGAAGATGGCAAAGTATTTTGAAAGAATTAAGTAGAACTAGCTACAATGCAAACTCCGTAAACTGATAAAAACTGTCAGCCTTTTCCATGGAGAATAATACCAGGTACATGTATTAAACTCGAATGAACAAGACCCCCAAGTATTTGCAAATATATATGACTCTTTGCTTTTAAGAGAAAAAGCAGATGACAGCATAACAATTTGACATCAGTGTTATTCAACAAGTAACTTCAAAGTTGTTTTGAAGCCAGAAAATTCATTCTTCTAGTCAGCTGTATCGTATCTGTTGTTTTGTAATTCATTAATATTGTCCATAAGTATCTTAAGAGGAAAATTATTCACAAAACATTTCAGAAATAATTTCATCGAAGAGGGTTAAAGGGACAGTAGAAAATTAAATTAACCATAATCTCATTTCATAAGCATTCTGTAAATCATGGCTTTATTGATTATAAATTTTAGACTTTATGTTGCCTTTGTTCTCATTTTGCATCTGTGATAAGGTGTAGGGAATGGTTGGAGAAGGTTGCTAATCCCTTGACTAGGTTGCTAATCTCTTATTTTGCTTAACCTGTTTGGAGCCTTTAGTAATTTATACTGCGGTTTCTCAACCTAGTAAATGTGCAAAGGAAAAGCACTAAAATTGAATTGAGAAGCTTTACTTTTGCAAGATTATGCAGATAAGCAGGGTGCTAGCCTGAAAATGAATTATTCATTTGATTCTTATTTCTTTATGATTAAAAGATAAAAAGGTTTGGAACATCACAGTTTGCCCCATAAATAAATACAATTATTATTTATCAATTAAAAATAAAAATAAAACTTAAAATTGTATTTGAAATAAAAATAAAAATTGGTTTTTACATTCCTAAAAAGAGAAAGATAAAAATGCAAAAGTCTGGTGTAAGGAAGTTCTTGCCAAACTTAGTAAGAAAACCAACTTTTTAATATACTTCTTTTGAATGTCATATGAGTTTCAGGGTGAAAATGTTGGTAAATGAGTTTATGATTTAATATGATAATTATTATGATAGCAAAGTAAATTATTATATGTTACGTATTATAAGAATTAGAAGAAAAACATTTGTTCACATTCTCACGTATTCTAATTTGAGACAAATTTTAGACTTTGTCTCTGAAATTAGTAATGTAACTTAAAACTAAAATGTGAAATTGAATGTTCTCTGACCATGTTTTACTCTGTGGATATGACCATTGCCATCATTTTGTATGCCAATTTGTGGAGAGTACCATACTTGATTTCTCCAAAAACACTGAGCTCATAACCACTCTGCAAGAGAAACAAAACCCAAGCCAGAATCATATTGTTAATGTATTTAACTAGATGATGTCCTTTTCTTGATCTCCTGTCCCATTACATGCCAGGTTTTGAGTTTGAATCCAGACTCTACTCCTTGTATACTGTACAAAAATGGACAGGTCACCTGAACTTTTCCAGGGCTGCTTGATAATAATCTCACAAATATACTAAATGAGAATATACTTGAAAACATTTACAACATACATATTTGGACATAAAGAATGCCAGTCATTCTTCCTACTTTACTGCCCTTGACCTGGCACAGTGCCTTGCCACCCATTCCCCAGCTATGTTGTCTCAAGAGTACTCAGAATAACATTTGTGACTGCTTATGTGCTGTGTATTGTGCCATGTACATGAATTATCATACCTTATTTTCATGTGACATTAGAGGTGAGAAAGTTTAGGCTCACACAGTTAATTGAATGACCAAGGCTTACTTCCTAGTTAGTGGCAGAGCTTAAAGTCAAATCTAGACCAGAGTCAGCCCTTGACCACCTCCTCTTACAACCACATTAATACCTGGCCTGGTGATAGGATACGAATGTTACTACTAGTGGGTTGAAATACAAACAGTGCTATCTCTATCTACCACTTTGGCTTAAAAGATCCTGTGATGATACCAGTATTTTTACATTACATCTTAGGGAGCTATAGACCACGTAGATCTGCTCAAGGAAAAATTGCTTTTAGAACTTTGCTGCCATGTGGCTGTTGAAAGACGACAGGGTGAGTCAGGCTCTGAGTTGTGTCACATGGACAAGAGTTGAGGGCATGTATAAGGGCAAAGTTCACTTGAAAGTGAATGAGGTAATGGATTTTCGAAGAAAGAGGAAACTAAAAGGAAGGAATGGGGTGAAGAAATGTCAGTCAGAACTGGACAGGTATTATGGTTTAGATCTAAAATGTTTTGTTAAAGTTTCTTGTATTCAGAGGTGATTGGATTATGGGATGCTATATTCATCAATGGATTAACCCATTGATGAGTTCCTGCCTGAATGTGCTGTTAGGAGTAGGGGCTGGTTGGAGGTACATCATTGAGGGTGTGGCCTGGAAGGGTGTATTCTTGGCCCCAGGTCCTCCCATCTCTCTGCTTCTTACTGCTGTGAGGTGAACAGCTTCCCTGTGTCTTGCCCTTTTTATCATGCTATTTCTGCCTTGGAGCCAGCCAATCATCATGAACTGTGTTTTCCCAAACCACGAGTCAAAATAAACTTTTCCTTTAAGTTGCAAGTGATGAGAAACTAATATAACATGCCATCTTCAACAGTTGAGTGATGGGCACTATATACTTGGCTTTTTCCTTCCCTTTGAAATATGACTCTTTCACAATCCAGTTATTTTACATTACTAATCTGTTGAAAACACTAGGTAATGTGTAACCAAATCTGGATATGTCTACTCACGCCTCTCATTCTGGGTCCTCCTTTCTAAATTAGTTACATGTCTTTAGAGCCAAGGAAGCTCTGCTAACCTTAGAAACTCTACTAACCCAGAAGAAATGATGCTGTTTCTGCAGTTTAGAATTGTTAACTGATAGAGATGTCTATGTAGGGTTTGTCAGGACTTAGCCAGTGAAGCTTAGGAGTTGGCAGTATTTCTGTAAGTTTAGTCATTCCTCTCTTCAAAACAGAATTCACTAGGACAGATTAGTCAATGATGGGTGTGAGTATGATTTGAATTAAAAAATATTTCTAAGAGATGTTAGTATTGTCAACTCTCTGTATCCAGAAGTTCTGCATCGAAAATATTTATGAGAAAAAATAAATTTCGGAAAGTTGCAAAAAACAAACCTTGAGTTTGCCATGCCCTCAGCACTGCTGAATTTCAGTGAACAAAGTAATGTGTAGAAGCTCCACGTGTAGAAGCTCCATTGTTTCACAGACCCTAAGTCTCTCTCCTATGCTCCTTTGAACATTGTTTGCCTCACTCTTGCTCATGTACTAATTAGACAAGATGGTTGCAACAGTGCTGAACATGTACAGTCTTTTTTGTCATTATTCCCTAAACTATACAGTGTAACAAGTATTTACATAGCATTAGGTATTTTGAGTGGCCTAGAGGTGATTTTTTAAAAAAGCATTTGGGAACCTATCCTTAGGCTATGTGCAAATACTAAGCCAATTTATAAAACAAGGTTGAGCTCCCGTGATTTTTTGGCATCCATGGAAGGACCTAGAATCAATTCTTCACTGATACTGAGGATGACTCTGTATTTCAGTGCTGTTGTATAATTATTGTACTTAATTTAATAGTATCTTTAGAAGTGCTTTAATGTCTATATAAGAATGATTACTAATTATTATTAACAAATTGATGCTTCTGAAAAAGCCATGATTATTTTGAAACAAAACAGTTTCTTTGTCATCTTTTCTGTGTCTTACTTAATGCTTTTATTTGGACATAGTGCAGCTAATCTGAGGCTGAAGTATTATTCTTCACTAGTACAATTGCCAAATGAAGTACAAATGTTTGAAGTTTTATTATACTTCATATTGCTGTACTTAACCATCAGCCATTGTTTGTAATAGAAAGAAGTGTTCTGCTTATGTGTTAAATTGGACAAAAATAGAGACATACACATTGAGTTTTAATGCAGAGATGATTCTTAACATTGAGTCTGATATCTTCATTTTGTAGGAAGAAACTTGAGTCCTGGCCAGAGCATGTTTTCACAAAAGGCATACAATTTGCAGACATAGAGCAGAAACTAGAAACTGGTCTTCTAGTTCTCAAGTGGTAAAATTGTTCAGCTTAAAGGAAACACAAGTCTCAGGAGTGACTTGATTCTTCCCTTCAAGTATATGATGGGTGCCCCTCCACCCCGTGATGTTATTTTCTTCCTGTAAAAAATAATTATCTGCTCCAGCTAACAAGAAAGAATAGACTTAACTTTAGTAAAGACTTTAACAGTTCCCAGAATTCAAAGATTTCCAGAGATTTAAGTAACACAACTGGATAATTTTCATGATAAAGACTTGATGACTGACGTTTTAAGATCATTTTATTCTTTGCAGTTTAATGAGCTTTAAGGATAAAAATATGCTAATGGAAAAATACTAAAATTAAATATTATTTTATTGTAGTTTTTACATAGAAGGATGACTGTTACCACTACAAGAAAATGAATCCAGATCAGATAATATAAGATCATTTTTTTATGTAACTTTGGGAGAGTAACATCTGTGTCTTGATCATAAAGCTGGAAAAGAAAGAGTTCTAGTTTGTTTAATGATCAAAAAAACTTTTTTTATAAACTCAGCTTTGGCCAGTGCAACATTGTGTATCCTGGAACCTATTATGGCTGTGGAAGTTATAGCTCCAAATGAATTTCAGGGACCAGTAATTGCAGGAATTAACCGGCGCCATGGGGTAATCACAGGGCAAGATGGAATTGAGGACTATTTTACACTATATGCAGATGTAAGTACTATTGATCATTGCTTTTTAAAAAAACATTTTTTTAAAAACTGTAGAAGGAAATCCATTAGTTTCTCTTTTGGGCAATTGTAGAGCAAATTGACACATTTCCCTGTTAAATTTGAGGTTTCTGTATATGAGGAAATTTCTGTGATTTGCTTTTTAGAGCAACTCTTAAGTGTGAAGCTAAAATAAGATTCATTTCATCTCGGCCTTTTGTGAATATGCTATTATTTAACAATTATTTTTTCTTTCTCATTGTAGCTTTATTTGCATCGCTGCTTTATTATATTATCTGACTATATTGAGATAATGTGTAATTCTCTTGCCCTGTACTTGTTTTTACTTAAATCTCGTAGGGGAGAGTTTATCACATTACAGAAGACCTCCTAGAAGACACTACTATCAGCATATCATTAAATTGCCAGTGGAGGGGTGGGCATGTAACTCAATAGTAGAGACAGCCCTGGGTTCATTGCCAAGCACCACAAAAAAAGAAAAAAGAAAGTATCCAGTAAAAACTTGTATTAACATTTTCACAGAAGAAACATTTCTCTGAATGCTTGAGCTGGTGGCAGAGAGTGGAGTAAGGTTAGGGAAGGAAGGCTTCAGTGGTGTCTGCTCTGTGAAATGAAAGATTTGGTTTCTAGTGGCTGTCAAATGTGGTTTCCATATGGAATAAAACAAGTGTTTCTACTTTGGCTTTTAATACTTTTAAAAAAAGTAGTAAGTAGGAACCTAAATCTAAAACATTACATGACTAAATATATCCTTACATTATTCCAAGTATTTTTCAGTAAGCAATGCTAAAATATTTATTGTGTTTGTTTTTAGGTCCCTTTGAATAATATGTTTGGTTATTCTACTGAACTTAGGTCATGTACAGAGGTAAGCAAGTGTTTAAACTTTACTATAGTGCTCTTCAAAAGAGCACCTTATAAAATGATCAGTGTGTGAAATCCTGACTACATGACTTGACAGTTGTAAAAAAATTCATTCTCTTTTCCTTTTCTCTCCCCCACTCCCCAACTCCTAGGGAAAGGGAGAATACACAATGGAATATTGCAGATATCAACCATGTTTACCATCCACACAAGAAGACCTCATTAATAAGTATTTGGAAGCTACAGGTCAACTTCCTGTAAAAAAAGGAAAGGCCAAGAACTGAATTTCCTCATTTTATTAATTTTAATTGAATTTGCAAGGTTTGGAAATGATAGATGTCAGTGGAACAAATTCAAGTTGCTGAAACAAATTTTAGAAACCTTTCCTGTTTCCCATTTAGAAGCTTCTATTCAAAGATAATTCTGTGTATATCTCAAATTTGCTGAATTGGTTTTATAGTTCATTAAAAAACCTCGAATAAGATATGATTATTACAGTACTGGAATACATTTAATATTTAAAGGAAGAAATTTGTTTCAGTTACATTTCTAAGCTTGGAATATGTATAAACTTCTTTCCAATTTTTTTTTAAATCATGAGAATTTTCAACATACAGAAATGCTGAGAAAACAGTTTCTGCACAGAATAGCCATATACTTTCTATCTAAATTCAGCAGTGACAGTGCTAACAGTTTGTTTATCAAATAATAGTTTTCTCTCTGTGTCTCGTACATTGACTTAAAGGAAATTTTATATACCATTTTATATACCACTTCTTGGAGTGTCATTAATGGGCAAGCATTTTTTGTTTGGATGGATTCCATATGTTCTTGTTAGAGAACACTTTTTAAATTCTTCATTGGGTTATTAAAACACTACCTGGGTGTGGTGGTGCATGCCTATAATCCCAGCACTCTTGGGAGGCTGAGGCAGGAGGATTGCCATGAGTTCAAGGATAAGCCTAGGCTACATAGTGAGTGTAAGTGTGGAACCAGGTGGCTGCCTGTCTGCAGCGGGCTGATTTGGCATCTTCCGTGTGACTCCATAGTGAGTGTAAGGCCATCCTGAAGTACATAGTGAGACCCCTGCCTCACAAAAATAAATAAAAAATAAAAACCCACTAGCTAAATTTCTAGCTTGTTTGTAATATGGCTGATTGCTTCAATTTGTAGCTTCTGCAAATTCCTAACTGCTTCTGTTTTAAGAATACAGATGTTACTTGCAGTCCCACATGAAGTAAAAAACATATCCTTAAAATGCCATTCTTGTTTATGTTCATCTTAGTTTCTTTCTGTGGCTGTCAATAATAAAATATAATTTATAAAGTTGCTACTCAGTTCATTCACTTGGTAAATACTAGTTGAATTGAGTCTGTTGCAGTCTTATACTATATTAATTGAGATTGTGAAAGAACAAATGTTAAGCTTTTGTTTCCAGAATAGGTCACGTTTTTCCCAGGGAGTTCTACTGTAATATTCAGAATTTCTTCATCCAAAAATTATCTGATGCCATACACATATGTTCTGTTACTGGATAATGGAAATGAAATAATTGATTTTAAATTCTTTTGTTTTTCTTGTTTTACAGATTTGACTTTATAATTTGAGGTTTTTAGGAAAAAAGACTTTAAAATTATCAAGCATGTTTTCGCATAAATGCATTATTTTATAAATGCATTATTTAATTCTCACAACGCTAGGAGAGTTAATACTGTTACAGTATTGTCTTTTGTAAGAAGCACAGTCACAGAGAAGGTAATTTTTTCTAAGATAATGCTGCTTATTAAGTTATCAAATGGATACTTTAGGTCTGACTGTGGTGACATACATTTCCCCCATGGATATGTCTATTGCTATATTAGCATCAAACCTGAGAAATGTGGTTGCTTTGGCATTACATCAGTACCTCACACCTTTCATTGTTATGAGTATTATGCCAAGTGAGGAAATACTTTCATAGAATGTAGCATGATCTCTCTGGCTATTTAGAGTAGTCAGAAAGATGGGAAAATGTGAACATGTTTTTCATGTGTTAAATATTCCTTTTTTTTTTTTGGTAGCAGGAATTGAACTCGGGACCTTGCACTTTTGAGGCAGGCAGCGGCACCACTGAGCTAAATCCCCGGGGCAAATATTCCATTTTTAAAGTTAGAGTGTCAGAAATGATCCTAGGTATCAGTCCTTCCCCAGCATTTCATAGGAACTAATGGTCTCAGCAGGATGTGTGAAGGGGTAAGTAACTCAAATAGCACATAGGGAACAAATCTAGGAATCTAACCAACATCTTTTGCTAATTCATTAGCTTAGTGATAGTTTATAAAGACTAAATCCCAACCAAAGGTTGTAGCATGGAAAAGATTAATTTGAATATTTATAAATAAGGATTTATTTTTTATATTTTGTGAAGTATAAACGTTGGCTAAAGAAAAATAATATTGCCTTTGCCTGGAGAGTAGTAGCAGCACTAGGAAGTATTGCATGTATGTCCCATCCTGACTGCACTTTAAAAGTCACCTGGGGGCTTTAAAAAGAAACACCTCAGGCTCACCTCAGATACTTGGAGTCTCTGAAACTTTCCCAGGTGATTCCAGTATATACTCAGCATTAAAGACCATTGTAGTTTTGCCTGCCCTGAGGTCCAAGACATGAAATGAATGATATTTGCAATTCAGATATGCTTTAGTATTCTTTTTCGTATTATTAGTATTCTTTTGCATGATATTTAAGTTTGAGCTATTGGTTCCTCATTTAGATACAGTCACCTTTTCTGTTATTCTTCTTTGCTCACTCTGATTGCATAGTTTATGAAATTACCAAAATTTAATCAGTTCTGAAGTTTAAGATTTTTCATTATTTTAAAGTTTTTGAAATCTTCACATGTCTTAAATTTGGCAGCCAATAGGAAGTAGTAAATTGACATGTTTGAATATATCCCTTTGTAGAAAATAGCTACTTACATTGCTAAAACTGAAAGTTGTTGAAGATTTAACTGCTGCTTAAAGTGCCTTCAAATAAATAACACTGTAATGCATCACTAAAATGAGTTAATTGTATCCTCAGAAAATTTATGTGAGCATTTATGTATTCAAGTAGGTGTCAGCCACATGTTAGCTGTTTATGGTACTTTGAAAGCTAGGAGGTCAGAGAAAGGACTGAATTTTCTAATCTGAGAAAAATGGGTGTGATAAACTAAGATGTCACAAAGGACTAACATTCAAGTACAAGTATAGAAGCTTCTAATTGACTTTCAAAAGTACTTGTTTAATTTATATAGATGTATAACTGAGGTAGGAAAAATTGAAACTAAGTAGAATAAAGTGGAATGCACATAAAAATCTTGATACTGTTTTGTATGTCTTAAAATTTTGAAAGTTCTGAAGAAATGATGCTGATGTAGCTCGTTGGCGCACAGTGATTCAGATAAATTTACATTGTTAATGAAAAGAGGGTTAGCAGTGGTGGCAGACTTATGACACTTGTGCCACAGCCTGCTCTCTGTTACGATTGAAAGCTCTAAAAGGTTCACCATCACTAGCCTAGGCAATTTAGAGTTTCTATTTTATGCTAAGGCAGGTCAGGTATTTTCTTTCCGTTGTTAGCTATGAAAAATGTTAGTAAAATCAAGTCACCAGTTTTAGAGTTTGCACTAGAAAAGATGTTCAGATGATATTAGAGATTTTTAGGTGATACTGAAAAATGTTTAGTTTAACTTTCGTGGGTTTTGTGACTGTATAATTTAGGTAATTGTGTTTGTATATTATTTGTCTGTATACAATTCCCCCTCATAATCTATTAGACTGAAATAAGTTTGTTAAAGGGTTACCTCAGAATCCTTACCTGGCTGAATTATGGTCACATTTGTAAGTCTAATTTCACTAATGGACAGTGCTTTTATGAGAATGAGGACTCATATAAACACCCTTTTCCAGTCCTTAATGTTATAGTAAAAGAATGATTAAAAGACACAGCACATTGAATATGCTATAATAATACTTAGGGTTTTTCAGTTAAAGCAATTTCCGTCATGATTTAGCATAATTTAATCATTGTAGATTGTTTCTTTGTTATTTTAGAAAGAGCACTTGCTCTTCATTATCACATAGGTGAGAAAGCAGAAGTTTCCTTTAGTACAGTGTTTCAGAATACTTAAAAAACAGCTGGATGTTGGCCAAGTAAATGCAACCGTTTGGGATTTTAAATAGAAAAATGCATAAAGAGATATATTTATTTTTATTTTGTAAGAGTCCATGTCTAAAATTTTTCTTTAGTATAAACTTTATATAGCAGTACAGACTAAATAATAGTCAGTCCCTGATTTATGATGGTTGGACTTAGACTTTTTCTACTTTACAATGATGTGAAAGTGATATGCCTTTAAGAGAAACTCTTCTTAGAATTTTGAGTTTTAGCCAGGCACAGTGGCTTATGCCTGTAATCCCAGCACTCCAGAGTCTGAGGCAGGAGTGATGGCATGTGTTCGAGGCCAGCCTGGGCCACATGGTAAGTTCAAGGCCAGCCTGAACTACATAGAGAGATCCTCTCTCAAAAAACAAACAAAAAAATTGATCTTTTCCCAAGATAGCACTGTAGTCTGATACTCTCTTGAAATGCTAGGCAGCAGAACTGAGGCCAAGCACATGACTATGAGGCTGAAAAACCAACACACTATAGTGTACAGTGTTGCTAAGGCAGGATGTTTCAGAGGGTAAGTATGATATGTGTTTTCAACCTATGATATTTTCAACTTGTGGATTTATTGGGACATTGCCCCACTGTAAGTAAATGTGCATCTTATTATGTTATATTTTAAGGCTGATGCTTCCAAATCAGTTACTGGTCAAGTAACCTGGCTAAATGTTTTTAGACACTGATATAAGTGTTCTATTATAATTTTTAGAGGCAAATGATGGCAACATTTCCTGATCCAATTCTTGCTTTGATTTGATTATGGTATGTGTTATGTTTGCTTTCATAAATTACTTAGACCAACACTGAATTCAAGTCTTTATAAATAAAAATTGTAAATATTTGATGTACTTTGTTATATTAGTGTTTCTTTTAATGCATGTTTGCAGACAATGTTATCGGGTAAGTTACCATATTTGTAAAATTTGAAGCAAACTATATTGATTTTATTTAATTTTAGTTTAGCACAAATTTTCCCTATGCATACAAATTTCTGCAAACACATTATTTAGAAACACGTTTATTTAAAAAGTAGATTCAAGTTAAAAAGGAATAATTGCTTGAAATGATAAAATATAATAAAATTATTCAGTTAATATTTTTCCTACAGATTACTTTATTGCAAATATATTTGTTGACATACTAGGAAGGAGCAATTCAGCAACATAAAAATAGCAATACTATGTTCACAATAAGAAATACAGATTCAGAGATGAAACTATATTTTAAGAAAAATAATTATTGATCCATTTGCAATATATACTAATTGATGGATTTTGCATTTTAGGGCTAAAACCTTGAACCTGCTGAGGACTGCTAAGTTATGATACCCAGACCTTAGCTGTTGTACTAGAGTAACAAGTTAGTACAGTCAGTTGGTTGGCAATTTGGTATAAGCAGGTCCTTTTTAATTTTAGAAGTTACTAAGCTGTGTTAGTTCCATAGCTGATCCTTCTGCAGTTCCAGAGGCTTCTTCTGAGGTCTGTAGCTCTTCACAGCGGTACTTCACTTTAAGTGGTTTTCCAGGGTACCAGACCAGGTGAATAAGACAGGGAATGATTTCCTAGAAAATGGTCATAAAATTAGAATACAACCTGTAAAAACTTAAGGTAAAAACAATTTTGCATATAATTCTGTATTTTACCTGTGTTGGGAATTCGTGAAGTAGTACAGTATAATCAAAATCAATCACATCATCATTAGTTTTCTACAGGAAGAAAAAAGAGTAAGTCTAATAGATTCTGTGAGCCTGTGTCATATACATTCTTGTTTAGGATGGCTACCTTGGGTCTCCTGACACCTTTTAGATTTCAGCCTCATTTCTTTTGGTATATTCTGCAGCAAGATAATGGAAGTCATAAACTGTCTTTTCTTACTGAGTTATATAAAAGTTTGGTTCAATGTTTATCATTTTTTTCTCTCTGATATTTACTGTTTTTGATGGAGGCTAAAGTATGTGGGAACAGGAACAATTTTGCAGCAACCTTAAGGATCTAGATGCTGTATGTGCACTTCAAGCTGATAAAGTTAGCCCTGCTTAGAATGCCTGCTATGGGCCAGGTTCTGAAGTAGGTACTTTTTATATAGTCTCATGTAATTCATGAGACTATACAGTATATATCACAAGCCTGGTTTTACAGGAGCAGTAGCTTGAGGGAGGTGACAGCTGGCAACTGACAAATGGGGATTCAACACCTAATCTGCTAACTCCAGAACTCACATTCTTCATTTATACTCTATAAAACTCTACCATGCTGTTTCTAAAACCAATGCATTAGTATTTTTCAGTAGGTAGGCAGGTTGTCCTCACCTTTTATTTGCTTGATTCCCACATGTTTTACTAGTGACTAAAGACAATTTCCTATTTTCGACATTTTCTATTTTTTATGCCAAGAGGCTTATCTCTTTACTAGTAAACATGGGAGAAAGGCACTTTTCCTTAAAAAAAAACAAACCAATTCTAGGATATAATTTTAGTCTTCTAGCAGGTTTTTATTGAGACCTCCAAAGAATATTAAAAGGTAAATACAACAAAACCTTTACATTAAGTTTTGTCTTCCCTTTGCCTTCACTGATGGAGACTTTTACACAACAGGAAGTTTATATCAAGTGAGGAGGATGTTGTAGGACGAAAATAAAAGAGTCAGGATGAATCAGAAATAGACTGCTTTTTGTATGGTGGCTTCTTTGAAGGTTTTGTCTCCTGCCTAGCAGTGTACCTATGAGTGTTCAAAGCAGACATCTGAGGCACAAGCTGCAGAATCAGAGAACACATCAGAGAAAATTGAGCATCTCATATAAGAGAACAGGCTACAGAAGGTTCCAATTATAGTTAGCCATCCATAACTGTGGATTCCACATCCATGCACACAACCAAGAGCTGAAAGTACTTTTTAAAAATTGTGTCTGCCCTAAGCATGTGTGGACTTTTCCTTTCATTATTCCTTAAATAATATATTATAAAAATTATTTACATAGTATTTACATTGCATTAGGTATTATGTATAGCTAGAGGTGATGTAAAGTACATGGGAGAATGTGTAAAGCCTCTATGCAAATACAAGTGACTTGAGCATTTGGAGATTTGGGCATTGGGGGTTAGGCCTAGAATCAGTGCCCCACAGAGGATGACATTATCAGTCTGATGGTGTTGGGGCAGGCAGCCGGCATTTATTTGATCTTCACTTCGAGGCTGTCTTGACCTCATCTCTCCTAAGACATTCCACACAAATTGGCTTTTATGTTGCTGGAAACACTGTACTATTTGATTAAGTCCTGCCTCAGTAAAGTTATGGAATCACACCCTTAACATTGCCAATTTTTGTAAAGGCTTCTTCCTCCAGGAAGAAGCAACCTTAAAACAAACCAAAAAGCACAGCTTATTAGAGAACTGTAGGACACCTCACTTTGCAATCTGGCAAAATATTCCAGGACTGAAGTGCCCTTAGCAGGTCAAGCTCTGCCCAGAAGTCATTATTTTTAAAATAACTCGGAAATAATGGCTTTGGCTTCTTTTCAAATCACAAACGCCAAGTCCTTATAGACCAAATAATGGTGATATATTTGTTACATTTTTTGTTGACTCAGCACTTTAATCTTCGTGAAAACAGACTGGAAGTGTTTTGTTTGTTCTCTTGTGATCCACCCCATTTTACTCTACCAACCCCCTCAAAAAGAGAATAATTCCTACTAGAACCAGTATTTTTTATAGTAGCGAGTAGGCTTAAAACAGAACAGATCAGGTAGATGAGATGGATTCTTTGGCTAGTGGAGACCTTGAGTTGGGGTAAGCCTTGAACTGATTGTAGTAGTGTAGTGCTGGATAGATGGTTTGGGGTGCTTGCAGAATCTGGGTCTGATGGATAAAAATTGGAACAATATGCAGTTTTACTTTTCTCATTCATATTAAAGGCTAAGGATACAGGGAAAGCCATTATCCATTTTTTCCCTAGCCAGTGTATGTCCCTTAACCTTAGCATAGCCCTCAGGGTATTGAGAGTAACATCTGTTCTTCAGTTCAAAAGCAATGATTGTACCAGGAAGATGGTATTTTAGAGTTGTATTTCAGTACCTCCTTCAATCTTCTCTCAGGGATTGTTCATTTGAGGCTATGAGTTTATAATCTTGCATTTACTTGCACAATTGCATGAAAAGCTGAGTTTAACCCTGAGTGTAGAGTTAATAATTCCCACACAGAAAGTTTTGGAAAACAATAGTTTTCTGAACACTGCTAGTCACTTCCTGCCTCAGTGGTATCTTGGCCTTCTCAGCACTATCACCTTTTTGCTAGTCTCCCAGAATAGGACTTAGACCTTCTGCTTTTAGTGACTTTTAAAAGCCATTGATAGCTTTGGTTTTTGCTTCTTTTGCTGAAAGATGAAAATCCTTAGTGGTCACTGAATAGCAGAATTTGAAAATGTATATGGATATGTGTGCACACTACTTTTCTTTAAGAGAAAAGGCCAAAATGCCTATCAAACTTGAAACCAAATTTTCCTCTCCTCCAGTGATTTAAGTTTATTAGATTCCAGCGACTCAATCAGTTTGTCAGTCTTCCTTTAGTGGATCCTAAGAGATGAAGTGATTTGCCTTGTGTGACCCAACAAGTCAGTTGCATATTCAATTATTATTTTCTAAAACTCAAACTCTACAGAGTAAAAGAAATATAAAATTCTTAGTGACATCCTCTCTAAACTGTATGGTTTACATGTGTGTCCCCATTTGCAGTAAGAGAAAGAGAAGCTTTTATCTGGCAAAAGAACTGTGTCCTGACTTAATAGCAATATTCAGTTAGATGGTAATTTCTATTAAAAAGCACTCCGTAAGGAGAAAGAAAGGTAAGAAAAACTAGGCTCTAGTTGATGTCTTCCAAGTGGCCTTTGGAGGACACAGCAAACTATTATTGGCAATAAAAATGCTGACTTAATGCTGGACAAATCTCTGTACTCAGAAGTGATAATCTACCCATGGACAAATTATAAAAATATGAATTTTAAAAATTGCTACTCATGATTGATTCGGATTGCCTCTCAGAGAAGTTGATTTTGCTTATTCTGAAAATACTCCTTTCTCCCTATCATACTTGGCTGACAAAAATCCAAACCCTGACTAAATCCGGCTCTTCACTTACTTGCCACCTACACCCACACAGCTGTGTGTGACTGGTCCTTGGAATTCAAATCTTCAAGGGCCTGGAGGGCTGCGTGGTGCTCCCCCCACAGTCTCAGCACTTCGTCTCCTCCTTGCTGTCAGCTTATGACTTTACCTCTCATTCACTGAAGCAGGTAGCATGGAGTGTCTGCTAGTTTCTACCTTGACATCTACCTCCTACAGCAACTGAGCTGCTGTTATTTATTTCCCTCCATGTGAACTCTGTGGGTTCCTGTCTGAAATCTAAAGTTAGAAGGGTTCCAGGCTTTGGTCCTTACATAACTTACTTTCTCTGTCTACATCATTACCTGTGATCTCATCCAGTTTTGTAACTTTTAATACTGTGTACACAGACATGAGTCCAGCCCGTTCCTTTCCCCTGAACTTCAGACTCGTATGTCTAGCTGACTATATGGATTCTCTACTTGGTTACAGAATTTATCATGCCACAAACCAAGATCATTTTCCCTATAAATCTGTTCTTCCTATAGTCTTACTCATTTAGTTAATGAAAACTGTGTCCTTCCGGTTTGAGGCCCAAATCCATTTTCTAATATCCTTATCCAGCCCATGAGCAAATACTGTCAGTCTACCTGAATCCAAACACTTGTCACCATCTCCATTGCTACTTCCGTGGCCAACCCACTACCAGGCCTTGCCTATGTTACTGTAGTATTTACTGGTCTTCCTGCTTCCTCCCTTATCCCCCTACAGTCTGTTCTCAACATAGCAGCCAGAATGATTCTGTGTGAGTCAGATCGTGTCACTCCTGTTAAAAAGCCTCATAGGCAAAAGACAGAGTAAAAGACAAGGCCCTTTTAATGGCTTCCAAGGCCGTACATGAACAGAACCCCTCTACCTGCCCTCCCTTTGATTTTATCCGCTGGCACAGTCCCCTTGCTCACTCTGCTCAGCCACACTATCCTTACAGCCATTTCTCAAATCTGTCAGCTACACTGCTACCTTGGTTTCCTCTCCCTAAAATTCTCTTCCCTTTTGGGGTCACAACTCCCTCTCAATTCCTCATTCCGTATCACTTCTGCTCAAAATAGCCTTACTTTAGATTATATAGGTAGTCAATTCTATTAAAACCTTGTATTCTCTTTTCCTACTTTATTTTTCTCTATGGCATTCACCACCATTTGATATACATTTATTAGTTTACTGTCTTTCTGAACTTTCTTTAGAACTAATCTCAGGGCAGCAACCTCGTAGTTTTTGTCCACTGTTACATCCTCACTCTCTACAACAATACCTTGTCCACTTCAGGCACTCAAATATTTGTTAAAAGAATGAAATGCAATCAAAGCTTTCATGGAGTTAGAAATTCACACTGGTCTGAGAACACTGCATTGATTGTGTCTCTCATACAGTTACTTTTCAGATTTCTTACCCACTGCTTCACACTACTAAGCTGGACCAAGTAGTAGTGTAAAAACTGACTCGTCTTTTCCCACATCACGTAAGAGCTGCCAAGAAAAGCCAAGTCCCAGATGGGTCTCAGTGAGGGATCGATATATCCATGGCTATCTGAGAGGGAAGAAAAAAAGCACATTTGAATTGAGGCACTTTTTCAGACAAACCTTTAGAAGCTTCAGTAATGAAAAAGTTTAAATTTAGTCATATCAGGTCACCTCCCTCATGACAAGACCTTGAGATAGACACATGACTTCCTCATCTGTTTCTGTGGAGAATGTATGCTTCAACTTGCCAGGCTGAGTAAATCTACAAAACAATGTAATGGATGTACTGTACTATATACAAAGCAAGAGCTATAAGGATACTAAAAGTTCATCTATATTTTTGTTGAGAAGCATTACTGATTAGGTTAAAAAGTTGATTAGTGATCTCCATATGACTGTACCTGCTAGTTTGAAACTAAAATCATTGTGATGATCTTTGCTTCCTAATCTGCCAGATATCTTTATTCTCCTCTAGTTTTAAAGCTAATTAATTATTGGCTTTAAAGCTAGTTAATGTGTTGGCATAATCTCTTTGTCTTTTTATTATCAGTTGGGTTTTTTGGAAAGCATTATTTGTGCACTTGATGTCTTTTTAATTTAAAATATTTTTTAAAAACCTGTATAATATCAAAATACCAGAAGCAGAAATACAATGATAATTTACTTTTTTGTGACTTTTAGAAATTCAAATTTTAGTAATTTATAACTGTTCATGGATCATTTTATGCAATTTAGTGGAGATATTTTAGTCTGTATTAAAGACCAGTAATTGACAATATGTGAGGAATACTAACAAGCTTATTAGGAAACTATTCTTGGTAAAATAATTTTTAGGATAAATTTTATTTATTAGTAGAATTTGACTTGGCTAGAAACACAGCTGATGCATTCCCTAAGACAGGAGGGAACCAGAGATTTAGCTCTGGTTCCACCACCTGCCTCGCAAGCGCAAGGACCCACATTTGATCCCTGGTACCAAAAAAACCCCCCGAAAGACAGGAGGGAGCTGATACCTGAGAGAGAACAGGCCAGAGGGAAGTTTTTCTTTAGGCTGGAGAGGTGTGGGAAGGCTTCAAAGAGGTGAGATTTTGCTGGCCCTTGAATTCCTGCTGTGTACATGGGTGGGCGTAGGGGTAGAAGCACAAGTGGGAGAGCGAACACACCAAGACCTGAGGGCCCTGGGCAGGGGCAGACACAGTATTGGTCTGAAGGAAGTATATTGGTACCATACTGTGAATAGCCTTGTATGCAGTGCCAGGGTAGGGACTTTGATTCAGTACTTAAATGTAGGAGGATAACCTAAGCTGCTGAGCCACACAGTTTGGGGAAGAATGAAGTCTGACAGAGTAGATAGGAGACTACTGCAGTAGTCCTAGGAAGACATACAACAGGCGTGAAGGATAGTCACAGTGGTTTTGACAGAGACAGGATGGGTCCAAATGCTTTGTGGAGGTAGGCTTGATAGGAAATGGCAAATCATTAAATGTTAGGAGATGAGTTTATAATGACCAAAGTTTTTAGCCAAATTCTAGGAGAAGAGTAATACTATTAAGTAACACTATTAAATAAAGGTCAAAATATTCAAGCCTTTTGTGTGAGTTTGGTAGTAAGACAGTAAAGACTGTCACAAAGCCAGAGGAGTACCTGAGGTAAACTACTACAGGCAAATGGAGGAGAAGGGGCAAGAAAGCCCATTAGGTTTGGTGATGTGGGTGGTCTGTGGTGAGCCAAGATACAACGGTTTCACTTATGCACATAGTGTAGAAGCCAGGTAGGAGGAAGCTGAGGATGCAGCAATGTGTATAAAAATGTGTATGTGTATGTGTACTTTAGAAGAGTAGAAAAGTAAGGAAGGAGATGGAGTGATGAATCTCATGTAACTGGTCAACAAGACACTTGACCATGACTGTCCTTGTGGGGCAAAACAAGGAACTGGTAGAAGTTTTCAGAAATTAGAAGGAAATCAATGGGGAAAAAGCATGGAAGAAGTCATAGAAACTAGAATGGAGGACATGTAAATAAAAGGACCCTTAGAATAAAGGAGTTGGGGAAGCCACAGAGAATCGGTGAGGTAGAAAGAAGTTGCAAGAGCACATTCTCCATCTTAGTAAAGCAGCAAACCATCTCTTCAAAGGGTGTGAGTGGCCTGGGTATGTTCTGGACCCAAGGAAATGGAAAAGCTTCTGCACAGCTATAAATGGAGTACAGTAAGAATTCAGAAATGAGGATCCAGAGAGAAAAAAGAAGCTGTGAGGGTAAAGCAGAAAGGTATTAGTTTCCCTGCCTTCACTGTCATTCAATATTACATGGTTCCTGTAAGTTTTTTGGTCCCAAGTTTCCTGTTAACACCCAGGTGCCTTTATACTAAGGACCAAACACTATAGCACTCATTAACTTGTCTTATGATTTCTTTAACCTGATTAGGTTGTTTTTCTGCCAGCATATGTTATTAGCAGGGAGTTGTGACTGTTTTTAAAAATGTTATTGTAAGGGCTGGGGATTTAGCTTAGTGGCTCTGCATCTGCCTCGAAGGTGCAAGGTCCTGAGTTCAATCTCTGGTACCGGAGTGTGTCGGGGGAGGAATATTACTGTAGAAGTATGTTTCAGATTTTTACTTTCTAACAACAGTATCAGTATTTTATGAATGAATCTATCATTTCTCCCTTGTGTGAATAGTTGAAGCATTAAGATTTCAGAACATTAGGTAATGCAAGACTCCAAAGTCAACATAGTGACAAACATTTTTTCCTTGTTTTATTAAGAGGTTTCCATCATCCTTGTCTTCATTGATTGAAAACTTCCTGCAATTCACCATCATTATCTCATCTTACAGTGCTGCTATAAGTCTAGATTTGGTAGCCAAACCCATTATCTTGGGAGATAAATGAGTTACACTAAATACTGTGAATAGTGAGAACATTTGAAAAGATGAGTGCTCAAAGCACAGACAACTTTAGCTGGTCATTCACAGCTCCTGGTCTTTTCCTCTGTTATGTAGTACACTTGGTCATTTATGGGAATTTATGAATTCAGTAGAAGTGATATTTTTACTCAATAAAAACAAGACGACTAATTTTTAAAGGGAAAAACAATGTGGAACAAGAACTAAATACTCTCAACTTACCAATTAATTACACTACAATAGTCTAATACCTTGGATTGATTGAATACTAAATAGAATATGCTAAAATTTGAACTGACTACTCCAGGGATAGTTCCATAGCTTTGATTCATTTTCTCTAAATACAAACCTTTTCAATTTAAAGTAGTTTTTCATACACAGATAGGCTGTAAATAACACCACTAAGTGCCTCTGTTGTATTTACAATGAGAACAGAACTTCTGAGTTTGGTTTAATGAGAAGGTTCTTCTATTAAGATTTTTTTTGAAGTTTCATAGCAGCCAAATTGCTATACAACAATCCTTATGTGAGCATAGGATGTATTAACTGAACAAGATCCAGTTAACCTGTGCTATTGACATGTTCAAAATCTATTGACCCTGTGGCAAATATTCAAAGTAAATGTCCTCTGCAATTTCTGAATGTGTGTTTTAAGGAGACTAGGTAAGCCCTATTTCCCTAACTAAAGGGAAAAAAAATCCCTAATAACTACAGATTCCAAGTATTAGTACTGCTTTAAATAAGTGAGCTGATGACTAAGTGTAAATACATTCTACTACAACGTAAGAGTTTGAATTGCACCTCATAATTCTTTGGCACTGGATTTTATCTGAGTAGTGAACAGTGCTGTGAGAATCATCCAAGAAACTGAATTTTAGAAACACAAGAGGCAGTGAGTATCAGTAAATTGATGGGGCCCAGATACACTCAGGAATGGAGCCTGCAGCTCCCTGGGTATTGACATAGGTTTGTCGTGGTCTTGGGGTAGCTGGGCAAATGAGCAGATTGGGAGAACATGTGGTCAGATGTCAAGCATAATTCCCAAGTTGTGCAAGTCCAGAGATTGCTTTTGTGGTTTTGGAAATTAGATTTGCCAGTAAGTGCCGAGTCCCAACAGCTGCCCACACACTCTGGAATGCCAGGACAAATAAGCTGTGCTTCACTTCAGCTGAGTCATTGCAGAGGGTAGGGCCTATCTATTAGAGATGGCACCACTACCCATTAGCTATTGACCTGACATGAGGTAAACGTGACTCCACTGCAGCACTCAGAATGGCGAGACAGCTGCTCAGCCAGCCCTGGTATGTAGGGCACAGCAAAGGCACAAGAGTATGTCTTGTCATCTAACATTCCCAAGGTTACCACCAAAAATCTCTACAAATCTCACTTCAGGCTCGAACTGACCCTGAAAACTGTTCCTTAATATGCACGGCCAGTTGCAAAGACCTCCTTACCTTTTACTTGGAAGTTCAACTCTTGCTGCACCCATGTTCTGGGATGAAAAATGGAGAGATAAAGAGACACTGATAGTCTTTGGTGGAGATACTAAATTGCACTAGAGATGAAGACCAGAAAAAAAACTCCCAAGTTTTTTTTTAAATAGGCATACCACAATCTACAGTTGAATTATAAGTGCCACTTCAGGGATAAATGTTTAATTATTCTTTTTAAGATTTAGTAATTCGTAAATACAGAAATTTCAGATACTAATCATACCAGGTATGCTGAC
This sequence comes from Heterocephalus glaber, assembly GCF_000247695.1. The sequence continues at coordinate 36,415,101 of NW_004624730.1, forward strand.
CGCATCCAAGGGATTCTTCAGTTTCTTCATTTGCTTGTAAAGCAGGTAATCATCTTGTTGTCTTTTCTTCTGGTCCATGAGCCTTGTACAGGTGACATTAATGGCTGGTCTGGGTTTCTGATTCTTGAAGAACACATTAGCAGAACATTTCCCCAAATGCTCCTCACCTTCCTGAAGTAAAGATTTGGGAATTAAATAACACACAAACCCCAGTGCACACAAACACACAAGATTGGAAGAAGGTCTCATTATGCATGGCATGTGCTCTGGCATTAATACAGTTTCACTGTATAGAAATTGATTTTTGTGCTCACAACTGCATGCAACAGTCCTTTACTCTTTGTTATCATTTAAACTCTTGTCTTCTGGTTGTGCCTTTATATATCATTGATATTTAAGTATTGTCTGGCTCAAAGCCCTAAGATGGTGGGTACTTCACTCTACTGTGGACCAGCATAATGCATAGTTGGATGTTAAAGTAACTAACTTAAACTAAAAGATGATGCTGGCTCCTACTAACAAAAGAAACATATTCTTGCTGTCTTATAAATTATACCCTCTGATTTCAATAAACAACTAAGATACTGAAGTTTAAAAAGGAACCTACTCCATGACTCACTAGTAATGGAGTGTAAGTGTCTAGTTAAGTGGTAAGCCAAGACATAAGCTCACTTATGTCTGAGCTCAACTGTTAACTCTTTACTAACTTGACCTCTCTGCCTGGAGATCAAGTCCAGCAGTGGTGGCATAGGTGACTCATTCATCAACCTGAGAGATGCTTGTCTACATTCATATTTAAAAAGAGATGTACTTAGAATTCTGGGGTCACTGTCATGTATTTCCAAGCCAGAGACAGCTTCAAGTAAACATCACATGTATGACTCTAGGATAGTTAGTCATCATCCATTTGGTCATAGATTCCTTAACCCAACAAATAAAAGATGAAGAATTTCCTAGAAAAATGCACTTGCTCATCCCTTCAACTAGAGGTCTTGAATGTGAAGGGGTCGTGGGCCACTAGTCATGGTCCTACCCAAACCCAGGCATGGGCCCCTAGTTAGTATCTCCTGTTAAAATGTGATTGGTTGACCAGTTGAGGCAATAACTTTTCACTTTTGCAGTTGTTTAAATGGGCAGAGTCCCAATTAAAACCATCACCAGAAATAAAATGCCCACAAGGAAACAAATTATAACCAAAGTTAGATCTGCTATAAGCCTTTTTCTATAACTAACTCAAAACACTGAAATAGGTTTTCCAATGGGCAACTCTGTGAGTGCCAGTTTTGAGTGAAAGAAATTCAGGGGTGCATTAGGATACTAATTTTTGGTACAAAATAGAAAAAAAGGTGAAAGGTGTTTCTAGAAAGAGGCATGTGATAGGCAGAAGGCAGGGCTCCTCTATGTTCTCTTTTGTTTGCCACTTCCAGGGAAGACAAAACCAGATATGGTATTACTCCCTTTTGTCTTGCATTCCATCTCTACCCCTCAACACCTCCATGGAAACAAAGCAGCTGCCTGAAAATAAAAGAATCCTCTGTCACCTTCTGAAATGGAACATTTCAATTAGCCAGCTGTGTGCTTAATGCACCTATAGGAGCAAATCCTGAGGAACATATTGTCAAAGTAAGCTAGTAATTGTTTTTTCCCTTTAACTTTAATACTTTTTCAGTTTGCAGCACTAGAAATCAAAGACATCTTCCTTGTCCTTTAAGAAAGTTTGAATTCTTAGCTTATTATTAAGCTACACAGTCAGAGTATACTGTTGTCACTCTGGAACTTGTTTCTTTATTCTGGAAAACATTCTTCCAGTAGCATGGACTGGGGTATCCTCCCTTTGCCTCTAAAGCTCTGCCTCCCTGAGATGCTTTGCCTGCTCTTCCCACGGTGACTGAACAATGAACGATACTAAATCTGTTTTGTTCTCTCCATCCCTGCTCTAGTTGTAGCCTTCCAGACTGGCCCAGCATTTGGAAGTTCATTTGGCTCTAATTTCCACATGTGTTTTCTGTTTTCTTTCTTCTTGAAAACAGAGTAAAGCAAACTTGGCAAAACATGGTGGGAACTGCAGTGTGCCTAGTAATGCCTGCAGCAGGCATGGGTGCGGCTCTGGCTTTTGCAGAATGTCCCCATCTATATAAGCTTGTGGCACTGGCCTCATGCAAGGCTAGCCTGCTAACCAGAAATGTCACCAGCTGACAGGAAAGAACAGGCTGGCATTTGAGAGTGAGTCATTTTAAGGACTCTGAGGTGTGAGGAAGAATATCAGAGGGACCTGTGAAATTCTCTCCCAGGGGCTCTGAGGGGGAGATGGTTTTAAATGCAACTACATAAGGCTATGAAGTTGAAATAGTTGAATCTTGATTTTCTGTCTGCTCTGTTTTTCAGTTCTTAGAACAAACAGAAAACAAAGGAGGGAAATTAGAGCAAAGCCTCTAGGCTTTATTAAGATTCTCACTTTTTTTAGTGTATTCATAGGACTTACTAAGACCATACTTCATTAATTGTTGTGGCTTACCTCCTGGTTGTAGCGCTCTGTGCTAAACACCAGGTCAACTTTACATCCCCTTTGTGAATCGACCTGAAATATAAAAAGTGAATCTTAGTATTGTGGAAAATCCATTAACCATTAACATCCTCATGTAAGAATCACACTCTTAGGATAATGTGGAATGCAAATGTTAACTGTTGCATTTTCACCTGAATGAAATTGGAGATTTTTTTAGGAGGAGCAAAGATCTCAAATTTGGGTTTCATCATTCATATCATATCATTCATCATTCATCATATCATTCTGTTTGCTAGGTTGACTTGTACTTAGAAAGGTGGGCTGAGAAAAGAATACATGTGTATCCAGGAGGAAGCCCACTTTGTCAGAGCACCAGGTGTGTGCAGGGAACTGGAGTGAATTCCTTCATTCTCTAGCTATTCAGTGCCTTTTCTGGACCCTGACCTGGGAGCTGGTGCTACATATGTAAATTTAGGGCTCTCCTTTTCCCACTGTAGGCTGAACAAAGGTACGGGGATGAAGCCATCTCTAAGCTGAGATCTGACGGATAGGAGGGAAGTGAAAGACTGAAGAAGGGAGGGAGGAACAAGCCAGCCACACCCAGATCTGAGGTGGGGATAAGGCCTAAAAGCAAAGGACACCCCTAAAAGTAGCCATGAGGTGAAATTTGCATACAGGTCTTGGAAAGCTTCATTTGTTATGAAGAGGACTTGGAACTTAATCCCAAAATTTGTGGGAGCCACATTAAACATAACTACAGAATGTAGGATGTTGTAAAGTAAGGCTAAGGCATAAACAGGGCTTAGGACATTGCCTGGTCAGTTCAAAAGTTAATGTATGTCACTATTTTTACTATGAAAATCTATAGACCTGAGGGAGGGAGGGAGGGAGGAACTGCTGCAAACCAGAGTCTGGTTGAAGTTCAAGGACAAAGGACAGGAGAATGATAATGTGGACTCCCATGAAGGTTTCTAAGATTAATCACTGCCAAATACCTGAGCTTACTACCTTGAAAGGAAGAAAGGTTTATTTTGGTTCATGGTTTCAGAGGTTTCAGTCCATAGTCACTTGGCCCTGTTGCCTTTGGGCCTGGGGGTGGGGTGGGGGGAGGCAATACTTTAGGGAGGAGAACACATGGTGAAGTCTTTTCACTTCATGGCAGCTGGGAAGCAGAGAAGGCAAGAGGCTGTTCCAATATCTATCAAGAGTACCCTGCCAGTGACCTAACTTCCTCCCGCTCGGTTCCACCTCTTAAAGGTTCAACCATCTTCCAGTATAACCACAGAAAAAGAACCAAGCTTTCAACACATGAGCCTTTGAGGGACATTTGAAATCCAAACTGTAACAGTTGTTGAAGCATGGTTTGCTTCTGCAACACTAGATTTTAAAAAAGTACAAAAATATAAACGAAGCGTGTATGATAGTAGCTGAACAAGAGTCCCAGGCTTGCTCTTTCTCAGAAGATTCTAGAAGTTCAGGGTCTTCACTGCCTGCCCACGTTAGAGGAACACAGAATGCTGGTCTTGCTGCCTTTGACAACCCTAGCAGCACTGATCCCACCAACAATGAATACTCAGAGGAGGCAACACTGCTGCTTGCCAGTAGGTCCTAAGCCTTGAGCCCTGGGGCTCTCGCTGCCCACTGCATGTGCACTGGAAGGCCTGGTAGTCAGCTCTGCATGTTCACTCGGCCTCTTGAGTGTGACCTACATGGGAGTCAGGTGTTTAGTGACATGAGGGGTGGGGAGATTGGGGAGGCCTTTCAAGAGAATAGGACAAAGCTGAGTTGGGCGGGTTCAGTCTCTGGTGTCCAGTACACTTGAGATGCACAGGCAAGTTCAGCAGCAGAAGTGGTGGGAGCTGTTGAAATGGATGCCAACCCCCAGGGGACACATGGGAAATGAGAAGAGTCCTGGGGAACATCAACCCTCGAGTCAATGATAGATCGGGCAGGCTTAGTTCCTATGAAAAAGCATTCACAAAAGCCTTCCTTAATATAATTGTCCATATTTTCAATAGTGGACTTAAGATGTTATTTTGGATCAGCTGCTTGGAAACACATGGAGGCAAAGTGAGGTCCCAGTGACTATTCTTTGTAGGGAAAGAAATAGAACCTAACCATAGCTCTGAGCTGAGTCACTATGAAGTCTGTCCTTTGAAGTTATTTTCTTGGCTGATTTGATTTCCTTATTTCATTTTAACTAGGCACTCTTAAAAGTGTCTACATTTCATCCAAAATGGGCTTTTTATATTTTTGGTTTTACTTTATCCTGTGTTAGTACACTATCCTTTTATCTCCCCCAAAGGCCTCTCTCCTCTCCCTTCCTCTGAGTCACAAGTTCCTGTGATGCTGCTTTGCTGGTTCTGGTGAGATAAGCTGCCCAGCACGGGGCCTGCGAGGACCAGTGCCACATTCTGCTGGACAGTGTCTCATACTCCCGAGGTTTTAGGATCATGTTGAACTTTGTCATTGATTTGAAATATTCTGTTATAAGGAGGTATTTGCTGTTCAGCAACATCCACTCCAGGATTCACTGAGTGTCTACTATATTCCAGGCACCACGCTACATGCAGGAAATGCAGTGAGCAAAACAATGGCAGCATCTGTCCCCTGGAAGTCTAGGGAGAAGGGCATTAAAGAGTCACTGTAGAGTTACTTGATTATGATTAATCTATGAGCTATAAAAGTAACTAGAAAAGTTATCTAGTCTAGGGATCAGGGAAGTGACATTTGAGCTAATCTCTGAAGATTAAGAAGGAATTGACTTTGAGGGGTAGGGATAGAAACTGAAAATATTCCGCACAGAAGGAACAGGGGCTGAAGGCTCTGAGGAGCAGCCAGTGGGGTAGAGAGCAGAGAGACTGGAATCAGCAATCAGGGAGGGGCTGATCAGGTGGGCCAGGGATTCTATCCTGAGGGAAAGAGGATCCATGGACTAGAAGGGGGGACTTAGATTCTCTCCCTGGAACACGGATAAGTGCTGCTGGAGTGCAGAGGTGTCCAGAGGGAATAGAGAGAGCAGGAGTTTAGTTGAGTGGGGAGCTAAGTGGGGGCCTGAGCCAAATGGGGACTGTACAAATGGAGAGAAGTATGTGGTGGACAGATGGCAGTCCCATTAAAAGGTAAAACAATGAAGTTATGTATAGTCCTGCACCACATGGCAACGCTGTGGTCAACAATCAATTGCATATAATGTGCCAGGAGATCATAATGGAGCTCGGAAGTTCTGGTAACTCACGGACATCATAGCTGTCACAACAGGTAACTCAGGTGTCTACGGTGACACTGGTGTGAACAAACCTACTGCACTACTAGGTATATAAAGCCATAACACATACAATTATGTGTAGTAAGTAACACTTGATAATAAATGGCTGTTACCAGTCATGTGTTCACTATACACATCATTGTTTTATAGTGTACTCTACTTCTAAAAAATGTTTACTTTAAAACAGGATGCTATGTCACAATCACAGCCTCATATACCTCATCCTCATGCATCTCGATTGTATCAAAGGCCACACTGAATGACTGACCTACTACCTGTACCATCTAGGTTTGTATAAGGATATGATGTTCACACACTGATGAAATTGCCTGACAACCCAGGACTCAAAACTTATCCCCATTGTTAAGTGGTGGGTGATTATAATTCCAGACCAGAAATAATCACTGAAATGCAGCATTTTATGTTTATATCAAGACAACATCATTAACATCAAGGGACATTTAAAAGGTGCTTGTGTTGATAGAGTAACAACAGACATCCTCCCAGGTCAAGGCTGAGTCCTCCCCTAAGTACTTTACATGTATCAAGTGTACTAACAAAGCTCTCAAGACCTGTTCAAACTTATCAGAAATTAGGTAAATTCATATTAAACTCGGGACAACTATCAGTCTGGCAATCAGTTACAAAGTGGACAAGCCAATTGTTGACCAGGGTTTGGGCATTAAGACTGCTGTTACCTGGCTGTGGAGACTAGCTCAGAGCAGCCTAGCTGTGGTGGTCTGCATAGGTGGGCAAGCCAAGCGTACATAGGCATGCTCTGTGATCTAGAAATCTTGCTCTGGGTCTGTGTGCCACTGAAATTTGGTCCAGGTCTATAAGGGGACTGACTCGTATAAAGAGGGTCACAGGCCATCGTGTGTGGTGGTGGACATTGGAGGCAATGTGGTGTGCCCCCTGGTAAAATGGAGATGGATATCATAGAGCACCACACAGAAGGTAGAGGTGAGAGTTCAGGTATACATGCAGCAATGTGGATAGATTCTAAAATTACTGTAAGTGAAAACAGAAAATGCATTGACAGTGCCAGTAACAAAAATGTACAAAATAAAGATAGGCCCACAAACCAATACTATGTTTCATAAGCATATTTATAAACAGGAGAATATGCAGTACACATTTTATAGTGGTTGCCAATGGTGAAGATGGGTGGGTGGGAATGAACACAAAAGGGAACACACACACTCAGAGAAGAGAGGAGCCTCCACTGACCAAAGGCAATAATGAACCCTGAACTGAGGACCTCAGCCATTGGCATATGTCATAAACAAGCTCACAAAGAGATCTTTAAAAAGATATGAAGCCATTAGATAAGATACCCGACCCTATACGGTAAATTTATTTTCCCATATTAGTGTGATTTAACTTGAGCAGTAAACTGCTCACCACACATAGTTTTAAGTCTAGAAGTTTGGCTCCACGGCCCCAGAGCCAACGGCTCATAGCTAGATCCCTCTTGTCTTGCCCAGGAGTCCTTCACCTATGACTTGCACAACAGGTTGCTTACAGACATATGTTGCAAAATGAGTCCATTAAATCAAAGCCATTAAAAAAAAAGACAGGCATTTTTGAAGACTGAAACCAGTATTGGGCAAATATGTGAAACAACTCTGACTTTCCCAAGGCAGAGTAGCCTGTAATTTGGACCACAGGATTTTAATGCCTTGCACCCCACACCGCCCAAACTCCATGTGCAAAACAGATGAGGAAACTATATCCCTTTCTTAAAACACAGCCAGAGGCAGAGCATGTTGTTCTAATATACTCCAGAATAATACTCTTTATTAAAGAAAAAATCAACAAAGCAAATGACCATGTGACTATAGAAACTGAAGGAATCTATTAGTAGCATATTGCTGCAGATTTCTTTAATTATGTATAAAAGAGAATTAGTCATGTCCAACCTATAACATGTCTGTGTTATAACAAATATATTAAAAAGGAAGGTTCCTTACTTGTATACATTAATATATAATTTATGTGCAGCCCAAGGCATTTCCTCTTCATTCAGTGCAGCCCAGGCAAACCAGGAGTAGCTGACCGATGGGCTGCAGGCTGGAAATGCCTGGATGGAGCACTAATGACATGGTTTATGTTCTAATCTTTGCTCACATTGCTTATTTTATTGATGTTTGGCCCCACTGACCAATGAGGAGAGCTGTGCCACACCTCTCAAGTATACCTTCCACATCCCCTGTTCATACAGGCTCTTTAGGGGCCCCAAAAGCTCTTTGACTTTTGGCTTGACGTGGAGTCAGTTGAGAAAGATGCAGGCCACTTTCAAAGTCCTATTTGAGAAAAGTGTAATGGAGTGCCTGCAAAGAACTGGATTCATCGTGCTAGATTTATTTTTGTTTTTTGTTTTAGTGAGAGAAATGCTCCTCAAATCCATATGAAATCAGTATCAAGCACTTATTCAGTATTTAAATATAAAGCATGCTCCTAACTACTGGAAGGAAATGATGAAAAAAATCTATATAGGTATATCTATATATAGATATGTTGCACTTTCACTATATGCCTCACTCAATTTGACATAATGACTTTGTATGAAGTTATATCTTAAAGCCCTTTGAAGGAGGTATTATTGTTATCCCCATGTTGAGAATGAAGGAACTCAGGTACTTGCCCAAAGTTAAAGAATTCCCTAGTCACAGAACTATTCAAAAGCATAGTCAGTAGCTTGTCAGTAGCAGTCAGCCACTAGCTGCCTCTAGAATGCCTCTTCTGTTATACTGGAGAGGTTGTAAAACCAGAGGCCAGCTACCCACCTCTAAGAAAGGCAAAAAGAAAGCTGGCTGCTGTTTCATGTGCACATTTGGGGGTGTGCACATTAGTTTGCTAAGGCTGCCATTACAAAGTACCAAAACTAGGAGCTTAAACGTGTTTTACTCTGTGTCCATCTGCATCTTCACATGGCCTTTTTATAAGGATGCCAGTTATTGGATATAGGGCCTGTTCTAATCCAGTATGACCTTATCTTGCTTACACCTGCAGAAACCCTATTTACAAATAAGGCACATTAATAGGCACTGAAATTTAGGGCATGAACATGTATTTTTGGAGGACCCAACTCAAAACCCAAAACCCAAAGATGATCTGAGACTTTCTAAGGAGCCGCTGGATGTAGATCTCTTCAGATGGGTCACAAATGGAAGCATGATCCAGTGCAGGTGGGAAAATCTCCAGGAAGGATAAGGATTGAGACAGGCCAAGAGGAAGGGAGAAAGTACTCCTGAAAAGGTAGGGTGTGAACCAGGGCATGGAGATAAGTAGCCGAGCTTGGGGAAATTAGCAAGTTAATACTGGGGTGTACTTAGGGTTGAGGTTACAATGGTGAATGGAGGCTGGATTAGAAAAAGTCTCTTACACAGACTTTGTTCTACAGCAGCAGGTCTCAAACAAGGGTGTGCAGCAGAACCACCTTTGCTGAGGCACAGTATGCTGGACCCACCCCAGAGTATTGATTCAGGAAGTCTGGGATGGGGCTTGGGAACTTGTGTTTTCACAAGTCCCAGTAGATGTTGATGTTCTGGTCCAGAGACCACACTCTAAGAACTTCTCTTTAGCTACCAAGGGGAAGGTATTGGGAATGACAAGTAGCTCAGGCAACATTCACTAGAGTACAACTGAACCACTAAATAAGAAGCTGATAATAGGACAATCAGTTCTCTCCAAAGGGCCTGAGTACATCATCAAATGAAACACAGGAGTATTATTTCAAAGTGTGGATGACACAGGAGACAGGAGTCACTGGTGAATCAGGTTGTAATGTCTTAGCAAGTAAGGTGGCAAGTCTAACCCTGCTTCAGCAGGTGCAACTGACAGTCTCCCTCACAACACAGTATGTGCCATTTTCCAAGAAGGAATATTTAGAGAAGACAGTCTAGACTAAAATAATTTTTAGTTTTGATGTTTTATTAGTCATGTTTTCAGTACATAATGATTACATTCCTTATGGGGAGTTGGTACACGTACATAGCACATCTCAATTCTTTTTTATCCCCTTTCCTTCCCTTCCCACCTCCTTCCCTCCATTTCTTGATCTCCTTCCCATTTGAAAAAGATTTCCCAAGTTCCTATTATCTACCTTTTATTTTGCTCTTTATATTTTGGGTTTGTCATATAAGAGAAAGCATATGATATTTAATCTTGTGTATTTATTTCACTCAATATTATGGTCTCAAGGTGCATCTATTTACCTATGAATGATTCAAGTGTTTCTTTCTTAATGACAGAGTAGTACTCTATTGTGTATAATTACATTTTCTTTATCCATTCATTGATGGGCATATAGGCTGTTTCCAAGATTTAGTTATTATGAATTGTACTGCTATGGTATGAACATGGGTATGCGTATATCACTGTATCTTTTGGGAATATATCTAGAAGGGGAATAGCTGGGTCAAGTGAAATTTCTGGTTTTAGTTTTTGAGGAATTTCCGTATTGATTCCCATAGTAGTTATACAGTGGACCCTTGACTTACGAACTCAATTCATTCCTGAGGGCTAGTTGGTCAAGTTGGTCAGTTAAGGCTCAGGGTCCTCTACACAGCCTTCAAAGTCTTTGTCTGTATGTAGCCAAATTTCAGTGTCCTTAGAGAGACATTGGCCCAGTAACCCCACACAGGAAAGGATGTTGTAGTGTTCCTTCCAGAACTCTTAAAGGGTTAAATCTGTACCTGAGACCATCTGGAAGTACAAGTGGCTGGCATCCAGGTCATAACTCAAGACTTTGTTCATAAGTTAAAACTAAAATTCTGGTCATAACCCAAGTTGTTCGTATGTCAGGCAGGTCGTAACTTGAGGGTCCACTGTACTAGTTTACATTCCCACCAACGATATAGATGGGTTCCTTTTTCCCTATAGCTTCACCAGCATTTGTTATTTGATTTTTTTGATGACAGCTTTTCTTTCTGGACTGAAATAGTTTTTAAAGAAAACTGACTCTTTGATTCTTGTTACATGGATATGTTCTTTGCTATATAGCAATCCCCCCTCATCTGAGAATATGTTCCAAGAACCATAGCACATCCTGGAAATCATGAATAGCAATAAGCTCTCTATATACTGTTTTTCCTATAAACACATACCTATGATAAAGTTTAATTTATAAATAAAATGATACAGTAAGAAATTAATAACTGTGATATTTAACCTTGGTTGTCAACTTGACCAGATGAGAGACCTCAAAAATTGGTAAAGCACATTCCTGGGTGTGTCTGTGAGGTGTCCATAGAGACAGCTGGCATGTAGGTCAGAGAAGTGTGGGGAAGACATGCCCTGAATGTGAGTGACACCACCCTATAGATTGGGGAAGCTTGCTGGCACATGCATGCTCAGACTCTTCTTGAGCAATGTGTTTTTCGCTGCTGCCATTGCATGTGGAGATCAGACTCCAGATTCTTCAGCCTTTAAACACAGACTTATCCTACTGACTCTCCAGGGGTTTTCTAGGCTTTCTGCCTTGGACTGGGGCTACATCATTGGTTCCTCCTGTTCTGAGGAGTCCATCTTTTTGGACAGAGCAGCTATTGATTTCCTTGGCTCTCCCACAGATGGCCACTGTGGGAACAGACAGACTCTGATTGCATAATCCAATCTAATAAATCCCCTCTTATAATTGTATATACATTCTACTGGTTCTATTCCTCTGGAGAACAATAATAATAATAAAATAGAGCAATATAACCATATACTATAATACAAGTTTATACTCTAGGGCCATTATTGAGTAACATAGGCCACTTGAACACAGTGCTGTGATACCGTAACAGCTGACTTGATGAAAGAGACAGTTATTAAGTTCCTAACAGATGGGTAGTATATTCAATACGGATAAGCTGGACAGTGGGAGATTCATGTTCAGGACAGGACAGAGAAGATAACAAAGATTTCATCATACTACTCAGAATGGTGTGTGATTTAAAACTTATGAATTGTTTCTTTCTAGAATTTTCCATTTGATATTTTCATGACAGACCATGAGTAACAAACCATAGGAAGCAAAACCCTGTGGAGGGACTACTGTATAATGACATTTACTGTATATATGTATCAAACAGTTAAAACTGTGTGCTCTAATGGATCTATCAAGTCATGTCTTTTCAGTAAAAAGCTATTTATCATAAAACACACAAAAAATTTTTTTCCTCTAGTATGTGAACTATATATTAAGCACAATTAAATGTTTTGGGGGTTTCGGTTTGAAAAGTTTTGGGAAATACTGGATTAAGTCATTGAAACATTGAATATTAATAATGAAAATAAACCCAAGGAAGTAGATGAAGATGGGGAACAGGTATTTACTTGTCCTAAGAGCATGTTTTAAAAACCTAACTCTCCATTTAACTCAAAACACAAGCAGAACGTGGATGATGACCTACAGAGACCTTGCTGGGGCTGCCACGGAGAAGTCGCAAAAATGGCAGATTTCAAAGGCTTGATTCTGCCCAAAACTCATCTATGGAAAGGAAGCCCTATACTTTGGGAGAAAATACATCCTTGTTTCTCCTCTCTCTGCTATTGGTAGGTAAGTGCTTGTCCCTTCCTGTTGTCTTGGGGTCAGTGTGACAACTTTAAACGTTTTCAGGCGGGGCAGGCAAGGTCCAGGCTATGAGGTCAGAAGCTCTCAGGTGATTCTAATTTCCCTTCCCACACACTCTGGGACCCACTGGTCTAACACCTGGCTTCTAAATGTCCCCTCCAGGCTTCATATTTGGTAAGAAAACACAAATGTCATGCTATTCCTGTAAAAGCGAACTTCTTCATTTTATAAGGTTACTTTTATGACTCAGGCTTAGTTGGAGACAAACAACTCATTTGTGAATAAGAAATTTCTGTGCTGTTCTTATGTTCTGGACAGAAAAAGCATCAGGATATTACATTATCCCTTAGAATTATCTTATTGCATTTTCAAGGCCAGATAAAGCAAACAGAGTTTATAGGCCAAAAGTCAGTTACCTTCAGATCAAGCTCCATCTAATGGGGTCCAAGGAGATCTTTGCATGTGGACACTTCACTTTATCAAGTTAAAAAGCAGTGGAGAAAAAGAATTCCGTATGTTAACTTCTACTAGGCTAAATCTGGGTAAGAGGGGAAAGAGACAGAGATGGTTCTCCCTTGACTCCTTTCTGGGCTCCAGATGGGGTGGGATCAATTACAAAATATTAGATGTAAGAGGGGGAGGGGCACTGGGTCTCCTCTTTCCTTCTGGGAGGGTAGAAATGGGCAAGGACCTGGCCTGACCCCCTGCACCTGATGCCCAAATGGCACCAGCACCCTTTTAGCTGCTTTCATTTCATTTAACAAAGATTTAATATTTATCCCTAGCAGGACCCCATGCTAGTGCAATGGAGGACATAAAGAGATGTGATGCCTTGCACCCTATAGAAGCTTCTCACTTAATTTGGGAGAGGCAGACATCTGCAGGGTAGAAAGAAAGCTAGCTACTCAAGAGCTAGGATGAAATAGCCTCCAGTCAAGTACCAAGATGGGTGTGGAAGGCAGTGGTCTCAGATGTGAGATTGCCATAGCTGTAGGAGAAAAGCAAGACAAGAGGTGGGAGCAAGAGCAGCCACTACCTACAAACTGTCACATGCCAGGCAGTGTGGGAGGTACTTGCATTGGCCCTGGAACTGGGTGTGGTGGGATAAATAATGGCCCCCAAGGATGTCCATGTCCAAATCCCTAGATTTTATATTGTCAGAGATTTTTGCCACTGTGGTAAAGTCAGAGATCATGAAATGGTGAGATCTTTCCTGGATTATTCTGGTGGGCCCCAGTTCAACACAAGGTTCTTACAAGGAGACAGTGGAGATGCTACACTGCTGGCTTTGAAGACAGGACATGCATCCATGGCTAAGGAGTGTAGGTGGGCTCTAAAAGCTGCAAAAGGCAAGGACATGGCTTCTCCTCTAGAGCACCCAGAAGCAACACATCCCTGCTGACACCTTTTAGCCCAGTGAGACCCATGTCAGACTTCTAATCTCCAGAACAGGAAGTGAATACATTCCTATTGTTTTAACCCTCTAGGTTTGTGGTAATTTGTTGTAGTGGTGATAGGAAGCTACACGGATACAGAAATTACTTGTGATCCCTAAGGTTATGTGGTTCTGTGTGGGCATGTGCCTTGCTATGATAGTGGATTCACATCCATCTTGTACAAAACCATGACACAAGATTCCCTTTAACAACTGTAACAGGTGGCCCAGGGTGGAGACTTGCTATGGCTACTCTTCCCAACCACCGGGGGACTAGCTCTGCAAAGCACTGCAACTGAGGCACTGTCACAAAGGCAAGTTAATGCCGAGTGCATGAGTGTTACTACAACTCTAGAGTGATTTGTTACTTTAATGGAATGAATTGAGATCAAGGGTCAGGGTGGAATTGGGAGATTGTGTGCGTGTAGTTAATGTTTCATGCCTCAATAATATCAGTCATCTAAGGACTGATTATTTACATTCAACCTCCAGCAGAACCACTTAGGTCCTTAAAGAAAGTCTGTAGCCACACCAGGCTCCTGGCGATTAACAATCAGTACCACAACTGGTAGTCTTTATTTGGGGAATTACTAATACTCTCTGGTTACATGCATCCTCAACTACACATGTGAAAGCCAAATGTGGAAAATGTCATCGGCTGGTAAAAAAAAAAGTTTGTAGTTTAAAAACAATTTTATTACAAGATGGTTAAGAACATTCTTATTTGCTATCTTACCGAGTTAGCTTGGGTAACTGGGGCAAAGTGCCAAAGAAGTCAAAGTATTTTTTTGTTTGTTTTATTTTGTTTCACAGTACTGGAAATTGAACCCAGGACCTCTGCACTGAGCTACATCCCCAGCCATTTTTTATTTTAAGATAAAGCATTACTAAGTTATGAATTTGTGATCTTCCTGCCTCAGCCTCCCACAATGCTGGTATTACAGACATTACTATACCTGGCTCAAAGTCATAGTTTTAGTCTCAGATCCTAGTAGCTATTTCCACCCCTTGCTAGAACCAGACTGGGCAATCAGAGCTTGTAGACCAGGAGGCAGCTACTGTGCATTTCAGCATGAGCTGGGCTTGGGAAGGAGGAGAGCCCTTGGCTCTCTGCTAGTATGATGGGTGTGTTCATCTTCCAAAGGCCTGCATTCCCTGCTGTTCCTTCAGATGACTCTAAAAACACATAAGAGTTCCTCATGTGAAGGAAAACATTACTTCATTCTTTTACTTATCTTTTCTCCTGCATATGCACACAGCCTTTTCAATTCTCTAACTTTTGTTTCTCTGGCTACGTGATGTATTGTTTCCCTCTTCTGAATGATCACTCTGAATTATTATATGGGCTGCTGAAGTGAGCACAGTTACTCTAAATTATTGGCAGTAATGGAGAGAAGACTTCAAGAAGAGAGATAATTAGGTGAATTATATTATATTAAAGCACTTTCTGGATGGAAAAGTGATCATGTTTTTCTTAGGAGAGTGGCTGCTCTCCTAGCTGCTGGGTGGCTCCATTTCTTCTCTCAGACCCATGAGAACTCTGGAAATACATGAGCTTCTGCCTCCTGCCCTGCACGGGAGTGGCCCGATGCTTACCCAAACCCCACCCATTTGTCTCCAGACTTGCTTATGCCAGAAATACTTATTCCCTAACTCCATCATGAAGTGCTATATAAACTGGTGAAGAGTAGGCATAAAGATGTGAATCCAACAAAAATCCAAGTTCAGTGCTTTAAAACAAATTGAAAAAAATCAAGTCTCCAAAGCTCTTATTAAACTGAGCATGCCTGAGTCAAGATTGGAGAAGAAAAAGACAAAAAGTAAAAGTAGAGAATTACGTATCATATTCTTTCCAAGTGCTTATATCGCTGTAAGTAAACCAAAGTGCAAATTGCAAGCAATTGCCAATGGACATGTTTTCTTGTTAGACTCCAAGCAGTTCCAATTACATGGCCCTGGGCCTATATCATGCAATAGATGAAAAGTTATACTTACCCATTTTAATTAAACATTTAAGATTTGGCATAACACACACACACACACCCTCCTCTCCCACTTTGCTCAACTGTTTCAATTGTGTTTCCTACTACTGGACTGGTCAGAGACAGTTCCCTTTAAGTGACCGATCAGCAAACAACGGCTGCCTCCCAAATGGGCTGACATTTTCATGTGCACACGGAGATTTCAGCCAGTCTCTGAATGTCTGTGAGAGTCCCTGCTCAGGCTGGGCGTCCTAGAACTTGCTGGGTGGCAAGAGGAGACTCTTCTCAAGTGACAGGGGCATCTGGGAACAAGTGGTACTGGGGGAACCTCAGGGCTGATCCAAGATTTTCTGCACAATGTAAGAAAATCCCAACACCACCCCCACCCACATCTCCCACCTCTCCAACTGTGGTCCTGAATCCGTGCCTTGTGATACCAGAAAAGTAGAAGTCTACTGGTCACAGAAGGGTAATGTAAGGCCAGGAAAGAGATCCGACAGAGATCCGGCACTGGTAGCAAGGGAACACAATCAGGACGCCAAATAAAACAAACCGCTCCCCACCAGCCGGCGCTTCCTTAATCTCCATCGGATTTACTCTCCATGACTACTACCGCATCTCACCACTAGAGGACAACAGTGTTTCTAAAATGAGGGCTCTTGCAGAACCAAGAAATCACAGAATCAAGGAGTTTCTGAGTTAGAAATGGTCTCAAAAGTCACTTGGCCCACTGGTTTTCAAGACTTTTTAAAGCTGCAACCCACATCAAGAACTGAGTTCTTCATCGCAACCTCATTCATACACATATATTGGAAATGCATTTTGAGACATCACTTACCCTTGTTTCTTCTGTAGCACACTCATAATTTATATTCTGAACAATTTCATTAAAAATAACAAAACAGGGCAAGGGGCTACTGCCTCAGTGGTAGAACATGTGCCTAGCACATATGAGGCCCTGGGTTCAATCTCCAGCACTGAAAAATACAACAACTGGACACTACTGAATTAATTTCAGTACTCACTAGTAGGCCCTTAGTTTGCATTGCCCAGCCTCTTGTTTTACAAAGGAAAGTGGTGACCCCTAGAACAGGGAGGCACCCCCACTTCCCTCACCCACCCATCACCGACCCCTGGGGTCTTCCTGGATGAATGGTAGGCCCTCATCCTATCAATACACAGATTGGATAGAGTCCAAACCAGACTTTTGGGGTTCCTGCCATTTTTTCCTTCTTTCCAATGCTGCAGCTGCTCTTGTATTGTAAATGAAGCAGACATTGCTTCAGCTACTACCCTAGGAGCTCTATAAAGAACACTTCTGTAATGCTCACCCAGGCAGCTTCAAAATGAAGCGAATCTCAAAGCCTTTCCAAATGTTGCCACCCTAAGCCTGAATTAGGGCCACAATATCTAACCTAGAGCCTAACACAAATTAGGTACTCAAGAAACAGTGGATGAATAGACTGCCCCCAAGCAGGCATGATGGTAGCACATTTTTCTACCTTACAATTGGTGCATGCATCATCTCATAAGACTCTTAAACCACTGGGTTTTTTTTTGGCAGAACAAGATTTCTATTCCAAATGGGGAAAGAGCCAGAAAGACTTATATGACCTTCTCTACGTTGTGTGGTTCCTTGGAGGCAAAACAGGGCCTGCATTGGGGTTTCCCACAACACCCCACAGTTGTTTCCCCTATTCCACAAAGCCCATGGAAGATCCCTAGTGGGAATCAGCACTCATTCCCAGCCACTCTCCTTTGTCTCTGCTACCCCAGGACCATGGCATGTGCTTGTGGCAAATTTAACACATACCCTGCACTGGGCTGGCTGACTCTTCAAGTTGGGCTTTTCTCTAGTGATAAGGTTTGGGGGAGGCAGAGGAATGATTCACTAAATCATTTCACTAAATTCCTGGGAAAAACAAACTGCTCTGGTCCACAGAGATTTTGATCACTGACCATTTTTTCCAAGGCTCTCATAACTACATAACTTATAAAATCGGGGAGGAAATGTAAAGGCAAACCAGATGTCAATAGGAAATTATCATTTCTTAGGGTCAATGGCCAGCATTCTGCTACTTATTCACTCCTTGTCCCTCTCATACATACCTGCCCTAGTCTAATTAATTCATTTATTTCCTTTTCTATTTAAGGGAGGATTTTTTAAAATTAAGGAAGCTCCTCTTCGTATAAGTGAAGAAAATGAATTTTTATGGAACTTACTCAGGTTGAGAGCTGGTTTGATTATTTTGTAGAAAATGCCCATTGTTTAGAAATTTTTCCCAAGGGAGTGACTAGGTATATGAAAATGTGAGGTATCTCATTATTCTTTCTTTTAAAATGGTCTTGGGAAGAAGAAAAATCCCTGGAATTTGAAAACTAGTGTGCTTTAGAAACTGGGCTGAGTTCTCT
Organism: Heterocephalus glaber; assembly: GCF_000247695.1. The sequence continues at coordinate 36,433,269 of NW_004624730.1, forward strand.
GTAAGAAACCCTGCCTGTGGGTACCCAGGAAGCAAATCTTCAGGGCCCTGTTTAGGCTCAGGAGGCAGCTACCTGTATTCTACCTTGATGGAAAGTTGGAAAATCTGTTCCCCCACTCCTCTATTGGGCTAGAAAAACTGTCCCTGAGATGGCAAAGATGGTTAAAAACAGGTGATGAGAAGAGTTTGCCTTTTCCTATGAACAATTTAATTTAACCTTTCAACAAATTTAGCCTTGTTAGGTGCAGGAATAAGTCTTTGAAAATCCAAGGTGAGCTTCCAAAGGTGAAGATTTTCCCACCTATGTTTGATACCAGGGCTAGGGCAGTCTTAAATGAAAAATCCTACTTGCCACTTTCTAAAACTGCACTTGTTTATATCCTATACTCAGTTCTACATTCTGTGTGGTCATGTGTCTACAAGCTTTGTGGAATATTTGGGGGTTGCGACAAGGAGCCACTGTTGCTTTGGGGATAGTACAGTTCTATAACTTCTGTACTATTTGATGAAAAAAGCAATGTAACTTCACACACAGAGAAGAATACCTACAACCAATACTTTGATATCAGCAACCAATCAACGGGGTTTAAAGTTCTCATTCTTTTGGTGCATACAGAAAACTAAGCCCTGCTCCCCAACACCAGGCCTCACTCCCATTCGATTAGGCAGAGTTAGCACTAGAAGGTTCATGCAGTAGCTAAGTATAAATATCAATCACATTATCCTGAAACCTTTGCACAGTGAGGTGGCCTACAGTTAACAAGAGCCAGGTGTCCACAGTCTTGCATGGGAGCTGGCTCAGAGTTGGGCAGTCAGGCCCAGCTCCCAGAGTTCGGGAGCCACCGGTGGGTTGCGTCCGCAGTGGCGACTCCCATAGAAACCAACTCGTTACCCTCAGACAAGATTAAGTGCTGTCCAATGTCCCCATGCATTTCTCTCTTGGATATGGGAGCTGTCAACAGTCCTGACCGGTGAAAAATGTATGGCCTCGAAAATGCCTGAAGGAAGAGCCAGTTGTCCGCGGACTCTGCCCACCGACGGGCCCCTCCACGCGCTGGACACTCGCGTGGTGTTGAGGCGCCCGCCCCGTTTCCCTACTCGGCTCCCAGATCCGCCGGCGAGGGGGCGCGCACAGATGTTGCTGCCTGCCCCGCCCGCGCCCTCCATGCGCGCCACCGCTCCACTCACCCGCGCGCGGCCCTGCTGCACAGCCGCCAGCAATCGAAGGGCGCTGGGCGAGCCGGCGCGGAAGTTGAGGAAGTGCAGCGCCGCGCGCGCCGCCTGCTGTAGGAGCCCGCGCGAGAGCCCCGCATCCGGGGGCTGCCCTGGCCCCGAGGGCATCGTCGCCGCGCCCTGGAGGGCAAGCAGCACCTGCAGAGCGAGCAGCCGGGCGGCTGGACGTGGGGCCCTCGACCGGGGCGCGGGCGGCTGGGGCCGACGGGGCTGCATGGACGCGGGCGGGCTGGCGCGGCGCTCGAGCGGCCCGGGTTCACCGCGGGCGGTGCCCGCGCCCGGGGAAATAAGGCCACGGCGGCCACACCCCTCCGCCCCCGGCTGCGGGGAGCCCTGGTCGCCAGCGGGCTGCGTCCTCCCCTGTAAGACCGTGGGCCCTACCAAACGCTCTGAGGAGCTGACTACAGCGAAGATCGCCCGGGAGGAAACACACTGGATAAGTTGGGGCCCTCTTACAAAATGGAGTAACTGTTGTTCAGTCTCACATTCCCCACTGATTTTTCACGTAGCTGTGTAATCTTATTCAGCATTATCTTGGTATTCTTGTCTCCATCTTTGCTCTTTCTCGTCTAGCTCACTTAAAGGATGATATTTGGCCTGTTGATTCAAAATCATTAGGCGAACAGATCCTATCCCCACCCTTACATAGGCCATAAGCTCATTAATAATGCATGGGCTGAAAGTCGAAGCTAGTAACAAGATTAACAGGGGTCCAGCAAGGGCAGAAACAAAGGTCCCATTTTTGTTTGGGAGGCTCTGTGTCCTCCTTTAGCAATCTAAATTAATCTTCTAGGGGAACCGTCACCATAATGGCGGAGGGTGGCTGAAGCTGGAAGGTCCCTCTTTCAGGCTCAAAGGAAATAACCCCCAACTTTCGTAGCAAATCTTTTCCCAGCAATGGGTACTGGCACTGAGGGATAACTAAGAAGGAATGGGAGACGGTGCCTTTTCCTAGAGTCACAGTCTAGTGGTCCAAGGGTAGGAGGCCACTTTCCCTGTGGCTCCAGTAATGGAGGTTTTTGAGGAAGTGAGGGGTCCAAGGGGGATCTTCAGGACAGAGTGGGCTACACCAGTGTCCACAAGGAACTGAACATCTGTTCCCCCTATCTCCAAAGTCACCATAGGCTCACTAGGGTTGAGCAGCCACGAGCCTTGGCCCTGTCAATCTTCTTCATCTACTAAGAGGATTTCACCTTTTTCCTTTTGGGCCTCCTTTTTTCTTTTTCTTTTTAGCTTTTCACAGTCCTTCTTAAAATGGCCCTTTTCCTTGCAATAGGCACATTGATCTTTCTCTACTAGGGGTCGAATCCTTCCCTTGTTTTCTCCCTTATTTTTGAGTCTTTTTTCCTGGACAAATCCTCCATGGGCCAAGGCGGCTATGGTCGCTTTTCCCAGCCTCTTGGCCATCCTCTCTTCCGGGGGATCTCTATTGTTAAATGCCTTAATGGCAACACTCATCAACTTTTCTCTATTCTCTCCCTCAAATCCTTCTAGTCTTTGTAGCTTCTTTCTAATGTCTGGGGCTGACTGGGTAACAAATGCCAAATTTATTGCCTGCCGATTTGCAGGGGTGTCTGGATCAATTGGAGTATACGTACGGCATGCTTCCAACAGACACTCCAAAAAGGCAGACGCGGATTCCGCTGGTCCTTGAAAGACCTCGCTTACCTTGCTCAAATTGTTAGGCTTCTGAGCAGCTCCCTTCGGGCCGGCCAGGAGATGCTGACGATAGTTCTGGAGAGCGTCTCTCCTGCCTGAGGTGTTAGTTTGCCAGCGGGGTCAGGTGGATGGGCTTCCAGATGGGCTCGCTGTTGGTCATCTAGGGGGCCTTCCAGTCCACCTAGTACCGACCTCACAGCTTGTCCCCGGATCCTTTCCCTCGCCTCTGAGGTAAAAAGGGCCTGGAGGAGTTGTTGGCAATCATCCCAAGTAGGATCATGGGTATGGAAGATAGACTCTAGGAGAGATCTCAGAGAAGGGAGGATTTTGATGTTTCCAATTATATAAGTCACTGGTAGTAAAGGGGATATAAACACAGTGACCTTGTTCTGTCTCCCGAAAGGGCAAGAGAGGGGCCGAACTAATTTCCCCAGTGGGGACCTCGAAAGGCCCATACACACCCCCAGCTCGTGTGTGTGGGGGAGAAGTCACAGAGTCCGGTGACTGAGGCCCCCCTCAGGGAGAGGAGGATAGAGAGGAGTAGGAGCCGAAGGTTGAACAGATGGAGGAAGGGAAGGATTGTGGGGTCTAGAGTGGGAGCCATCTGAGGGGGTGGAGGATTCCACACAGGGCGGAGGCCCTCCTAAGGGATCCAGGGGGTCAGATTCCTGCGAGAGAACCTGCTTAGGAGCCCAGAGCTTAAGTTCCTGGGGCCCTTTTGGGGCAGCGACTAAAATGCGAGTGTCTGTTCGGAGGGAACAGTGCTGCAGCCAAGCCGGAGGTTTCTCACAAGCCTGAACCCAGATGTCTATGTAGGGAAATTGGTCTGGGTGGCCACGGCAACCAGTGACTTTGCCCCAAACCTCCCGGCAAACACTGGGGTCAAAAGTCCCTTCGGCTGGCCATCCCACCCCGAAAGCTGCCTATTCCAGTTGGCACAGGGAGCGGAGTTTTCCGCAAGAAAATTTCACCCCGTAGTCATCTTCTTGTTTTGGCGAAAAAACCAATCTAAAATTAGTGAGAAAGCAGTCAAGCGGAGTGGACCCAGTAGAACAGGTTCCTCCCATTACTCTGCTCCTGATAAGGATAGGGGAAAAAAAATGTAAAATCAGACATGCAACAGACACAACACTAACGTACAAAAGACAAGACAAATGGGTGCCATGACAAAATAAAACTAAATCTTCCCTTGTTCCTCGTCAGGAACCTCGGGGTCAGGGGAGGCTTCCCTGCTCATCAGCCACCTCACTCCTAACTTAACAAACAGTTGCAACTGGCCGAAAGCTTACCTCCAGAGGTTTTCTGAGGTCTGTGCCTGAGAGTCTCCTGCTGGATCCTGCCACGGAGTCTCGGCCGAACCAGGGGTTCCTACCCGGGGATCTCTCTGAGGCCTCCAGAATGTAAGACCGTGGGCCTTACCAAATGCTCCGAGGAGCTGACTACAGTGAAGATCACCCAGGAGGAAACACACCGGACAAGTTGGGGCCCTATTACAAAATGGAGTAACTGTTGTTCAGTCTCACACCCCAAGCTTCCCGCCGGCTAGGGTAGTGCCTCTGCCGAGGGCCGAGAGTCTGGCCCTGGGCTGTGTGGGGAGAGGGATCAGAGGGGCGGTGGGGCCGCCTCTCTCTGGGAAGCCCGGTGCCACCTCGCACGCGGCCCCCAGCCCATCTCCAGTACTGGCTTCTCCCGAGGTTGTTGCGGTTTCACAGCTCAGGTTTTGGAGAGAAACTGCTTCAGTTGTGCAAGGACTGGGGTTGTGATTTCCCAGCAGGTGAAAGAGGGGACAGGTGGCCAAAAGGGCGGGCCACAGCAGGCATCCGCGGTGGTCACTGTGATCATGACCTGAGAAGGAGAAGTCACCAGGGGGCAGGAGTGAGAGCCCAGGCAGCTGTGAGCACCTCGCATGGCGCTCCCCAGAGTGAGGGAGTCCTTGAGAAATGAGGGGGTCGCTGATACCCAGCTTTGAGCAGGGCTGGTGGCTGAGGATGGAAGCTGGATCCCAGCGGGGTGTGGCAGGGCTGAGGCCTTGGGGAAGGGGAAGCGGAGTGGGGACAACTCTGTAAAGACTCGTGGCAGGGAAGGGACGAGGTAGCCACTGTTTCTAAACCAGACAAGAAAAAGCCCAGGAGAACCAGGAATCATAGAGCATAACTGGCATCACTAGGGACGGGGTCCATCTTTCTCCAGCACCTGCTGAGGCTAAAAGAAATCCCTTTTCCTTGCCAGTAACTGGTTGAGGCTGGAGTGTGTTATTCTGATTGCTCTGCTGGGTGGGGAAGGCCAGGGGGTGATGGGGACAACCTCCGGAAAAGTCCCCCTCCCCTCCCTTGTTCCTCTGGGCATTGTCTGTCTACCACTTGGCTTTCTTTCCACTGTGGGCATTTGTGGGACACCCACTCTGCTGGGGGAGTGAGAGAGAGCAGTCATTTCTGTGCTCCTGGAGCATCTACCAGGTAGGTGTGGCCCAGCAAATGAAACCAAGACAACGTGCCTTGAGTTGGATGCAGCTGCACGCTGTGGAAAATATGAAGGCAGAAGGATAGGGAGGCAGGAGGTGGGTGTCATTTTAAGTAGTAAGACAGGAGCGGGCCTCTGTGGGAAGGGATTTGAGTGGGGATGTGTGCAGGGAGATCTGGGAGGTGGAGGGAAGGGCAGGTGCTGAGGCTAGGAGCAGGAGTCCATGGGGAAGAAGGTGAGAAGGTGCGGATAGAGCCGGGACAGGCTCTGGCACCTCTGAATGTGCCCCCTGGACGTATGTCCTCATCTCACCAGCAGCCTGAGAATGAAGCCCCATTGGCAGAGCAGGAAGAAGTCAGGAACCTGGTATGCCGAGGACAATGTTGAATGCCTGAATCACCTGATCCTGGGGCTCATTGCTTACTGTTTAACTTTGTTGGAGTTTTGGTTCTTGCCCTCAGAGGCATCTTTACGTAGGTAATTATCTCTCCAAATCCAGCCACCTCTTCTGAGGAGTTTTATCAGTGTCCTTCTTGAGAATTCTTCACATCAAGCTTTTATAAAGATTAAAATTTCCTTATTTTACTTTGGTGCTTTGCCCTCTAATGGGTGCAGTAAGTCTGTTACAGGATACCTGATTAGCAATGTGAACTTTTCTGTGGTCTGGAGTGGGAGGTCTCAGGGATGGGTTGGTGACGTGATTCTCCAAAGGGTCTGGGCTCTCTGTCCTTCTGCATAGATGTCCTCAGCTGGTTGGCCTTTTGTCTCTAAATTAGAATTAGGTTCAACAGCATAGAACAAAACCCAGAATGACAGGAGAGAAATGTTTCCTATGTAATGTGTTGGGGGGTGGTCATCAATCTATGGGTGATACTTGTGGATCCATGAAGTTATTAGGGGTCCAAACCTTCTCTAGATCTCTGCTTCTGCATCCTGGGGATGTTGCCCCTTGTTCTCCAAGTCCAAGATAAGTTCTAGCCATTACCAAAAGCTCCCTTTTATGGACTTCTTAAGTCCCATAAGAACTCAATCATAGTCTTTGTTGCAAAGGAGGATGGGAAATACAGTTTTGGTTTAGGGTGGCTCTGTGCCAGAATAAAAGTCAGGAGTTTGTTATTAGGGAAGATTTTTGTTTTATGTTGGGGGTCCCAGAAGCAGGCAAATGTGTACAAATGCTTTGTGAAGGAACTGCTCCCTAAGTCCAATAAGTAACTAGGATGGTGGCCAAGCTAGAATCACAGAGTGGCAGGAAAAGTGGATTCAGTGTGATCTGCAGAAGAGCTCCCAACTAAATTACCCCACAGAGCCATCTCACCCAGGCGGGGAAGCTGGGCCTCCATCCTTCCATGCCTGCCAGTCATTGGCTAACAGCTACACTGGGTGATACAACAGGGCATTCAGGCCTCCTGTAGGTAGTGGAAAGGGGAACAAGAATAGCCCCCTCACAAGACTGCCAGAACCTCAGGATGGAAGCAAAAGCATGCCAGGTGATAGAGGTAGATTCAGAAAGAGGAGTAGGAACTCTGCAGAGCCCCAGCGGGGTCTGCACAGGGTGAGGAGAGTAAGAGGTGAGCAGCTGCCTCTATCACTTAGGCAAGGAAGGGAAATGAGGGTATGACTGGTGCCCACCAGTGCTTGATTTTCAGTAGTGATATTAATCACAGCTGAGGCAGCTCCAGGCTGATCAAGAACGCACATTTTTAATTTTTAAAATCACAACTTTCATTGTATAAACAGGGATTTTTCTGGAACACAGAGTACTTCCTTCACTATGACTGTTTACATTCTTTGCCTATCTTTGGGATTGTTGGCTTTCTGATGGATTTGTAGATACCCTTTCAGTACTAGGAAATTAGGCCTTGGTCTATTGGGTGTGTCACTAGTGTTTTTTTCTCAGTTCATACCACTGTGTGTTTATTTTCTTCCTTGCAAAAATACTATATGCATGGTGATACTGTTAACTACAAACATGTTCTCCAAAAGGGCTATTTTCTTAGGTTACATGTACCTCTCGTGGCCCAGGCCACTCCTGGGAGTTTTCTAGAGAACCCCTTATGGGAGAGCAAGAAGGTCTTAGCCAGAGGGGTCTGCCTGCAGATATTCCTATTAGTGCCCTAATATGGCCTTCTTCTCAATTCCTTACCTGTTTTTGCTCAGGTAACCATGAACATCCCAGAGAATCTAGAGAACTTTGTTTGTATTTTTAAAGAGTGTATTGGTATATGAAACTGTACTGACCATTCATTCATTCATTCATTCATAGTGCTAGGGATTGAACTCAAGGCCCTGTGAATGCTGAGCAGGCTCTGTCATTGAGCCACACCCCCGGCCCTAAGCTGTATTGATTTTAATCAAAAAAATACTAGAGAAGGTGAGAGTAAATTGATAAGACCTGTTTGGTGGGCTATTCATAATGTCTGTCTGTCCAGATGCCTCTTTGTCCAGAGATTCTGCCTTTAGAGCACGTAATAATAAATTTACACATGTATAGAAAGAAGTATGTATGAGCATGCTCATTCCTTGTGTGTATTTTTAACTACTTGAGGGTTCAGAGGCCAAATATCTCATTGTCTGTTCTGCCTTGCTTAGAACAGTACCTGGAACACATGGAGCTAATATCTATCTTTTGAAAGAGTGAAGAGTAAAGGGCTGGAAAAAAATCTAAGTTCCGTAGTTGAATAATTATAATAACTTCATAGAGTGGAATATAGAGAAGCCATTAAGAAGGAGGTAGATCCAGGTGTGTGGATATGGAACCATCTTTAAGGTATTGTGCTAACAGGCAGCAAGAGGCAAAATAGGGCAAATATCATGCTGCTGTTTTCTTGAAAAGAGACAAGACATATAAATGCATACAAAAACTAGAAATTTCCAAGGGTGGGCTCTGAAAAGGCTCACAAGAATCGCAGCTGTAGAATGTAAGATAGGAGTGGAAGAAAAACTTCATCTGCCTTTCTGCAGTGATTGAGCATGGGTTGTAATGTGTATTCCCTATAAAAGAGAGAGAGAGAGAGAGAGAGAGATTTTTTTCTTCTGATAATGTGTTACCCTAGGTAAGTAAAGAAATGAAAAAAATTTTTTTGAATTTTGCAGTACTGGGGATTGAAACTAGGGTCTTTGCAATGACCTATATCTCAACCCCTCCCTTTCTTTGACAGGGTCTTGCTGAGTTTCCCTGGCTGGGTTTGAACTTGTGGTTCTTCTGCTCTGCTTACCAGAGTGCTGAGATTATAGACATGCAATACCACGGCTGGCCAAAATATGGTATTTCAGGGTGCACTTCATACTAATATCTCCCATGGTAGAACGACCCACCACTTATACCGGGGCTTTATAATTCTGTCTTCTTTATTCACCATACAGCTAATGCTTGTTTTTCTTCTGAGTCAAGCATTCCACTCTTCTTTTGCCTCAGGCTTAGCCATATTTTCCCACATTAAAACTTCTAGGAAAGGAGGCCATGAGTTAATTCATACTGCTCCTCCTGGGTGTATTTTCATTTAAATAGAGACAAGCTCACGGAACTGACTGCAGGCATTGGTAGCTCTGCAGTGTGCTATTAGGCACCCAGCTGCCCTTGAACATCTGTACCCACCTGTTTCTTCCCGCTCCAGTGACATAAACCAGAGAGCAGAGAAGAAGGACCTTGAGAGATGCTAGCTTTCTGTTTCCTTGAATTAGCCCAGGCTGCCATAAAAAATACCACAGGCTGGGTGGCTTACACAAAAGAAATGTATTTTCTCTCAGATTGGAAAACGGAAGGTCAGGAGGATTGAGGTGCGTGCTGATTCACTTCCTGGTGAGCACCCCCTTTCGGGCTTGTCTTCATGCTGTGTCCTCCCATGGCAGGGGGAGAGAGCAAGCAAACTCTGGCATCTCTCCTTTATAAGGATGCTAGTCCTGGTATAGGGGCCCCACCCTCATGACCTAATCCAGTTCCCTCCCAAAGACCCCAAGACCCGCATCCAAAACCATCACGTGGTGGGTTAGGTGAAGTGCATGAATTGTAGAGGGACACAGTTCAGTCGATAGCATAGTAAGTACCCTTCCTTTCCAGAGGGGCTGGGATATGTCTTCTCTGAAAATGGCTAAATATCAGGGGCTTATTAAAGTACTCTTGCCAAGGGACCTGAGAGAATTGGGCATGTGGGGACCTGGTAGTGGTATGCAGAGGAGGGCATGGTGGCCCTGCATCCCAGCTATCCATGGCTACCTCTGGCAACCCCTGGCTCCTGGAGTAAGAGGATCCAGGAACCAGGTCCCATGTGCCTGTGGGCCTATGTTTCCTGAGCCAAGCTTCAAGAATTCACCAAGAGCAGGTGAGGCTGAGTGGGCCTCCCAGCAGCTGTCCCTTCTTTCTCTTGGTGCTGCTCTGATGTTCACTTTTGCACTGCCTAATCCTGCCCATGTACTCCCTGGGGGCCCTGGCTAGGTTCTCACTGCCCCCAACCATCTTTTCCCCATCTTTTCCCTCCAGGTCATTGTGGGGATAAAGAGATAGGCTCAGAGCTCTTTTTTGGTGAGTCATGAGGGGTCTTGCACTCTTTTGAGAGAACATGCTTGCCCGTCTCCTCCTTTCCTGTGAGAGGAAGCCTCTGCCCAGAAGCTGCAGGTACTGTCTTGCCTCTCTGTAGGGAAAAGTGAATCTCACCTGGTTCCTTGGACCCACATCTTGTATGTTCTAAGGGAAACTTGTTAGGCTCTGTAAATGTGCACATACCCTGTGCTATGTTCCCAAACCCAGAATGTTGGTCCCCAATCCCCTGAAGGCACATGACTATTCACAGAACACCATGCCTTCCTGACCTTCCCATGAAGGTGCTTGGGACTCACGAGGAATTCATAGTGTCCTAAATATGGTGCCCATAACCTTCCCAAGGCTCATGCTGGCTGCAGTGAGACACTAGAGATGGTGTGGTACTTGGGAGTAACTTGGGGCTGGAGCCTGTGGTGCTACACTCACACCCCTCCCTGGCCCCACTCTCCAGGGAAAGGCAAAGGCTGCAGTGCAAAAATTCTAGAGCTGTGGTGGTGAAAATTTTAGAACTTTCAGTGATAACAAATAGCCGGCTGCTGCACATGTGCCATAGGTTCACCACCACTGCTCTAGAGCCTGAAGACCTGGGCTGTGGTGGAACAGCTAAGTAGAGTTTTCTAAATCTTGAAGTAAGGAGGAAGCCTTTCCAGCTGAATCCAGTGGGACTGAATTCTTTGAGGATGCAGAACTAGAGATGAGGTTCTTTCTAAAAGAGATGCCACAGGAAACCAGGTGGCTGCATTTCCTCCAGTCACCAAGGATGAATTTTACATGACATAGTTTGGGAAGAGACTAACTAGGATATGTTTGCAAGCCTCAATATCCAAGTGGATAAGGCAACCAACAATGTCCAATAAAACTTTCAGATGAAAATGATCAATGTCTGTGCTAGATACAGGTGGCTTCCAGGAGCTTCACATGTAACAAGTGTTGCTGCAGAACTTAAATTTTGACTTAATTTAAATAGATTTAAATATATATAACCATTTGTAGTTGGTTATTACTGTATTTAAGAGCATAGTTAGAGACAACAGACTTTTCACTGTAGCATTTATGTGAAGAAAGGGAAAGTAGTATTTTGGAGACATAATGTAGTGTTTCAGACATAATGCTGGATGTTTTCTCTCCCAGAATTATCTCAGAAATCCCCACCAATTAGAGGAGCAAATGGGTCCAGAGAGGGGTTAAGTATCTTCTCAAATTTGCATTAGCAGCAAGCAAACAGGGAAGGGAATCAAGCTCAGATTTGGCCTGCACAGGTACTGTTTTACACATTCCTCAACTGGGGAGACTCAAGGTGGGTTTGAGGGGTTAGGAATATGCAGCAAAATAAATTGAGAATTCTTCAAGAGAATTCTGAAGGAGACACTCAATCCTTAGAACCCAACCATTAATGAGAGCTACATTTTATTCTGGTTGACGTGTGGGACATGGAATAGAGCCTTGGATCTGATGCCGAGGAGGCATTTCTATTCACATCCCCATGAGCCTGCTTGGACTTCAAGCCCCCTGAGGCTGATGAGTGGTCCAGGAGGAGCTCCATAGCCTGGGCATTAGGATGCTGTGTAGATGTTAGGCCAGCCAGAAACTGGTAGCTTCTATAAAAGATGAAAATATCTCAATACTGGCTGTTAGCAAAAGTACACAGTGGCTAGCCTTTTTGTTCCATTGCTTTTGATGTGGAGATACAAGCTGGAGAAGATTAATAGAATTGTTACATAATTCTGTTCTGCCATACTTTCACATGGGAAACTCAAAGTACTTCAGTTTACATAGATTTGAGAAAGATTGTTTCTCTTGCAAAGATTTGACAAGCCCACTTTGACACATAATCGCCAACAGATGATTTTTCAAACATAATAAAATGAAACTTGGTCACTAACGCCATTTAGATTTTGCAGTTTTCCAAAGTAAGCCCTCATTTTTGACATGTCATGCTAGTTAAGAGCACAATGTCTATATAGCTCAATTATATATTTTCTGGTGAATTTGACATGGCATTTTGCTTTCCATCAGTCATTTAAGACATGTGCCATTCCAAGAATGAATCAACATTCTCCTTGGCTACCTATAAATGGATTCCAAATAAATTACAGTTTAGGACTGTTTTAGTTTTGCAACCAGAGCATTTGATAAAGCTTGACATAATAAACTCTGTTCTTTCCTGGTTAAGAAGATGCTATATTCATTACAGTGTGAATAAAGGATTTTAAAGTCCTTTTCCCCCTGAGAATTTTTAAATTTTTGTTCTTTAAAGAAATTTTCAGAGAAAAATCCATTAACAGTTGTTCATATTTGTAGGTTATATGAACTTGGAATGATTGACTTATGAAAATGCTTGTGACATTAGTGTTTACTAGTCAGATTTGCATAGACTTGTTATCAGGGTGACGAAACTCAATTCCTCATACCAGACAGAAGGCATCTGCCCACGGATGGCTACTGTGGGCCTTGGCCTTGATAACAGGACAAAGGCTTAGGTCACATTCTATTTTTCTCCTCCTCACCATTCTTTCCACAGATTGCATGACTATATATATATATATATACACACACACACACACACACACACACACACAATAGATGACACAATCACCTAGATGACTTAGAACACATAAATACAGACCGAAGTTGGGTAAGTTGCTTGGAGCATAATTGCAGTGGTGAATCTTCAAGTTGGGGAGCTAATCAACAAGAGCTGGATCTGTGGGGCTTCAGTAAGATCAGCAAGTTGTGAGATGAACAAGGGGTATCTGTTTCACACAGACAGGATGGCTTGAGAGATTGAAAACCAAACAGCACAGCACTGAGGAGGCTGGTTGGAATGGCATCAGTGACTTCCCAAGGTTAAGGGAAAAATGGAAGTCCTCAAAGCCCAGCAGAAGGGATCTGTTCTTAAAAATGTCTCAAAAGTTCCTGCATGCCTGGGCTAAAAAGAGCTTATAGTGTACTTGATAAGTTGGATTGTATAACGTTATTTTTTAAACAAATGCTAGTGCAAAAATATTTTTCTCTTCACAGGTAAATAACAGAATTATGATGAAGATTTAGTATAAGGGGGTATTATTGACTAAAGTGAAATCCTGTCTTGATTCCTAAATAATGAACAAGTATAGCACAGTGCAAAGGGCTCTGACCTGAGGGTCAGAAGGAATGGCGTCCAGTCCCAGCTCAATTATCCATACTGGCTCTGTCTCTTCTGTGTAGAAGGCTGGGCGTGGGATGGATTACATGATAATCAGAGGTAACACTCAATTTAAAGTACTTTGGTTTTATGCTCCTTTAGCTGTGCCTACATAGCCTTGCTGAGTTGTCCTTTCTTTGGACTAATCTCAGTAACATCTCCCTGCCTCCTCTGTTTTATGTCTTATGTCCTCTTAACCACCATGCAGTTACTAAACATGGGCTCATTAGCAAATGGGTTTTTAAAAATCCAAATTCAGAAAAGATTAATAGTTTAATATGCCTGTATGAATTAAATAAAACAATTGAATGTTTTAAATTTGATAATTTATATGACTCATTTTAAATTGTGAGAAAACTGACGTAGCAGTCAGAATAGGATATATTGCAATAACAGTTCCTGCAACTTGGAGCTTAATAACCAAAGTTTATTCGTGAGTCTCACAACTGGCTGGGGGTTCCACTGTATCATCGACATTGTCCATGCTTTATGGGGTGGACTATAGAGCAGCCTGTGATAGAGCTTTGCTCATTGTTATGACTGAGGGAAAAAGAGAACAGGGTAAATCATGCTTACACTCTTGAAGTTTCTCTCTGGGAATGACACAGGTCATTTCTGCTCACCTTTTATGAAAGCATGTCATATGACCATGCCTAAATTCTCCAGGGGATGGGAAGGTACAACGTCATTATGATAATCAGGAGGTGGGGAGGTGGAGAGCTGGAAATAATTGGAATAGCACAAATACCAACCATAACATTGATTGCAACATTCTAATGAGCAGCCTTTCATATAAACAGTGGTGGTGAACCTATGGCACATGTGCCACAGTGGGCTGTTTGTTATCATTGAAAGCTCTGAAAGGTTCACCATCACTGGTATAGTATATTAGTCAGCTCAGGCTACCATTTGAAAAATACCACATATTGGAGTGTTAAAACAGTAGAATTTATTTTCTCACAAATCTGGCGGCTAGAAGTTCAGTAACAAGGTGTAGGTATGTTTGGAGGCCTCTATCGTTGACTTGCAGATAGTCTACCTTCTGTGTATGTGTATTTTCTAATCTTGTCTTCTTGTAAGCAGAAAGATACTGGAGTAGGAACTACCTTAATGACCTCATTTTAACTTAATTACTCTTTAAAGACACTATCTCCAAAGAGAGTCACATTCTGAGGTCCTGGGGGTTAGGACTTCAACATATGAACAGGGTTGTTGGTGGTGGTGGTGCATAATTTAGCCCACAGCAGAGATAATGTTAAAATTGGAGGGTTGTCTCAATAATTGGGGCTATAATAATTATAATAATAGCCAAAACTTTTTCATACATCTTATCTTTATGTTTGGTGCCAAAAAGTCTGGCAAGATCTGTATTTGCAAATAAATTATTTCTTTTTAAAATAAAAATTGTGCTGACATAAAAAATTCAGATTGTCAGCAAAATAGGTTTTGTATTTTTTTTTTTTGCAGTTACAGAGTGGTATTCAGTTAATGAAACATTTATTTCATTTAAGTTGCATCAGCGACATACCATCGCCATAAATGGCTAATTTGTGCTGTGCATCACCAAGAACCTGCTTCAAATTTCCATGCCAGTTCATAACCCCGTTCTGTACTGGGTGAGGTTAGTGGCTACTGAAAATGTCACCAGGACAGGACCACTAAAAGACATATTTAGGTAGCACATTAGCTGTACAAAAAAGTCCTTGAATAGTCACACAGCCTTATATTTTATTTTATTTTTTCTTTAAAAGCAGTGAATTGTGCACAGGAGGTTACATGCAATTCAGACAGGGAAAAAAACTGTGCTAAACCTGATTTTTAATTATCTTCATCATCTTCAACATCTTCCTCTTTTTATTTCTTTCTCTTGCTTTTTTCAGTCTCCATGGTTGCTGTGGTTCAGCAAACATGATGCAGACATCACGTTTTGCTTATCTCAGTAGGTAGGAACCTCCCTTATGTAATTTGCTTTTGGCTCTGAATTCCTCTGCTCATAGGCTGCCTGTCATCTGAGGTCTTCTTCCACATGGCTCCCAGTTCCTTTGCAGCGTTAGCAGTGGGTGGACTAGGCTGTTCTCCTTTGGGCGATGCTCAGGACAGAGCAAGAAGGCCAACTGAGGACACTTGGGTGCACAGGAATCTTTGAACTTGTTTTTTGTTTCCCCTTTAAGAAGATTATAGGCTTTTATGCCTCTTTTATAACAGGCTTTGTCTTTGCCACACATCCAGATTTTCCTTTCTTCTTAGCAGACATGGTCTCCCATCTCTCTGAGTTCTTCATAGACAACTCTGGCAAGCAGACAGAAGCACTGGCTGCTGCTCCTGTGCACCTCCTGGCAAGTTTGTAGAAAGAATGCATATAAGAACATTTTTCCTCTTGGCTTCTTAGCTTCTTCTTTGCCTGTGTTTAGGTTTTTTTCCTCAGTAAGGCACAGAGTTGTCCAGTGCCCATCTGGCTCTCACTTGCCCTGGCACTGTTTCTAGAGAGCTCATTGTACTACAATGCCTATCATAAATCATTTCTTGCTATAACCTTCAGATAGAGTGAAGCTGAGCACTGAGTCTAGATCTCATATCCAACTCTGTCTTCATCTAACCTTTGTCTTCCACAATGATCAGGGGAAGTATGTTTTCTTTCATTACTGTGAGTTTGAAAATCAGCAAGAGGGCCTTGAGGCAGCCACCTCTGTGGCCTGTCCTTTGTGTAATATCTCAGGACCTGCACGTGGGCAAGCTAGTTAGTAACAAGAATAACCTAAAGAAATAATAGTCTTTGTTCTTGAGATTTGCAGAACTGAAAAGCACCTCATGAGCAGGCAGTTAGGCTCAGATGTGTATCATCTGGCCCACCCCTGTAAGAAGGTTCCCAGATGTCTGCAATCAGCTTTCACCTACTCTGAGAAGGCACTCATCAATCTGAAAATACCCATCACCATCCATATAAACCACTTCTAAATCAGCTTCCTGGCAAGGTGGACTTCGTGAAAAGAGTGCTACTACATCTTCTTGTCCATTGGGTTCCTCAATAAAGTCATGTTCCTTGCCTCAACATCTTATCTCTCCTCTTAATTGGCCTATGTTGGAATCAGCAGCTGGACTTGGGTCTGTTAACAGGAGGACAGATACAAAGAGATGCTACGATTAAAATAAAAATGTAAAAATTTAACTGTAGGTGTAAAAAGGTTTTTCCAATTCACCTCACATCCTAAACTCTCTCTGAACACATTACATACCATAGAATCCAGGCAACTGATTTAAATTTTTACTGATTTTAAAATTTTACCTGTGATAGGTGTTAGAAAACCAAAAACATTATTATTTTTGAACAGTTCCTTGCTATTAAAAATTGATCTATATACTGGTTCTCAGATGTCAGCTTGCATTAGAATCCTCTGGAGAGCTTGGTGGAACACAGACTGCTATGCTTACCCCAGATGCCCCGAGTCAGTGGGGATGGGACAGGCTTGGCCTCCTGCAACTGTGACAAGTTCTGGAGATGTTGATGCTGCTATTCCTGGTCTGTGCACCAGACTTTGAGAAGCACTGGTTTAGGAAGTTGTGGTTAAAGAGCTGGGAAACCTCTTCTCAGCTTCCTCCTGGCCTCTGCATGACAGTGTGTGAGGTGCTGAGAGGCAGCCAGTTTAATGTGGGCATGTCACTGACAGTCTAGTCATAGGGAGACAGCATTCGAGGAAGTCAGAACTGTGAGTGGCATGTGGTCTAAGCAGGACTAGCTCTTTAGGATTCCTCAATCCCTGCACAACTAAGTAATATGAGCCCTCTGCACAAGGCCTACTTCTTCTGGCCCAGTCCTTTGGTTGTTTTGTTTTTGTTTTTAAAGCAGAGGGTCATGGTAGAATATTCTTTTTTAACAGTTCTGCCAATTCCACCAAAGTCTTCAGAAAAAAGTCTTACTCAATCCTTTTTCTATTCCCAATCATGCTGTTTCTCATAAACAAGAATGTCCTGAGCCCAGTGCCATGACCACTTCTGTTTTGGGAGTCACAGAGCTCCTTGGCAGGCATAACACCATGGCCTGTACTCTCTTCTCTTTTTAACATCCTTGGCCTTCTATTTTGGACTGCACACTCAGATTACACCATTTAGACTGGCAGGCGCTTAGCTCCCCAATAAAGAGCTGACAAAGTGACAGGTAAATATATCTGAGAAAGTGGCTGAGGCAGACACTGCTCTCTGTCCTGTATCTGTTCTCCTTTTCTTTCTTACTGTGATGGGATGAATCTCTGTGTTCCCCTCAAAGTTGTATCTTAAAATCCTAACCTCCAAATTGACAGTGTTAGTAGGTGGGGATTTGGGAGGTGGTAGGGTCATGCGAGCAGAGCCCCCATGAGTTAAATGCCCAAATAAAAGAGGACTGAGAGTGACACCTTGTCCCTCCCACCACGTGGGGACACAATGAACAAGAGCTGACCGTAAAGCAGAAAGGGGTCCTCACCAGACTCTAAACCTGCTGGCACCTTGATCTTGGACTTTCAGCTTCTAGAACTGTGAAAAGTAAATTTCTGTTGTATATAATGCCAACCTCTGTATGGTATTATGTCATAGCAGCCTGAGTGGACTAAGGCTCTTACTGGCCAGATCTCAATGTGCTTCAGAGTGGTGATATATCAGCTAAATACAGTGCCAGTGTCCTTGTAGTAGAGGCAGCTGTGTGACCTGATACTGGCCAATGCTATGAAAAAGTTTCTGAATGGGTTAGAAACAAGTTTCTACATGGGGGTTACTTTTGAGTCTCACTCAACAGGGATGCTCTTTTACCCATTGCCTTTCAGCCTTCCCCTTTCTTTCTGGAATGCAGATGCTAGGCTTGGAGGTGAAGCAGCCACTCTGTTACAAGGAAAGTCACACACCGCTGACTTTGGAGCAGAAAGATAGAGCCTACCTCTTTAGTGACACCACCAGCAGGTGCTGAACTCTAGATTTGCTCTTTTTTAAGGAAAGAAAAACTTACTAGATTCAGCCTCTGTTTGTCAGGTTTTCTGCTATTTACAAACACTCTGTGTTGGGTAGCATGGAGCCTGAGAAAGAAGAGAAGTGATTGTGGAGGGTCAAGTGAGAGTTCCTGTCACTGATGATCATGGTAAGAATAAACAGAATAGCAGCAACATTAACCAACATTTCCCAGGCACTGGCTAGATGTTTGGCCTTCACTGAGACATTTTACAGATGAGAGTTTTTAGTAACATGTCCAAGTCACACAGCCAAGAAAGATAAAGCTGGATGCAAATTTGTGCCTGTGTGACCTGCACCCTTCGCACCCCGCATCAGGACTCTGATTCTCAGCCTGTTTATGGTGTCTGGTGTTGGGCCTCAAGGCTCCTGTCCATGCTCATGGTCCTCCTGAGGCAGGGTCTTCTGTGCCCACCCTTTCCCTGACAGATGGCGCTGCCACTCCAGGACTGGGCTGGGAGTGAACAGCCTCCGCCTCTCCCTTACCCTTTCTTTTCCTCTCTGGTTTTGCCTTGCAGAATGGTCCTCCTCAGTGTGCCTCTCTTCCTCCTGTTCCCTGCCTCATCAAAATGCAAACTGAATGCGATCTTCTTAGTTTTGGTTCTTTGGAGTTGTAAACATGTCCTCTCTTTGCCTTGTATCTTTCTCATTTCGTGTGAGTAAGTTTCAAGAACCCAAAAGACACTCTTCTGGAAAGATAGGTAGTGGAGGGAAACAATATACAGTCTAAGAAAAATTATGTATTACATCTATAAATTATAGAACTTTGGGGTTGAAAGGAATCTTGGCCATCAAACAACATCACCATTTCCCCAGAGGACTGCAAAATCAGGTTGGGCTGGAAAGGGCGTGGGAGAGCTTGAGAAAGCTCCACAGAAAATACATTGTGTCTCCCAATAATGTTCATCTAGTTCCCAAATAGATACCATGGTGATTAATATAACATAGATGGTTTTTAAAGCACTACTGAACTTCTGACCTTAGAGGTTTTTGATGATGATCAATTTTCTGAGAGAGAGAGAGAGAGAGAGAGAGAGAGAGAGAGAGAGAGAGAGAGAGAGAACACGTGCTTCTCCTCAGACAGACCTGCAATATTTTCTGCTTGTTTGTTGAGAAAGCTCCCTTGGAGCCTCAGAACTATTCCTATCTTTAGTCCAGCTCTACCTCTGGGAAACTTCTATGGCTGTCATGAACCTCTATAGTTAAGCTAAAACTTAGCCACTCCCACATTTGGAAATCATAGTGTCCAGGCTCCTCTTACCTTATTCTCACCTTGTCCTAGGATGAACAGCTCATTCTGGTTTTCCTGGGCTGAAAATGGAAAGTTCTGGGTCTGGAAACCCTCCCCATTCTGGACAAACCAGAATGGTTGGTCACACAACCTGTAACTGTCTACACTTTTTCAGGCTAAAATGTTTGTAGTAGGATCTACATCGTACTATGAGATGTCTACATCCTACTATTCTGATGCCCCAATTTGGCTCAAACACCTGTTTGTCAATGTCACTTTTAATATGTGGCATCTAGAACTGATGGAAATACTCAGTACTGAATTGAGTAGACCTTCTGTAAATGTAATTTTTAACCTACTGTACCATACCATTGGCTATAATTTCATTGTGACCAAATCAAATCACAGGGATATTCCATCAATTTCTGTCAATCTTCTTGACCCCTGCCTTGTATTTAGACTGCAACTTTCTGACCCAATAGTGGTTTATTCTTTAATTTATTCTAGTTTACATTGGCTTGGGCTTAGTTATCATCTCTGCTTAGGTGATGTGCATTGGTGATCTCAACCAGGTATGTAGCTTCTGAACATTTAGTAGTCACATCTATGCCCTTATCCATATTGTTGATTTAGATATTTAAAACAGAGTCCCAGGACACACCACCAGAGATATCCATTTAGATTAATGTCATGGCAGGGATTTAGCTCAGTGATTCTGCCACCTGCCTCACAAGTGCAAGGTCCTGAGTTTGATCCCCAGTACCAAAAAAAAAAAGTAGATTAATGTTGTCAGTCAATAACCTGTAGTTTCCTGTTCAGCCACCAAGGGGTAGATCTAATTATGTTTTAGCCCTGGGGTGGAGATATCATGAGGCTTTGGGCACACACTGATGAAAAACTGAGATCTCTGGGGAGCTGAAGCATATTCCAGAAAGGCTAGTGTGTTGTCAGTCAACACCCACTTAAAGAGTACAGAACACTGAGGTGTTGACCCTATAATTATATGGGTGGTTTACGCCCAGTCAAGGCCTAATCCTCGGTTGACTCCATTTTTGCCACTTAATGGCCTCTGAGTCCCTTCCACTCATCTGTAAAGTTCTGGGAAGTTCAGATCAATTTGGTTAATGTTTCAGTACTTTATTCTGCCACAGGAAGAAATTAGAGTAGTGGGGTGTAGTCTTAAGTGTAACCTCTTAGAACTTGTTTTTAACTTTTTGTTTCTATACTTATAATCTTCCTTTAAAAATGAGAAAAATGCCCAGTTCTTGGGCATACACCATCCGTGTAACTAGAACCAGTCAAGATGGGGATCAAGCCCCTCACCTTGAAGGGCTCTGGGATTTCTTTCCAGGCTGACCCCTCCCTCGCCATTCACATGTCTAATGCACTGACACTCTGACAGGTCTTAGACCCCATGCAGATACGATTAGGAGGATAAATATCCTACACAAAGAAAATCAGGCAGATATGGGTACATGATTTGAAGACATTTGCAGTTTGAATGTTGCATCTCCCTCCATGGCACAGGTAACCATGTGCTCACTACCTTGTTTTCCCACATTAACCATGGCATGATTTTTCTTTGAATAGTGAATGTCATACCAATTGAAACTTTTTTTTCTGTGTGGTAACTTATACCCAGAGTGTTTTAAAAATATGTGTGTAAAATAAACCTAAAAGGGACAATTGGTTTGGACATGAGTCTTGGTAAGTACACAAGAGACAGTGTTGTGGTCCATGGTTGACAGGACTGTTCCATGAGGTCTGCAGCCAGCAGACACACAGTGCAGGAGTGACACTGGCTTGGCTCCACCTACTGGTTCATGTTGGCTTCTGTTTGTGAACCTGCCTTGCAAGAGCATCCCTGCCTGTGCTGTGGTTGGCACACGTGGTGTCTGTAGAGTATGAGTAATTGGTGCTGTCTGACCTTGCTAATAACCAAGGCTACTCTGTGGCAGGAAATGAACTGAGCTGGCCCATTCAGGTGGATGGACCACTTTATATAATTTCTCTTTGTGAAGAGTAGTCGATGTTTATTACTATGATGGCATAAGAACACACTGGGAAGTTCTTTAAGTCTGATAGCAAATTATATTTTATCCATCTTATCTTAAATTCAGATTTGCTGTTTGAGAGGTTTGATTTTATGTGTCACTTTGACTGGGCTAAGGGATACCCAGGTAGCCAGTAAAACATTGCTTTGGGGGGTATCTGTAAGGCTATTTTTGGAAGAGATTATTATTTGAGTTGGTGGGCAGAGTAAAGAAGACCCACACTCATTAGCATGGATGGGTCTCATTCAATCTGTTGAGGGCCCAGATAAAACAAAAAGGCAGAGGAGGGGTGAACTTGCCTTTGCCAGAGCTAAGGCTGAGACATCCATCCCATTCTGCCCACAGCGATTGGTGCTCCTCACTCTTGATCTTTGCACTTGGAGAGAGACTTACATCCTTCCCTGGTGCTCAGGTCTTTGGGCTTGGAATGGAACTATACCACCAACTTCCTGGATTTCCTGCTTGTAGGCAGCAGATCGTGGGTCTTTTCAGATTCTGTAATCTGTCCTCCCAATAAATTCATTCATTCATTCATTCATTCATATTCTCTCTCTCACTCTCACTTTTGCTCTCTCTCATTCGGTTTCTGTTTCTCTACAAAATCATAAGTAATATAATGTTTACTATTGTCAGGTGCTATTCAGATCCTTGGGTAGCAATGAAGAAACAGAAGTAGTAACAACAACCACCATGATCATAATAGTGACCATTAACTGACTGCTAACCACACTGGATGCTGTGCTGAGGAGCTTATATAGATCATTGCAATTAATTCTCATGGCAGAACAATTTATAGATGAAGATATCAAAGTTAGACAGATTAACCTACCAATAGGGTGAACATGTTAAAAACAGATTTTGTACCAGGTGTACTAGTCAGTGTCCTAGGAGAAAATAGACAGCATGTTTAAATTGGGTAATCAGAGGTACATGCAGTTAGGGTATGGGCAAGGTTTAGGGAAACTCTAAGTACTAATAACAGTAGCAGCTGCTGTACCCTTGGGCAGATGGAGCAGAGGGGACCTGGAGGGAGGGAGGCCAATATAAAGGCCCTTTTCACTAGCTGTGATGTTTTATGGAGAGTCATGGCCAGCCATGGGGGCCTCTGTGAAAACTGGGAGACAAGATGATCTTCCTCACACACTTCTCTGCCTCCACTGGGCTCTCTACGGAAAAACCCAATGGAAGCAGAAGGCATGGGAACCCTGCTGATGTAGCCAATCACTTAAGAATTTCTTCTGTCTATGGTTTTCTCACTTCATTTATACTGATTTTGCTCTTACGTATGTCTTAAATTTTAATATAAGCAAATTTATCCTTTTTTCATAATTTGTTCTTTTATGTCTTACTTAGGAAAAATTTTTCTTACTCTAATGTCATAAAAATAGCCTGTTGAAAAATAAAAAAGAACCAACAACAGGAAAATAACATGACGATGATAAATCAGTACATATCAGTTATAACCATCAATGTTAATGGCCTCAATTCACCAATCAAAGAAATAGACCAGCAGAATGGATTAAGAAGCAAAATCCAACAATATGCTGTATACAAGAAACACACCTAACTCAAAAAGAAACTCATAGACTGAAAGTTAAAGCATGGAAAACAGTTCTCCAGGCCACAGGAACCCAGAAAAAAGCAGGGGTAGCAATCTTATTTGCAGACAAAGTAGATTTCAAACCAAAACTAATTAAGAGGGACAAAGATGGTCACTACATCCTTGTAAAGAGAACAATCCAAGAGGAAGAGATGACAATCATAAATATTTATGCACCAAATACTAATGCCCCCAACTATACAAAACAAATATTAAGGGACATGAAAAACCAAATAAGTACTAATACAATTGTAGCGGGGGACCTCAATACCCCACTACCACAAATAGACAGATCATCTAGACAAAAAAATCAACAATGAAATATTATAACTGAACCAAGCTTTTTTTTTAAAGTTCTTTTATTGGTACATTTTAGGTATACAAATTGTCTAAATTTATCATTGGGTGCTTGTACCTGTACATGATGTATCTTGGTTCTAATTTTTTCCCCACTACCTGTGCGTCCTTCACCCCCTCCACCTTTCCCTATTTACATAGACATCATTTCCATTTTTTTTTCTTTTCTTGTAGTTTTTCCTTTCCCTCTTTTCCTTTCCCCTTCCCCTCCCTTCACCCCTTCAGCTTTGGACCTTTTTTCCTATTTCAAATTACCAATTATTCATTTTAATCATTTTAACCCTTGTTTACACTATCAGTTTCTCACAGTAGAGAAACTACTTGGTATTTACATGTGTGTCCTATTTATTTCACTTAAAGAGTATGGCCTCGATATGCATCCATTTAGCTATAAATGACTCTAATTTCTCATTCTTTGTGGCTGAGTAGTACTCCATTTTATTAAAAAAACCACATTTTCTTTACCAGTTTCCAGTTGATGGGCACTTGGACTGCTTCCAAACTTTAGCTATTACAAACTGTGCCACTATGAACATGGGTGCACATATATCACTGTGGTATGATTCTTTTAATTCTTTGGGGAAGATCCCCAGCAGGGGAATAGCTGGGTCACATGGGACCTCTAGTCCTAGTTCTTTGAGGTATCTCCATACTGATTTCCACAGTGGTTGCACCAGTCTACACTCCCATCAGCAGTGCAGAAAGGTTCCTTTCTCCCCACACCCCCGCCAGCATTTGTATTGGTTGATTTCTTGATAGCAGCCACTCTTTCTGGGGTGAGGTGAAATCTCAGTGTTGTTTTTATCTTCATCTCTCAAATGACCAGTGACGTTGAACATTTTTTCATATATTTGCTACTTTTACTTCTTTGTGTGAGAAATGTCTGTTCATTTCAGATCCCCATTTTTGAATTGGGTCTTTGAATTTGGGGGGTCTGGTTTTTTTCAATTCTTTATATATTCTAGATATTATTCCTTTGTCTGAGGTACAGCTGCTAAAATTTTTTTCCCATATTGTAGGTTGTCTGTTAGTTCTGTTGGTGATTTCTCTTGCAGTGCAGAAGCTTTTTAATAAGATGAGATCCCAGTTGTTGATTCTTTCTGCTAGTTCCCGTGCTGCTGAGGTCTTGTTCATGAAGTCTTTTCCTATGCCAATGTCTTCAAGAGTTCTACCTAACTTATCATCCAGAAAGTTTAGTGTTTCTGTCTTAATATTTAGATCTTTAATCCACTTCGATCTTAGTTTAGTGCATGGTGATAGTTATGGGTCTAGTTTTAATCTTTGGAAGGTTGAAATCCAGTTTTTCCAACACCGTTTATTAAATAGGCTATCTTTCTTCCAATGAGGGTGGTTGGCTCCTTTGTCAAAGATGAAGTGGCTGAGCATGTCTGGAGTTGTTTCTGCATCTTCTAATCTATTCCATTGATCCTGAGGTCTGTTCCTTTGCCATGCTGATTTTATTACAGTAGCTTTGTAGTATAGTTTAAAGTTGGAGATTGTGATACCCCTAGCCATGTCTGTGTTGCCCAGAATTGCTTTAGCTATTCTAGGTCTCTTATGTGAACCAAGCTTTTGAACAAATGGACTGAATAGACATCTACAAAGAGTGATCCACCCCACAAAATCAGAATATATATTCTTTTTGGGTTTTCTTCTCAGCTGCACATGGGTCATTCTCCAAAATAGACCACATACTAGCTTATAGAATATGTTTAAGTAAATGCAAAGGAATTGGTGTTATCCCTTATATATTATCAGACCATAGTGCAATTAAACTGGAGATCAATGGCATAAGAAACCACAAGAACTTCACAAACACATGGAAATTGAATAACACTCTCCTGAACAACCAATGGGTCACAGAGGAAATTAAAGAAGAAATTAGACAGTTTTTACAAATAAATGATAATGCCAATAGAACATACAGAAATCTGTGGGACATGATGAAAGTAATTCTATGAGGGAAATTCATAGCAGTGAATGCCCACACTAGGAAAACAGAGTGAGCTCAAATAAATAACCTAATGCTAAATCTTAAGCTCCTAGAAAAAGAAGAGTGAGACAAACCCAAAGCTTGTACAAGGGAGGAAATTATAAAGATCAGAGCAGAAATCATTGCAATGGAGATGAAGAGAACAATACAAAAAATAAATGAATCAAGAGTTGGTTTTTTGAAAGAATAAATAAAATCGATAAACCCTTAGCCTACCTTATCAAAAAAAAAAGGAAAGAAAAGGCTCAAATTCATGCAATTAGGAATGAAAAAAGTGAAGTCAGAACAGATCCAGCAGAAATCCAAAGCATCATCAATACCTAGTTCAAGAACCTGTACTCTAATAAAATGGAAAACACAGAAGAAATGGACAGATTTCTAGATGCATGTGAATTACCAAGTTGAATGAAGAAGATATAAAAATTCTAAGCACCCCAATTAAAATCAGTGAAATTGAAAACGTAATTAAAAATTTACCAACAAAGAAAAGCCCAGGTCCTGATGGCTTCACTGCCGACTTCTACAAGACATTTAGAGAAAAACTATTGCGACTACTCTTTAAACTTTTCTCTTTTTTTTGGTACCAGGGATCAAACTTGGGTCCTTGCACTTGTGCAGCAAGTGGCAAAACCAGTGAGCTAAATCCCCGGCCACTCTTTAAACTTTTCAATGAAATTAAAAGGGAAGCAATACTTCTGCATTCATTCCTGGAAGCAAATATTACTTTGATTCCAAAACCAGGGAAAGACCCAAACAAAAAGACCCAGGCCAATCTCCCTAATGAACATAGATGCAAAAATCCACAATAAGATACTGGCAAACAGAGTACAATGGATCATCAAGAAGATCACACACCCGGACCAAGTCGGATTTATCCCAGGGATGCAAGGATGGTTCAACATACATAAATCAATAAATGTAATACACTATATTAACAGAGTCAAGGACAAAAACCACATGATC
>NW_004624730.1:36460254-36488986 GCF_000247695.1 Heterocephalus glaber
TACTGGCAAAGAAACAGACCTGAGGATCAATGGAATAGATTAGAAGATGCAGAAACAACTCCAGACATACTCAGCTACCTCATCTTTGACAAAGAAGCCAAACACTCTCACTGAAAGAAAGATAGCCTCTTTAATAAATGGTGTTGGAAAAACTGGATTTCAGCTTGTCAAATATGAAAACTAGAGCCCTATCTTTCACCATGCACTAAACTAAAATGGAAGTAGATTAAAGATATAAATATTAAAACAGAAACACTAAACTTGCTGGAAGACAAGTTAGGTAGAACTCTCAAAGACATCGGCATAGGAAAGGACTTTATGAACAAATCCTCAGTAGCATGGGAACTAGCACAAAGAATCAACAATTGGGATCTCATCTTATTAAAAAGCTTCTGCACTGCAAGAGAAACTACCAACAGAGCTAAGAGACAACCTACAATGTGGGAAAAAATTTTACCAGCTATTCATCAGACAAAGGTCTACCATCTAGAATATATAAAGAACTCAGAAAAAGCAGACCTCCCAAATATAAAGACCCAATTCAAAAATGGGGATCTGAAATGAACAGACATTTCTCAGACAAAGAAGTAAATGCATCAAATAAATATATGAAAAAATCTTCAACATCACTGGTTATTTGAGAGATGCAGATGAAAACAGCACTGATATTCCATCTCACCCCAGAAAGAATGGCTGCTATCATGAAATCAACCAGTAACAAATGCTGGCGGGGTTGTGGGGAGAAAGGAACCGTTCTTCATTGTTTGTGGGAGTGCAGGCTGGTGCAACCAATGTGGAAATCTATATGGAGATACCTTAAACAACTAGAATTGGAAGTCCCATTTGACCTAGCTATTCCCCTGCCGGGTATCTTCCCAAAAGAATTGAAAGAATCATACCACAGTGATATATATATATGCACCCGTGTTTATAGCAGAACATTTCATAATTGCTAAAACTTGGAAAGAGCCCAACTGCCCATCAGCTGGAGATTGGATAAAGATGTGGGTTTGTTTGTTTTTTTACAAAATGGAGTACTACTCAACCATAAAGAATGAGAAACTAGAGACATTTATAGCTAAGTGGATGTACATTGAGGCCATACTCTTAAGTGAAATAAATAGGACACACGTGTAAAAACTGAATAATTTCTCTGGTGTGAAAAACTAGAATGTAAATAAGAATCAAAACGTATAATTGATATTGTGAAATAGGCAGAAAATGTCTAAAGGAATAGGGGAAGTGGG
Source organism: Heterocephalus glaber (assembly GCF_000247695.1). The sequence goes on from NW_004624730.1 coordinate 36,461,502, forward strand.
AGGGGAAGGGGAAAGGGAAGAAGGGAAAAGAAAAAATTTGAGAAAAGGAAAATCATGGAAACAAAGTCTTTGTAAATAGGGAAGGGTGGAGGAGATGAAGAGAGGGCAGGGGAATGAGGAAAAAGTAAGAACCAAGATCCCAATGATGAATGTAACTGTATTGTATACCTAAAATGTACCCATAAACTAAATGGAAAAAAATAGCCTGTTATTTTCCTCTAAGACATAAAAATTTTGTCACATTGTGCTTTATCATCAGTAATTCTGTATGTGTTTGTGAAAGAGTGATTTTTCTCTTCAAATTAACAGATAGCTGTCCTGGCATCATTTATTGATCTAAATTGTAAGGCCACCTCTGTTATAAATGAAGTTTTCATATGTATAAAGAGCTGCATCTGTATGTATTTTTAGACTATTTGTCTGTCTGGTCCAATTTGTGGTACTATATGCCTTTAATATTGCTACACACATAGTAAGTTATATTATCTGGAAGTACGAGTCTCTATCTTCTCTTGCTCCTTCTCTTCTTGCTCCTGCTCTTTCCTCTTCATTTTTTTCTTAGCTGTCTTTTCCTTTACTATTAATTTGAAGAAGGGCTTGACAAGCTGTTGGGATTTTTATTGAAATTGCATCACATTTATTGATCAATTTGGGGAGAACTGATATATTCAAGATATTAGGTGTTACCATGGTAAATATGTCTCTGTGTTTAGGGTTTTTTACAAGTTCTTAATTATTCAGCAACTTTCAAGTGATAACCATTAAGAAAATGAAAACCACAGTCTGACAAGCACAAGGAACTGAATTCTGCCAATGACCATGTGATTAGACCAAGGACCCTGAGCTCCAGCAGAGAAAAGAAGCAGGGCTTCATCTTGATTTTGGCCTTGTGAAACTCTGAAGACATAGAAGGTTTCTGACCCACAGCACTGTGAGAGAAGTATGTATTGTTTTATGTGCCATATTTATGGTAATTTGTTACCTGGCAACAGAAAGCAAATACTTGTGTAAACACTGATATTACCTGCAATTGATGGCACAATCGTTTCTTCCTTTCAACACTCATATATTTAGTATTTGTTTCTGATCTTATCGTGGTGTCTAAACTCTTGGGTTAAACAAAAGAGATGATATTGAAAAATTTTGAAATTTTCTTGACTCTAAAGTTTCATCATTAAATATATGTTTTTATAATCTTTGAGAGGACATCTTTTACTTTCCCTTTCTATTTAGCTAAGGGTTTATTTTCTAATTAGAAATGAATTTAAAGTTGTCACATATATTTTCTGAATCTATTTAAATAATGATATATTTTTCTTTTTTTACTGTAAGTTGGCTCCTACATTGACAGATATCCTGACATTAAACCACCATTTCATTCTGGGAATAAACTTTACATTTTAAAACAAAAATTCAATAAATTAATTTGATAATATTTTGTTAAAGATATTTATCACTTGCCTTCAAAGATGTGGCAAAACCATCAATTTATTGCTTCTCCTTACCCCTTTTAAATAAACTATTTTTAGAGTAGTTTTCAGTTCACAGAAAGACTGAGTGGAAGGTACAGAATTTCCATATGCCCTCAGCCCCCAAATGCATAGACTTTTCCACTGCAAAGTCCTTCATGTACCAGAGTGATTCCCTTATTACAGCTGATGAGCCTTCACTGGCTTATCTTTATCAACTGGAGAGCATAATTGACACTGGGATTCACTCTTGGTGCTGTACATTTTCTGGGTTTGAACAAATGCAGAATGATATGTATCCACCATTGTAATATTACATACAATAGTTTTACTGGCCTGGAAACCCCCTATGTTCTGCATATTCATTCCTCCTTCCTCTCTAACCCCTGAACATCACTGACCCTTTTGTTGTCACTAAAATTTTGCCTTTTCCATAATGTCATATATGGTGTTCTAACTATTGTTGGAGTCATATAGTATGTAGCTTTTTCAGATTAGCTTCTTTTACTGGGTAATATGGATTTAAATTTTCACCATGTTGTTTTGGGGCTTGATAGCATATTTCTCTTTAGTGTTCAGTAACATTCTGTTGTCTGGATGTACCACAGTTTATCCATTTGCTTACCAAAGGATATTCTGGGTGCTTGTTATATTTAATTTTCATATATAATGTTATTGATTTGTACCATTTTCCCTTTATTATTGACTAGTTTTGTGAGCATTTTATCTAACAAGTCTTTGCTGAGTCACTTTCAGATTTTATTAAATCTATTTTTTAGTTATCTTTGTTTTTTATTCCACTCATTTCTCTTTTTTTTGGTACCAGGGATCGAACTCAGGACCTTGCACTTGTGAGACAGGACCGGAACCACTGAGCTAAATCCCCAGCCCTCCACTCATTTCTGTTCTTACATTTATTATTAGTTCCTTCCTTGGACTTTATTTTCTTTATTAATTGTATTTTAAAGTTTTTTTCTCTTTTCTAATATATCTAAGTTTTTTCTTTATGTTTTGCATCAGTCACATTCCATATAATAAGTAGGATTTTCTTGGTATCCATTTCTAAATATTTTATAATTTTAAATGATTTATTTTTAACTCATGAAATATTTTTTAAAAAATGTTTCTTATTTTTTATGTGTTTTTATTTTGGGAACCAGAAGACACCCAGATAAGCAAAAGAAATCCTGGGTGACAATAGTGCATCACAGTCCCACATTTCAAGTTATAAAGCTCCAATGATAAAAACAACATGGTACTGGCACAAAAACAGATGCATGGATCAATAGAACAGAATAAAAGATGCAGAAACAACCCCACATACATTCAGTCATCTGATCTTTGACAAAGCAGCCAAAAGCAAACCTTGGAGAAATGACAGCTTCTTTAACAAATGGTTCTGGGGAAACTGGTTACACACATGCAGACGATTGACTCTAAAACCGTATCTCTTACCACATACCAAACTAAAATAAAAAAGGATTAAAGACCTGAATATTAAAACAGAAACACTTAATGTGCTAGAAGATAAAATAGGTAAATCTCTTGAAGACATAGGTACAGATAAGAACTTTCTAAACAGAAGCATAATTGCACATGAAATAGCATCAAGAATCAAGAAATGAGATTAAATTAAATTTAAAAGCTTCTGCACAGCAAAGGAAATAACCAACAGAGTAAACAGATAACCTAAAGAATGAGAAAACATTTTGTCAGCTACTTCTCAGACAGAGGACTAATATCTAGAATATATAAAGAACTAAAAAAAAAACCTCAGCCCCCCCAATAAAAGACCCACTCAAAAAATGGGCAACTGAAATGAATAAAAAACTTCTTAGAAGTGGCCAATAAATACATGAAAAAATGTTCATCTTTGACCATCAGAGAAATACAAATTAAGACAACACTGAAATTTCATCTTTCTCTAGAAAAAAATGGCAATCATCAAATAATAACAATAATAGCAAATGCTGGTGAGGCTGTGGGAAAAAAGAAACCCTTCTAATTTGTTTGTGGGAATCTAAACTTGTGCAACCAGTATGGGAATTCCTCAAAAAACTAAAACTAAAAATTCTATTTGACCCAGCTATCCCTTTCTAGATATCTTCCTGAAAGAGTTAAAGACATACTGCAGTGCTACATACATACTCATGTATATAACAGCACAATTCATAATAACTAAATCTTGGAAGCAGCCTATATGTCTGCAGATGAATGGATAAAGAAAAACAGATGAATGGATAAAGAAAATATGGTATTTATATGCAATGGAATACTACTCTGCTATAAAGAAGGATAAATTTGAGTCATTTATAGGAAAAGAGATGTACCTCAGGATCTGTTAAATAAATTAGATCAGACACACAGCTTAAATATAGCATAGCTTCTTTTATATTAGAAAACCAAAGTATAAATAACTTAAAGAGCAAAATAAAATATAGTCAATAGGAAACAAGGAGCTAGGTCTTTTGCAAATTGGAAGCAGGCCTAAAGAGGGAGAGATGGGGAGGAGGGAAAGGGAAGAGAAATAAAAATAATTAAGATATGTACACATACCAGCCCTCCAAAATGAATGTGATCATTAAGTACTGTAAATATGTACTAATAAAGAAAAAACCCAACCTTCCCAATACCATTTACAATACTACTTAAAAATGAAACGCTTAAAAATATAGCAAAACATATACAAAAGCATATCCAGAAAGCTAAGAAACCACGTGGAAAAAATTAAAATCTAAGTAAAGAGGAAAATACATTCCTTCCATCGTGCTCAGTCAGTGGTTGATTTTTGTAAAATTTCAACTTTTGTGAATATTTCAAGTGTGACAGAAAAAAATATCCTTAATGTTGAGCACCTGGTTCAGTTGTGTTAAGTTTTTGAAGTCTTACTTTTTTTTTTGGTACCGTGGATCGAACTCAGGTTCTTGCGCTTGCACAGCTGGCGGCGAAACCACTGAGCTAAACCCCCGGCCCCTGAAGTCTTACTTTTTGTTCAGTGTGCTTACAGGGTAATTGTCTTTTTTTAGATTTCGGGAGATTTTTTTGAGGGGTGTCTCAGATTAGCTCTCAATCTGTGTTTTTGATCCAAACTCCTGGTTCTGAGAAAAATGTAAATGTCAGTCTCGTTCTCATAAGCGGAGTCAGTTTGGGTGTTTGATTTCACTTGAAAAGTTACTCTTTTTCCCTCCAGAAACAGGTGGATGACAAACTCTTTTGGTAGCCACAGTGTATGTGTGGGAAACATGTATGTTTATGTGTATAGTTTTTCTAGGTTCCTTTTCAAAGACGAGCGTCATAGATGTAAAACTTGTGCTGCATTCATTAGCAGTTTGAGAGGCCAACCTCAAATACTTGATTGGATGCTAGAGATGTTCCAATTACAAGAAATGTGTGTGTGTGTTTGCAATAATATAAGCTTATTTTTTCATTATAGCATATAATGTAGCACCTATTTCCACCTCTGCTTTTGAACTTGATAGAAAGACATTAATCATACTCTGTATTTTAAAATGTTCATTCAATCGACTGCAGTCATTAATTAGGTCACTCAGAGCTATCTGAAGTAATTTATTCTGTACTTGGGAAATTAGGACCTGAAAGGAATTTCTTATCATCACTTTGTGCCACTTTCTGCAGAAGCTGAGATCAGCTGTGACTAAGCCAGGGTTGGCTGTGCACCAGTGGTTTGAGGATTTTCCTTCTTCAAAAAAAATGATTTTATAATATGTGGCAGAGAGACTGTCCAATTTTCTGTACTATAGTATTACACATCACATTTTACTGAGCTGATTGCAATTTATAGTCCATCTTCACAGATGAATGAAAACTTGATAGGCCTTAAATTGGAAATATAATCCTTCAAAATGAAGAAACAAAAGTAAACTACAGTATTTGGAGTAAGTAGGATTAGAGTGGCATAATGTCTTTTTTTAAATGTGTAAAAACAAGAGCTCCCTTTGGCTTCTTGATGAAGGCAAGTCATCTTAAAAACTCAAATATTTGACTTTAATCTGTAGCAATGATGTGCGTTTAATTTACTTAATCCACCATGGCTGTGAATGAAATTGCTTTTTGACTCACATATTTTCCCAGGACCTGAAAAGGGGATAGGTGGATGCTCTCCCTGGAGGCGGCCAAAGATATCCCGTCCCTCCAGGCCACCCCCATCCTCTACTAGCTCATCTTCTTCTAACTCACAGCAGTACCTTGTGACTTTGACCAACGTTACACAACATTATTTCTGGCCACATGATTCATCTTTAAAATAATTATTTTTGGTGTTTGAGAGGTGGGATTGTTTATGCTAACTGTAGCTTTAATCATAACACTGCGCATAGTGAGTGCTCAAGAAACCAGTTCAGAAAGCAGAAACACTACCAGTGGGTGCTAATGTTTCCCAAGCATTGGACATGTGTCAGGTGCCTGGCTGAGCGATGGGATCACATTTAATCTTCGGGCCAATTCTGTAGGGAGAGAGCAGTTTGTTCATCCGGAAACTCTGAGCTGGGTAAGGTTTGACTCCTCATTAACTGTTGCTTTACTGGCTTACCTTCTCCAGATGATTTATTTTGTTGTTACTCCATACCCTTGAAATGGAAGCCAATTTGATTGCCTTGTAGGCTAGTTCTTGAAGGTATAAAAATGATTTTATTATATTTAATCATAATAATGTTTCTTTTTTTCATTGACAATGTGTCTGAATAGAGCAGACATACTTAGGTCACCTTCTACCCTTGTGACCAACATGAAAACTGTAAGAAACAATTCCTTAGCTATAAAAGAAAATTAATTCATGCAATAAATGAACAAATGACCGAAACTATAGTTTCTGGTTCACAAAATGCCATGTGATGGCGGAGAATATGAACTTTGAGATTAGATTCAAAATAGCCTCTTGCTGCTTACTGATGACATCATCCCAAGCACAAGCTCTCAGCTTCAGTCACCCTTAGAAAAGAGAGAAGAGAAAAAAATGTTGGTGATCAGTGAAATTTCAGGTTATAAGAAAAGTGGGCTACAGCAAGATGATATATTAGGAACACTATTGAGACTGCAAGTCCTTAAAGACACAAACTTTCACCTTAGCACAGGTAACAATGAAGAGTAGTGGGACACTTCATCCGTTGTAGCAGACACTTCTGCCCAGTGTTAGCAGGCTATAGTGGCACAAGCTTCTTGCCCCTCCATAATTCGGCTGTGTTACGTTGGAAGTAGCAGAGCTTGGCTGTGTTCACTCCCAGTCAAGTCCAACTAACTCCAACTAAATTCTCCCCTCTGAATTAACTTTGTTCTCTTCAGCAAAGATATGCTTGTGCCCTCATTCTACAGTCCTGCCTGCTTGATACTTGTTTTCAGCAGGTGTCCCAAGGTCTGCCCAGCTTCCCCCCTCCCACACTTGTAATGAATAAATACTGGATGGCCTGGGAGACCTTTGTCTTTGCTGCCCAGAGCAGTTTAGATCAGCTTAAGACTCAGTTTCTCTCAAGTCTCTTGTCTGTGTGTTTTTTCTGTTTCCCACTTTCCTATCTCTCAGATGTTGTACTGGCTTGCAGGAGACCAGGACCCCTGCAGGGGTCTCTGGTAACATCCCCTTTTCCTTCCCTATAATCTGTCACTCTGTCTTATGTACAACTGCTGCTCAGAATTTGGCCTCTATAAGGAACCATGACCCCTTGGAGGAAGCTGATTCCCTGTCTTGAGCACAAAATACCTCAAGACTGATCTGGAGCAAAGCAAGAATAATTTCAAGGACTTCAGGGGCCATGCTGAAACAACACAGGAGGCCACCTAGAGAAGTTTCCACTTGCCTTTGGACTATGAGCATCCCAAAGAAAATGATTGCTATAGGTTATTGGAATAGTTGAGTTTATAAAGTACTTATAATATTTAAGAAGAAAAATTAATATAAAGTGAACAAAAGGACATTAGAAGAGTAAATGCATTATCGTGTGTTTAATTTTGCATTTGTTGTAGGAAGTAGAACAGTAGTGCATGCAGGCTTTTTATTTATTTTTGTTTCTTCTTTTGGGCTGTGTCTACTGACAGCATAGGGTGTGTGGGGGGTGCACTTGTTTCTTCTGGATGCAGAGAGAAGGGTTTGGTGCTGGCCCTGACAGGGCTGGGCTCCCAGTGGATGGGACAGTGGGGTTCCATCTTCCTGCAGGGCAGTGGTGGCCCTGGAGGGTGATCTGGTAGCCTTGCACAGGTGGTGGCTGTGTACTCTGATAACTCTACTGTAGTAGTTTTAACGTATGCCCCCAAATCCATGTGTTGGAAACCTAATCCCCAGTGCAGCGGTGTTGGCGTGCCCTTGCCCTCTCTGGCTCTGTCACCATGAGATGCCTCCTACCATGTGGTCTTCAATCTTGGGCTTCCCAGCCTCCAGAACCAAAAGCCAAATAAACTTCTCCTTGTTATTTACCCCGTCTGTGCTGTTCTAATATAACAACACAAAACTGACTAAAATAATCACTCTCCATTTTGTTTTCTGGCCAGAATGGTGGTGGCCAGCATGGTTCCCGCTGTGTTAATCTTGGGGTGGGGGTCTTCTTCCCCTTGCTGTTCCTCCAGCACTCAAGTGTCTGTGTTAAGCTCCTTATGTCTGACATACCTGTGTGGGACTGGCGTTCCTGACTGGACACCTATTAAAACTGCCTGCCTGCTTCTTCTTTAGGCTTGCAATATTTATATAATCCTGGGAAGGCATCAAAATAAATAGGCCTCCTCTACATTTTTTTTTCCTCTAAATTTTTGTATAAACTTGAGTAGGCTTAAAAAGTAAGGAGAATTAGGAAATGAATTGAGTTGATCTTTTAGAATAGTTTTAAGGGTTTTGTAAACCCTGTCTGCATTTGAAGTGTTAACAATTTAAACTAAATTTTAATTGCAACTTAAATTAGAAAAAATTTAAGTTTATGGTCATTACTTGGATGTATAAGAAAATTTGATTTTTAAGGTTTTAAAAATTAAACTTGTAGGTTTAAAATTGAATATTAAAATACAAATAACAGTGAGTATTATTTTCTATGTAAGTCCTTTAAGTATAAAAAATGTAATTACCTGTGTGTGTGTGTGTGTGTGTGTGTGTGTATGTGTGTATGTGCACGTGCACATGGTTGGGGTGGTGTTTGTAAATATTAAAGAAATTATGATCTGAAAACCAGGAAATAAATTCTCTCATCAAATCAGTGAACCCTTTTAAAGTGCTGTGTGGCCCCTCCTGGGTATGAGGGTTACCTTTTCTAAAGCTGTGGGGCAACAGCTCTCTTCTCTCCATGGGTCTGGTGGAGAACCAGCATCTCTGAAGCATGGACCCTCTGATGTCAGATGCTGACAACTACATCTCACTGTTGAAAGAGCTGCTGGGAATCTTCCCTATGGGCCAAACACAGATACTGTGCAAGAAGAAAAAAACTCAAGACTTTGTCAAAAGTCTCAGCCAGAAGATGAGAGAGGTCAAGCAATGCAGAAGAAGTCATGCTCTGTTGGGGTGGGAGAGTAACCCTTGAAGGGGAGCCTTGGCCTAGAGACAGGCAGTTTGTAGTGGGTATGGTGGAAAAACCAATTCCCAGGAGCCATGATGGATTTCAGCCCTGGCCAGACATAGTGCAAGATTTACATTCTGGAGATTTGCTTGGCATGGTGACATGCACCTGTAGACCTAACTTCTTAGGAGGCTGAGGCAGGAGAATGATTTAACCCCAAAAGTTGGAGTCTAGTGTGGGTAACATCATGAGACTCCATCTCAAAACAAACAAATAAGCAAACAAAAATGATACATTATGGGGATTTCCCTTTCCTCTTTTAGTTACTCTAGAACCCAGTGGACCATAGCTTTGAAAAAGTAGGTCCTGGGCCTGGTAGCGTCAGTAACCCCAGGTTTATCATATGTTTGCTATTTGGCAGTGCAACTTTGTCTTGACTATTTTTGAACTTGTGTCTTCCATGATGACTCCACATAAGTTGAGAAGAAAAAACCACTTTACAGTGATCAAAGCAAAGATGGGGTGGTTATTTCAGAGAAAAGGAGGGTTTGTATGCGTCAGCTATGCAGAGAGCTTCTTGAAGAATGAGTTAATACAACTGCAGTTGGCTGATCTTCATTCAGGTGAGATTACTGGGTCCCCATTAGTATTACAAGTTTATGATTATTTTCTCTCTTCTTGGGGGAAAGCAATGCAAGAATTAAAACAATCAAAATTCATTGTTAAGTTCTAGAAAGCAAATGGAAGAGAAACATTTACTATATTTGAGATAGAAAAGTGCATGATTACATCTTGTGCTGGAGCAAGGAGTGAACCCAAGTATTACATTTATAAAGGATGATATGTACAATTTACTCATGTGTAAGCATTGTAGAGAGACTGAGGTGTACCTGTGCCAGCTATTGGGAAATAACAGGGTGAGCAAAACAGACATGGGCCTTGCCCTTATAGAGATCACAGCTTAGTGGGGGAGGAAGACATTAATCAAATAATCATACATGTAACTGGGTAATTGCATATTGTGATGAATTCTTGTGGGAAAGGCCCTTTGTTCTGAGAGATGTAAACTCATCTGGAAGGGGAGGTTTATAGAAGAATAGTCCTTTCAGCTGAAGCATGACTGTTAGACAAGGAAAAGGGGTGGGAGGGAGAGTGTTCCTGGCAGAGGGAACAGCTTGTGCAGTGTTCCATCGTGGGACGGTGCTGTCTGGTATGTTTGAGGAACTTACAGAAGGCAGCTGCAGGAAATGGAAGATTAAGTGGGCAAGGGGTAGCATTGGCAACTACCAGCTTCTAAATGTTTGTGTTCCTCTTTCTTCTAAATTCATATGTTGAAACCTAATTACCCAAAGACCTCTGTCTATGAGGAAGGAAGCCCTGGGAAGACACCAAATCTGCTGCTGCCTTGATCTAAGACTTCCTTGTCTCCTCCACAACTGTGATCAATAAATTTCTATTGTTTGTAAATTATCCAGTCTAAGATATTTTGTTGGAGGAACCCGAATGCGCTGACATATACCAAGTCCCAGAGACCCTATTGGGATTTGACCTTTGTTCTAATAGTGATGTGAGGTCACTGAAATCTTTAAGAAAAGATGTGATGTGATCAGATTGTATTGAAAGGTTTATTCTGGCTGCTCAGCTGCTGAAGTGTGGTTACAGGCAGAAGGATGCTGGAGGCTCAGGGAAGGGGTCTGGCAGTGCTGGGCATTTATTCAGTGTGGGCACCTCCTTCTTCCATGCTGTCCTCCCTCAAAGGACATCATATTACATGATATTTGGAAAAAATGACCTTTCTCAACCACTCAGTGTACTGTACTAATGGTAAGGCTTTGAGGGTCTTCTAGGGTTTCAAAAGCACCCCAGGAGTGCTAAATATTGTTTTAATTACTGACTCAAGGGGATGAAGCCTCCTGACCACCATGTCCTGCTACATGTCCCAAGTGGTTTTTGGTGGTGTCTGGTTTCCATTCTCTGCAACCCTAATTCCACTTTACTTGAGAATATAATCTCTCAGAGTCCAAGGGGGTTTGGCTTTGGGAAATATCTTGAGCAATCTTAATACTTTAATAAAATTTATTTCCATTCTCTTACTGACCTGAGGAACTTTTACTTACATCTCTGGGGATTAATTATGAACTTGGAGGAGATTTTCAAGCAAACTGTTAGGCTGTTTTTCAAACCTTAATAGTGAAAACTGGAGTTATTTTCTTCTGGTGAAAAAATAGTGTTTTCTTTTTTATTGCAAGTAATATGGTACCATCCTTCTGGAAATTAAGGCTAGTTTTAAGCAATCTGAATAAGATTCACTACTACGTGTATATTACATCTTAAATTCAGAAATCAAAATAGTTTATTTTGGGATAAATTATATGAAAAAGTTCATTCTCTTCTAATTAGGGAGAGATTCTTATGCTATCAAAAGAGATCGAATTCATTCTTTCCACCATCTTGGAGCCTGTGGAGGCTCTTGAAAATAAAACTTTTAGGTTCATGGCCAGTTTTGTTGGCCATAAGTGGGATCTCTGGAACCAGAGAACTACGCAGGTCTTCAGTAGCTTGAGGTCAGGATAGTGAGAGTCAGCCCTGCATTTTATGAAAGCTCATTGAAAGAATTGTAATTATTTAATCCACTCAAAAGAAGGTTAAAAGTAAGCTAATTTTGCTCTAAACCTAGAACAGATTAGCATTGGATCCATTATAGGAGGAGAAGGCTAAGCAATAGAATTGGACCAACAGATCTCAAGTGCCCCCACCAGGAATATAGACTCCAGTGAAGGTCTGTTGGACCCTCAACAACAATCAAGGCCCAGCTCTCAGTTCTCTGAGACAGATTTTCAGTAGTGATGGGGAAATGTTTAGGGAACATCCTGAAACCAGACCATAGGAGTCTCTATAATCAAGCAGAGAGTTGCCCTGATGGGGCTTGGGGAGCTTGGAAGACCAGGACACAAGGAGCCCTGGGGTGGAGGCTTAACTTCCATCCTTGAGAAGGTTCCCACTGACTTTCTGTCTGGAAGGATTTTCAAATAGTGGTTGGCCTACAAATGGCTCCTCCATTACATGCTGTAGGATGCATTGATGGAGACTGAGTGGAGCTTTGTTAAAACCTTGTGTATTGGGCCAAAAACAAACTTCGATTTAAATGCTGCTTGGAAATCTTTCTGTATTTCAGCCAACACAACATGGAGACTGGCTGGGGCAGGGCTTAAGGAGACCTTCTTCCTGTGACTTGTGCCTACACAGAGATGTTCCTAGAGATCCCATGCAGTTCATGGTAGGGCAGCTGGGGGCCCATCCTCCTGGAGCTGGCCTCACACAGCAGCTGGGAAGAGAAGGGGAGCAGGCCTTTTTCCCACATATGAGCCATGGAACCACTAGGGTAATCAGGGCAGCTTCCATTCCCAGGGCAGCTTCAACCAAAGTAGGTATGGTCCATTCAGGTTCACAGTATGGACAAGTGAATGTTAACAGAACATAAAATGGAACTCTTCAACGCTTTCTCACATTATAGTGGGACAAGCTTATGGCCATCCAATACAATATTTTTATTTTCTTTTTCACTCAAAAATACTTATTGAGGGTCTACTATATGCCAGGTGTTCTTGATGCACATTGTTAGAACCAAGGACTGTAACACACACACACACACACACACACACACACAACCAAGTCCCCAGAAGGAACTGTATCATAGAGTGTGAGCCTTTCAGACTACATTCATCTTGTGATTGTCTTATTTCCCAAAGTCAAGGAGGTTTACATGCCAGGGGCAGGCATTTTGCTAAGAGAGAATGTTTACAAAACTGGAAGAGCACTGCTCCTCCTGATACACATACACACACACACACACACACACACACACATATTTAACAAGAGCAAATAAAGGCAAAGTAGCCAGAGCTACTGTGAATGCATTACCCAGAGCTAAAGAAATGCATTAGGTAACGACTGTGAATGCTTTAGCTAGAGCTAAAGAAATGCATTAGGTAACAACTCTATGCTTGGAACTCTGAGCAAGTGCAGAGTGAGACCAAGAATTCCTCTCATTTGGGAACTCCTCCTTAAATGAGGAAGGGACTGCCTGATATGAATTGGTGGGGCTGGCACTGGACCTGGGGGATTCCTGAAGATACAGAAAAGGAGACACACAATTCCAGTACTAGAAAACACCAAAAGGAGCCTGGACAAATGAAGATTCCCATAGCGACTCCTGGATATTGGTCTGATCATTGTCTTAATGGGAAAAAATAATCAATAATTGCAGTCACCAACTGACTGTGCGAGGAGTCTTTCCATTGCCCTTCTGCAACAGAAGGAAAGAGATGAGCTCTGTCTCTGCGATGGAGTTAAAGCACGGAGGTGAATGTGAGAGCCACTGCAAGAAGCCAACCACATTTGCCAATAGCAGTGTTGCTGTGTGAAATTGTCATTCCATCTCCTTCTCAGCATGAACACAATCCATGGGAATGAGTAAGAATCTGCAGCCACAGCCAGTGTTGGGAGATCCTTTCCAGACCCCATTCAGGCTCACACACAGCTTGACTGTCTGTGGTCACACATTTAAATTTTACTTTATTCACATTTCTTTTTCTGTTTTGTGGTACTGGGAATTGAATCTAAGGCCTAGAATGTGCCAAGCAAGCAGTCTAGCACTGAACTACATCCCCAGCTCTTTTTACTTTATTTTATTTTGAGTCAAGTTCTCACTAAGTTGCCCAGGCTGACCTTAAACTTATGATCTTTCTGCCTCAGCCTCTTGAGTAGCTGGGATTATAGATGTTCATCACCACACCTGGCCCTTTATTCACATTTTGCCTCCCAGGATAGACTGAAAAATCTTTGAAGGCCGAGAGTGTCCCTTGAAAATTAGCAATGCCCACCACTTCATAATATAACAAAATATATGCCAGGTGTGGTGGTGCATGCCTGTAATCCCAGCACTCAGGAGGCTGAGGCAGGACGATCACTATGAGTTCAAGGCCAGTCTGAACTGCATATGAGGAGGAGGAGGAGGAGGAGGAGGAGGAAGAAACAAAATATATAGTAGTAGGGCATTAAATCACTGAATGAATCAGAAAGAAGGGCTGAAGATAAATAGGATAGTTTCTAACATGTGCTAAGCATCCACAGTGTGTGAAAATACAATGGGTTTGTTTGTTGTTCACTCATTCAATCTCTCATTCATTCAAACATTCAGGGAGTGTCCAGTACATTAGGTCAGTAGAGAAGTCACTCACTTCTTCTGGTAAGAAAACTAGCCGCAAGATGCTCAGGGAATAGACCCTCTGCCCTAATAGCCCCATTTGTGTTCGTCTGCTCTGTCTCCTTCCTGGTTGTTACGACACTTTTGGTTTAGAAGGAAAAAGATGAAACAAAGTTCACACAAAGTTTATTGTGCCTGTTTGTGTGTTTCCCCAGAGCTTACACTTAGCAATCCTCAGGAGAGAACTTTGGCTGAACCTGCTGAACTGGAGGAAAAGAATTAGGAACATCTGGGGTCTGTTGACCAGAAAAATTCCCTGTGGTCTGACACATGAGCATTTCCCACCCAGCCGTTCTCATCAGAGAACCGAAACTCACTTTCAATCAGCTCAGCTGCTGTTTCTGGCTGTTTACCCCATGTGGCCAAATAATATGCTTTTGTGTTGACTCTTCAGATTTAATATATAAGCTCTTGACTTCCTCCTCAGAAAGGTAAGGATTTAGCACTTTTGTTCTGTCCCATTCTTCCAGTGTAATTATATCATTTTTTTGGTTAAATCAATATTCTGTTAACACTATGGTGATTATTGTAAATATTTTTCCCAGCTAAGGCATACAGTACACTGATAATATCGCCTTTGTCACACAACTTTTTTTTCTCTTTGAAGTTCAAAAGTGTTCTGTTTTGATTTATACCTATAATTCTCTTCCAACTTGTTGCCAGAGCTATGAATCTCTTCAGACTTCAAACACATCAAGTAATCTACTGATTTTTTAAAATTTTTTAACACTTTCCACCTGGAGCCCCCTGGTCTCCCACTCCTTAGCTGCGTCCCTATTTCCTGAGCCCTGTATTCTCCTTTTTCCTGCATTTGGCTACTTAGATGGTGGAGTAAGCTCTCTAGTACCTCTCCAACAAAGTGTGCTTGGCTTCTATTGAATTTTTCCTTGTTTGTACATTTTAAAAAATGAAGATCCATTTTTGTTCTGTAAATAGCTTGTTCTTTTTCATGGGTGTAGTTGTATTCTCTCTCTGAAGGTATTGTTGCTTTCTTGAAAGTATATTCTAGTCTTTACAGTGCTTTTGGGTTTCCTCTGAATTTCCATGTTTGATTACAATTCCCAGTAGTCATTATAACTTAGTTCTTTGTGGAATGCAGTTTTCCTGGAGAAAGGACATCCAGCTTGCTTCCCCAGGGATCTAAGCTGGGTCACTTGGACTCCCCAGTATGTTTTCTGTTGGAGGTACCTGGTTGGTGGAGTGCGAAATGGTCTAGGATCAACCTGTGTTCAGTTTAGTTTCCATCAACACACCACCTCCTGAGATGTTCCTGGTGCCTCCAATCCTGCATTGCTGTCAGTGGTCCTGTGGGCCCAACCTGTGAGCTTTCTGCCTCCTCTCCTACCGAGTGCCTGGTCTCTAGGTCACCCATCCCCTGACACCTGGTTTCCACTTTCCAACATTTTCTTTGTATCTCTGCACTCTCATTGCTTTTTAAAAACGTTGGCCTTGAGGTTCTGTTTTGTTTTATTTATTTTGCCTGTAACAAAATCTCTATACTGAGGTGAATTTGGGGAAAGGAAAGGAGGCAAAGGACAGTTGTCAATCCATCAGGTTTGCTCGGATAGCTTCTCCATCTTTATCCAGTGGAAAAAAAGTACTTTAAACAGATTTGATGGGAATTCCATCCATTTTGAGAAGGTGGCTGAATCTTAGGTCTCTAGGCCCAGTTCATCACCCTTACTGAGCTGGTGTCTGTCGTGTATACAGTGAACAATTATATTTGTGAATTCTTTACATGAATAAATGAAGCAGGTGTTCTCTGTAGACTCTCAGAAGGAGAGCCCAGCAAGCTCCTCGACCTCAGGAGCAGCGGGATCACTGAAGGAGCTTCCAAAATTACAGATTTCTGGGGATCACTATAGAGCTAACAATACTAATCTCAGGAACTGGATCCTGGGTAAATGCATGTTTGCCAAGTAACTACCCACATCTAGCCTTCTAGTTACATGAGAAAAATAAACCTCTAGTTTCAAAGGCAGCGTTAGTCCTATTTTTGTTGCCTGCAGCTAAAGGCAACCCCTGTAGATAGGCAAGGCTGAGAGTCCAAGGTACTAAAGTGTCCACTGGGGAGCAGATAGCTCAGGGCAAACCTCTCTAGAAATAAGCAGCCAGCTGGGGGCCTCCAGGTGGTGATGATGGGGTGCGGGAAGTGTTGGCCATTCCTCTCATCTCCTAGGTGATCTGTGGTACTTGCTCTTTGTGCTTGTGCCCCAAAACTCAGTTTTTGGTTCTCAAATCCTAGTTTAGAATCACAAAGGTTAACATCAATTACTTTTGGCTTTCTTCAATCCCTGCCTATCAACTGTTGTCTTTCACGAGGCCACTTGGTCATTGCACAAGGAAGTGGGCAAAGAAAACCCCACAGATTAATAACTGAAGATAGTAAATATCTTCCACATTTATTAACAACAGTCTGCTCATTGTTGCTGGCCTACCCTAGCCTTACCTTCAGCAGGAGAGGTGGGTTTACCCTCTGAATGCTGAAGACAGATCTTGGGGAATCCCCAGAGATGGAGAACAGGGAGCCTCGGGTAGAGGAGTGGCTCGAGCCTAAGGGCGTCTCCTGAGGACTAAGGAAGAACACAGATGGGGATTTCTTCCTGGAAGCAGGGGTCAATTCAGTGCTAAATACCCAAGTCAGAGAAGCAGCAGGAAAGAAGACAGCTCAAGGGGATGCAGCACAAGGACAGGGGAGTAAGTAGAGCTCATGGATGGTTCTGAGCTGCTCTTTTAAGAAGTCTCAAAAGGCAGCCAGAAGGGAGAGTCAAGGTTCTGGACAAGCTTAGGGAATCAGAAATATTTTTGGCCATTTTGGAAAATTCAGTCCACCACTATAAGATCTACCTTTGGAAGGCTTGGGTCTGGGATGCAGGAAGGATTCAAAAGGAAGAGATGACTGTAACGCCTGGCCCTGAAACTGTTCACCCTCAAGGCATTTCCCATCTGATTCCATTGGTTTCTGGACAGTGAGTCACACATTGCGGGTAAAAGCTGTTTCGAGACTCGTTCTTCTCTGTCTTCCTCTCTGTCCTCTGTTGCCCCTCACTTATTCCCTCACCTCCGCCTTCTGCACAGGACATCCCCTTTGGAGTCCCACAGTGTCCTATGCGCATCCCTCTCCTTGGGCTTACTATTCCCAACTGTAATATTCTGGCTATTGCCCATTGCTGGTACTTCCTTCTCCTTTTTCTCATGTTTTTGTGACTGGCTAACTTTTCTCCTGGGTGACACATTGTCTCTAAGGGGTTTAATGCATTCAAGTTTTCTTGGCTTGGGAACCACCGATCTTTTCAAGGTGCATTCAAGGTGACTTTAGTGCAGTTCTGATTTGGTAAGTGTTATTTTTATGGGTTGGCAGTGGGCCTGGGAGAGATGATTTTGTTTGCACTGGTGCAGGTTTTTGGCTCCTCATACACTAAACTCATGTATTCATTTACTACTGATGTAGGGGTGACTCATATAAAATGGAAGTAAAAAGCTGAGTTACTTGGGAGCTTGACAATGGAATACTTGAAACCACCATTTGGTGCCACTTTGCCGATATTCCTTCTCCCTTTCCATCTTCCTGAGCAGCAATACTGCACCCCCAGACACTGCATCAGCTCTTTGCCTCAATGCTGGGTCAAGTCAATCCACTTTCCTGAAAGAAAATTCCAGTAGAATAAAATAAGCAGGTAAAGCCACTGCTTTACACCTAGTAAGGGAATGACTGAAAGCCAGCTGTAATAAAAACAATGGTAATATTAATATTAAGCATATTAATATTAGTGCTTGCAAGCACCAGGAAAAGCTGTTTGTGCCTTTGTCTTGTTTGTGCTCTATTATCTATTGGTTATTACCATCCTCTTCCTTAGGGGAAGGAGTGGTATCTGCTCTTTGGATTCAGGCAAAGCATGGTTTTTAACACCCAGATTCTTGCTCTTAAACCATGAGAGGGGTTGTAAATCATGACTGAACAGTAGTAAGTAGTAGTATCCTCTAGGCACTGAAAATGTGAAATGAGATGCCCACATTGATACTCTGAAGAGAATACTCATATTCATGAATGTTACTTCTTGTATTTACAAATTACTTCATTTCACATCACAGGAAAATGTTTTCCTTGATTCAGTCAAAGAAAATTCTGTGGTATGTGAACCAGTTATGTAGTTTGTTGAAAGTTCTCCTTATTAACCACGAGACAATAATAGGATGTCTCTTTTCTATTTTTCTGAAGTATGTTTCTCTTTTTCATTTACTAGATCACACATGAAATATTTGAATTAATCATACAAATTATTTTTTTCCCAAATGACCAAAATCCTTTGCTTTTATTGTACGAGTTGAGACATCCAGAAATATATCAAGAAATATTGGTTGTAACAAAATTTCCTCCTGTAATCACCAAAGATTTTTGTTTTTGTTTTTTGAGACAGGGTCTCGCTATATAGTTCAGGCCTTAAACTCACTATGTAGCCCAGGCTGGCCTCGAACAAGGCGATCCTCCTTCCTCAGCCTCCCAAGTGCTGGGATTACAGGCATGTACCACTATGCCCGGCAGTGTAATCACCAAAGAAACAAATCATATTTCAACTCCCAACACCAGTGTGTCCTTTCTCAGAAGTAATACAGCATTTTTATTCATGTGTAGGAGTCTCCTCCATCCCAGTGGAGAGAGTTAATGATCCTCCTGAAACAGTAGCTCTTGGAGCAGAAATTACTGATAACACAGTAGAACTGTCATGTGTTCCTCGACAGGAGGAAATCAGCATTTTAAAATCCTCTAGGAGGATGGTGGTGTGCACAATCTGGGAGGCTGAGGCAGGAGGACTGCAAATTCAAGCCCACCCCAAGCAACTTAGTAACTTAGCAAGACTTTGTTTCAAAAAAAAATTTTTTTTTAAAAGGCCATGGATGTAGCTCAGTGGAAAGACCCTGAGTTCAATTCCAGTGTTTCAAAAAATTATCTATAGATTGACAATCCTTAGGAGCACTTTGGAACACTTTAGAGAAGTCTGGAACACTTTGCTCTTCTAAGTTTCTGACAAGGATTCCTAAGGGCCAGTTACCAAGGTGCACCTCCCTATGTCTTTTTTATTTTTGGTACTGGGAATCGAACTCGGGACCTTGCGCTTGCGAGGCAGGCTAAATCCCTGGCCCTATGTCTTTTCATTTAACAGGACCAGAGTTGCAGGGTCAAGCTTGGGATAGGCCATGGGTGACTTGCTGATGGCAATCAGAAATCATTTAGAGAAATGCAAGCATATTGCACCAGTCATACTAAAGGATTCAATAGTGCAAACACATAGTCGTTTAAGTAAAGTGCCCAGAAGACTTTTCTAGAAGTCTCACTGAGCAAGAGATCTCATGGGTTGGATGTAGCTCACCATCAAGCTGCTGCCCCTGCCTGAGTCCCAGAGACAACTTCATGGCCAAATAGGATTGAAGTGAGGCAGGTGCTTTGTGATAATGAGATCAGAATTAGATCAGTGAGTGAATTTCTCTCAGTGGACTTTAGATCTACCAGTTTTTGTAAAACTATTTGTATTTTGAAGTTAGTATCACTGAGTGGATAAGGATATGGGGTTATGACTGGCAGCTTTCATTGGATTGAGCCCCTGGTCTCTATAAAGTGCCCCCCTTCATGGTTGGTAATGCTTCTTACCTTACATTGTCGTATTAAAATAGCTACACAAGTTTTCTTGTGATGAATATTTGCATGGCAATTGTTCACCCTCACTTTTAATTGTTTTCTGTCTTCCCACATTTAAAATGTGTATATTATATGTGGCACAAGTTTTTATTCAGGATTACACTCTTAGCTTTGTACTTTGGGTATTTAGCCAACTTGTACTAATTACTGATGTATGTGGGTTTATATCTACTTTCTATGACTTCTCAATTTTGATCCTCCTACTTTTTTCTTATCTTCTTTTCTATTACTTCTGTTTTACTCAACTTGTTATAGTCTGCTTTATTATCTGCCTCCACGTATTCACTGGTTATTCTGGCTTTGTACAGACTCAGGCATTACCTGTAGTTGTGGGTTCCACAGACTGAAGAAAAGGAGAAGCCTCTCCCGGTGCTCCAGTGAACAATAAAGGGATTACACTTAGAAATTAGTGGGCTGGATAGACTAAGAGAGAGAAAAATTTGAATCAGGCAATTCTTTGAAGGGGTCCATGCAATACATAGTTATAACAGAAGGGAGTATAAGTGGAAACAAACACAGAAGAGAGAAGTGAGATCATACATTCTAATTATAGTGAAAGTTCCTTGGCTCCAAATGGAGCAAGGTTTACCAATTTTAATACATTTCTATTCTTTGAGAAGTAGTCATGCCATTAATATTTTGAAGTAAAAATTAAGCAGCACTAATTATTTCGTTGCTTAATTTCTTGTAGTATCTTGGGCAGTTTTAGTAAAAGAAACAGGTTATTATCTACAAACCTTATTGTCATCCCTCTTCCTGGCTTTCCCTGTGATTGAAAGGAAGAGTTACCGTTTCTGTTTCTAAATCTGACACTGCTAATTCCCTATCTCTATCCCTGACTGTTCTCTGGAATATTTCCTCCATATGCTTTGACATCTTTGCTATTGCTCCACTGGTCTCTCCTGAGGATAAATCCCTTTTGTCATTCCTATCCCTGTAGTTATATTTAATCTATTGTATCACATTTCTAAGAGGTTTGTACCCGCCACTTCTATTTCTTTTTTCATTTTAATATTTTTCCCTTTAGTTTCATTGGGTCATTTCAAAAGGAAAAAAAAAGCACAAAAGGAGCTTATTTGTTTTAAATTTTATCATCCACTCATTTCCTCATGGATATATTTATTATCTAGGATATTTTCAGCTACATGTAAAAAGAAATCTATCTAAAAGTGGCTTAAATAATGCAACATCACAAGAGACCTGAGACAGGGCTGTTCTAGGACTGGTGAAATATTCAACAATAATATCCAAGACTCAAGCTCTTATCTTATTCCAATTCTTGTTATATTGGATTTATCCGAAGCCTTGTTTCTTTGTGGTTGCAAGGTGGTCATAACTCCAGGCATCACACTTCATACAATTATGCTCAAGGGCAACAAAAAGAGCAGTTTCTTCTCACATAGCTCTTTTAATCAGGAGGATAAGCATTTCAAAAAGCTCCTTATCAGATTTATATGGGGCCATTACTCAAAATAATGTCATATGTCCTAGCTGCAAAGGAGTCTGGGAATATGAATGTGTGATATTTTAACTCTCAGTGGTACAAGATGGCTCTGTCAGTGAGCAAGTAGCATTTGGCACGTTACGGTTCATAGTAGGAAATCAGTAGTGTTGACCTCAGATAACTCCTTTTTTGCTTCTGGTCTTGTGCTCCAGGTCCATGTAACCAATCACTACTGAAAATTTCCACTTGGGCGACACACAGGTTTCTCAAGTGTTATTTCCCCTCCTTACTATCTCCTGTTCCCAGCTCTTCTCTGTATTCCATTTCAGCACCACTACGTGCTTGCCAAAGCAAGAGTTTAGGTATCAATTTTGACTCTTCCCTTTCTCTCACCCTCTCTCATTACCCTGTCTAATTGCCTTTATGTCCTAAAGCACCCTCCAAGACATCTACATCTCTCCATCCTCACTTCCCCCATGCTGTCTTGCTCATTGCTGAACCACCAACCAGTGCTGAACATAGCAAAGCAGTAGCTCAATTTGCCCATGCAACAAATGTCCACCATTCATGGAAAACAGGCATTTTAAGATAAGCAATGAATATGCTCTCTCTATACACATTAGCCATTTCCAGATTCTGAAGGGGTTAACTGGGGCTTGGGGGTGGGGTGGGGGAAGGCCATGTGCAGTAGGAGGAGTATAAACAGAAGAGGACCATTAAGGGCATAAAGGGTGTTAACTCATGGTCTCCTCTCCTTATGCTCCAGTTGTGTCAGGAGACAGAGGCTGCCGTCCCTGCAAGTCATAACTGAAGTGAATAAAACTGAAAGCCAATTTTTGATTCCCAAATGTTTTAGCTATCTAGACTTTCCAGTGGACTTGATGGAGCAGAGTAATGCAAAAAAGCAGGCCCTCCAGCCCCAGGGTTTTATAGTACCTATAAAACATGTTTTACAGTTTCTGCTCAATTTTATGCTGTTAAGCTAAACATCTGACATCATATGGCACTTTAAGCATGTTGATTTATAGTAAGGCAGCAATTGCATCTGTAATAAAAAGTCCAAAATATGGGTTTTAAAAGTAATCTACTGTATTTATTATTGACATAAACAGTTACCTGCAGTTCATTTGAACAACATCTTAGATTTAACTCATGTATTAAAGATATTATGATTCCCACTCAGCAAGGTCACCACCAAGGTGAAAACTGTATGTGCTTGAAAATGAAAAAGATCTAGAGTATAGTGATAAATATTTTAAAGATAAATGATATATAGGATTTCACCTTTGTACATTCTTGTTTAATAATCATATTCTGCTTATTTTCATTTTTACATCCACCCACAACCCCCAATTTTCAATCCCGGAAAACCACTAATCTGTTTTCCATCTCTATAATTTTGTTGTTTCAAGAATTCTATATAAATGGAATCATACAGTTAGTAACCTTTGAGCTTGAGTTTTGAAAAATTTTAGCATAATTCCCTTAAGTTCTGTGTGGATTGCCTCATGCGTGTTTCAACCAGGTAGTTAAAATGCAGGTAACATGATTCAACTAGTTTAAAAATCACTTAAATAAAAACAAAAAAATGGAATCTGAATTCAAAGTAATTTCACAACAGGTGTACATTATTTATAATTATGAGTTCTTCTTAAATCTTTTTTTTTTTTTTTTGTACCAGGGATCGAACTCAGGACCTTGTGCTTGCAAGGCAGGTGCTGGAACCACTGAGCTAAATCCCTGGCCCCTTTTTTTAAATCTTTTTTTTTTTTGATGAGTTCTTCTTAATGAGTGAAAAATATTTATTATTAGACAATGTTGAGCAAGTTTGTACGAAAATGCACTTAATATATCTGAGGTAGTCAACAACATAATTTAAAAACCACTCTATTTCCCAAATGGTAATATCAGAGATGTTACATTTAAATATTTGGAAAAGGATAATGAAAATCTGAGAAAGGATTGTTTTCATTTTACATTTTCTGAGG
Organism: Heterocephalus glaber; assembly: GCF_000247695.1. The sequence goes on from NW_004624730.1 coordinate 36,484,848, forward strand.
TTTTATTTTTCATATTATAAGCATTTATTGAGCACATCCTCTGTGTACATAGTAAGTCCAAAATTCATGGGAAAACAAAATCTGCATGGACCAATGGGACAAATTTGTATTCCCCCTTTGAAGACCAGCAATGTATTTCTTGCCATTGTTCTTAATATATTTCATGTGAGTTTATTTTCTTTTCATAAAGAAACTGAAAGTTGACAAAGGCAGTTTCTTTCCCAAAACCCCAACAGAGGGAGGTTTGCTGTTTGGGGTAAGTTTGCTTCAGAGGGGTGTTAGCAGCCTGTATTGCCAGGTCCCCAAGGTCACCCCCAAAGGATTTTGTAGGACAACTCATGGGATTTGGCAAGGGTTGCTTATGATTATGACTTTTTATGGAGAAAGAACACACAGCAAAATCAGCTAAAAGAAAATGCACATAGGCTGAAATCTGGCTTCTAAGAGTCCTCTCCCGGCAGAGTCTCATGGGACCCCTTAATGTCCCCAGCTTCATGTTGTGACAACATGTATGAGATGTTACCAACCAGAGAAGCTCATCAGAAACTTGTGCTCCGAGTTTTTACTGGAGACGATCACATAGCACTCTCTGTCTAGAACACATCCAAATTCCAGGCTCCCAGAAGGAAAGCAGGTTTCAGCATGGACATGATTCTTCATACAGAGCATTTAGGCACGACAGGCCACTTTTATTAGTGAGTGGTGGTAAGCCTCCTGAAATCTGTGCTCTCAGATGCCAGTTCAAGACCAGCCTTGCAGGCAGCCCCTCTAGAGGACAGCAGCTTAGGCCTGCAATGTAAATTTTTTTTACCTGTAACTAACTCCATTTAATGTAATACCTTTGCCTATCAGATTGACTTTCATCTCTCTGACTTCTGTGCCTTAGATACAGGAGAATATTATCAGCTAAATAATATGGCAAGGACACATGCACAAGAAAGTGGCTAGACAGCATTAGAAAGAAAAAAAAGAATGAAAGAACAAAATCCACAAATTGAACAAAAACTAATACATAGAAACTTTATTAAGAATAATCTCTAAAAGAGGAATTTACATTCACCATTTTAATTAAAAAGTGTATGTAAAAGGATATTGTGGCTTGAGATATTGATAATGGTTTGTGGAACATTTCAATTAAGATGTTTACAAATATTTATTTAATTTTAAAATTTCATTCTTTAGAATTTTTTGTGTGTATGTGTTTGGTCATTACTACAAGGTACTAGTTCTGTTGATACTTTTTTTTTTTTTGGTACCGGGGATCGAACTAGGTATCTTGTGCTTTCGAGGCAGGCAGCAGAACCACTGAGCTAAATCCCCAGCCCTGTTGATACTTGTATACATTTTGAACTAAATATAAACATGTAAATATACACACTAAATAAAGATATGTATTAGAACTGTGCATGCAGAACTATTTTACTAATAAGTAACCACTGCCTTTGGGTCATAAAATTCCAAAATCAGAAGAAACCATAGAGACCTGGTTGAATGCTTTCATTTTACAAATAAGGATTGTTTTGTGTGTGACACTAGGAATTGAACCTAGGGTCTTTGCACTAAGCTGCATCTCCAGCCCACTGTTTATATTTTATTTTTTTATTTTGATATAGGGTCTTGCTAAGTTGCCCAGGCTGGGCTTTGATTTTCAATCTTCCTGTCTCAGACTCTCAGAGTGCTGGGGTTACATGTGTGCACCACCATGCCTAGCTCAAATAAGAAAATTAAAGTCAGGAAAGTGAAGTTAATTTGTCCAAGGTGACACAGAAGTTAGCGTCAGGGCCATAGAATCTGAGACACCCTTGAACTAGATAGGAGTTGTTCAGCAAGACCTGGGAGGCATAAGAGTTCTTTGGGGGAAAGGAATTAATGAGCTACTTTTTTCCTCGCCCCTGTTCCTCATAAATCATCTTTTCTCTGACGTGTCTGTCCTCCTTTATTCCCTAAGAGGATGAGGCTGCCACAGATTCCTCACCTGGAGCAGGGCTAGGATATTTATGTTCGGTTTCTTCTTTGGTTGGAATTTCATATGAGAGTGCACATGAGCACTGATGGTTAGACATTAGCAGGGAATAAACTGTTCAGAATTGTGCCATTAGTGCCTTACACATTACTTTGGTCCTTTTCAAGTTAGTAGGCTGTAGTTGGAGTGTGGAGTACCAGTATTGTAATAATCTCTTACGTTTTCACAAAGCTTCCCCAATTGTGTTTCCCTTGACATAGACTCAATTGATGATGATGATGATGATGATGATGATGATGATGATTAATTTGGTACCAGGGATTGAACCCAGGACCTTGCACTTTCGAGGCAGGCAGTGGAACCACTGAGCTAAATCCCCGGGCCTCAATTGATTATTATTTAAAACCACTAAATTTGGGGGATATTTTGTAGCAAGAAATGAATGGATAAAATTCATTCTAGTTTACAGCTGGAGATATCGAGACTCAGATATATTAATTAACATGTGACAGAAGTGAGACCCAAACAAAAGTTTTGGCTTCCCCCTCCCAAGCTATCACAACACTGTGATTCTGCAGTGTTATTTGGTCCTTATTCAGAACCTTGCAAAAAGGATAGAGGATTGATTCAAAGTTAATAATTTTATATTCATCCCATGTGTATTTTACTTTGAATTTAATGTAGAATGTCTCAGATCAGATGCAAAAACCATAAACTATAAACCATAAAATGATAGATTAATTAGACTTTATGTAAGTCTAATATTTATTAGATTTTATGCAAAATAAAAACTTATACTCTTCAAAAGATGGAAGATGAGACTTTTGGAATGATGATATGTGTCACTGACAGAACTAAAAGAAATGGGCAATTCAAAATTATAATTATAGATTTCAGTATTCTATTTTCAATAATGTATAAAAGAACTAGCCAGAAAATGAACAAGGATATTGTTATTAGTGTATTTACCCTGGTATATAACAAAATACTATAGACTGGGTAGCTTATTTTTATTTTATCTTATTTTTTTGAGACAGGGTCTCACTTTGCAGTTCAGGCTGGCCTTGAACTGACTCTAAGGGTGGTTTTAAACTCACAGCAATCCTCATGGCTCATCTTCCTGAGGGCTGGGGTTACAGGTGCACATTACCATGCCTAGCTTCGACTGGGTAGCTTATAAACAGCATATATTTATTTCACATTATCCTGGAGGCTGCGAAGTCCAAGACTGACACACTGGCAGGCTCAGTGTCTGGTGAGGACCTACTTCCTGGTTCATAGACAGCATTTTCTAGGTGTCTTCTCAAAATGGAAGAGGATAGCTATCTCTCTGTGGCCTCTTCTAAAAAGGCACTAGTAAATATCACCTCCAAAGACTCTACTTTGAAATAATATCACCTTGTGCATCAGGATTCCAATATAATAATTCTGGAGGAACAAAAATATTCACATCATAGCAAAGGTAAAAAACTTGAACAACAGTATAAACTAACTATGACTAACATATACCTATAGAACACTTCATCCAACATTAGCAAGAATACACATTCTACTCAAGCACATACAGAACATTCTTCAGAATAGACCATATGGTAGGCCATAAAGAAGGCCTCAAGGTATTTAAAATGATTTAGGTCATAAGAATATATTCTCTAATACAATGGAATAAAATTAAAAATCAAAAACAAAAGGAAATTTTGGACATTCACTAGGTTTGGAAATTAAATAATGCATTCCTAAGTAACTAATGGATTAAAGAAGAAATCCCAAGAAGGAAATTATAAAATATTTTAAGATTAATGAATACAGGCCTCCCTTCCCCCTCCCCACCTAGCAGCGGGCTCTTAGTTATAAGATGGGCAATGCTGAGTGGCAGCACCAGTTCGGAGCAGGGCCAGGCTCTGTTCAATGGGAACATGGAACTCGAGGCTGGTGCCAGAGCTGCACCTTCTTCCACTGCAGACCCTGCCATTACCGAGGAGGAATGGAATATCAAACAAATGATTAAGTTGACACAGGAACACATAGAGGCCCTACTGGACAAATTCCGTGGGGAGCATAATCCACCATCAATACACCTGGAGGAAATGAAGAAATCAAATTGTCATTATTTGCAGATGACATGATACTCTATATAGAAGACCCCAAGAACTCCACCAAAAGTCTTCTAGACTTA
>NW_004624730.1:36490631-36537053 GCF_000247695.1 Heterocephalus glaber
TATAGCTAAATGGATGCACATTGAGGCAATACTCTTAAGTGAAATAAATAGGACACACATGTGTAAATACTGAATAGTTTCTCTAGTGTGAGAAGTGAAAGTGTAAATAAGGACTAAAAGGTATAATAGATAATGTGAAATAGGAAGAAATGTGTCAAAGGGGAAGGGGAAGTGGGAGGGCTAGGGCAAAAGAAAGAAGGAAATGGAGTTAATATGAGAAAATGAAAAAATGGAAACAAAGTCTTTGTACGTAGGGAGGGATGGAGGAGTTGAAGGGAGGGAAGGAGAATGGAGAAAAAATAAGAACCAAGAGAAATTATGTAAAGGTGCAAATTTCTAGTGATGAGTATCATTATACTGCATACCTCAAATGAACCAATAAAATTAATTTAAGAAAAAAGATTAATGAACACAAAAAACAGCATAAATGATATGGTACAACTAAAGCAGCATTTTAAGTAAAGTTTATAGCTCTAAATATCTATATTAAAAAGAAGAAAAATATCAAACTGAATAATTTAATTTTGTACCTCAGAGACCTGGGAAAAAGAAAGTAAACCTAAAGCAATGTAAATACATTCTTTCATGATTAAAAAAAAAAAAAAAACTCAACAGCTAGGAAAAGAAGGAAATGTTCTCAATATGATAAAGGATACCTACCAAAACCTGCCAGCATTGTACTTAATGATAATAGAAGACACTGATGTCTGCTCTTGCTAATTTTATTCAGTATTGTACTGGAGAGTTGATGCCACAACCGGCGCAGTGTAGGGTTCAAAGCTGGTGAGAGCAGTGGGAGATGAAAAAAAAGAGAAGAAACCAAGAAAGAAGGATGCATACTAAGATTATGCTTGAAAGTTGGGACCAGGTGGAACTATAGCTTGTCCAGAGCTAATGGCTATCTGGAGCACCACGTGCTCTTTATTTATAGTGGAAGGCAAACAGAAAGAGAAGAGGGGGAAATTAGTGCTAGTGGCCTATGTGGCCTAGGCAGAAGGAACCATGATTGTTTTGTGATAGGGGCATGTGCAGGAAGGGAACAGTGAAGGATACAATGTAACTGTCTCCTGGGGCTGTGCCATCCAGGGTCCGCAATATGAGTCAGTCTATGGGGGAGAAAGGGAGTAGGGAAGAGATGAAGGGCCATCCTCAGGCTCAGCCTGCTCCAAGTCTAGAGAAATTAGGCATGAAATTAGGCATGAAAAAGAAAGAAAATGCATTTGCATTAAAAAGTAAAAGCTATCTGTACCTTTTGCTTTCGCTGATTTTGATTTGTATCCTTTAGCTGCAATAAACCATAGTCATGAGTATAATTATATGCTAAATTGCATGAGTTCTCCTAGTGAGCCACCAAAACTGGGGGTGGTCTTAGGGGCATCCATCATAGAAAATAATCTCAGGAGACTCTGAGAAGGGAAGTGATGGCAACCATGAAAGTTAGCAAGAGGGCAGTTAGGGCAAAATCCTTCTGAGGAACTCAGAACCAGCACAGAACATGTAGTTGAGGGTTATCTGATCAAGTGGCTAGGAGGGTGAGATATTTATCTACCAACACCCCAGTCAGCACTCATTCCCTGACACTTCCAGCCTACCCTCTGTGCAGGCCGAGTTGGTTCCTGGTGGCCACCGACAGACCTGAAGTAAAGAGCTGGAGTTGGAAGGTGGGCCTGCAGATATGGAAATGCTTCATGACTGCAGAGGATATGGGGGAGGCACTTCTACCACAGCCCCTGAAAGGCACTAAATCAAACATGAACACAAGCACTATTTCTCCTTCATTTTCCATGCTTCCCACCACCTTCCTTAGTGACTTACAGAGGATGAATTACCTGGCTCTGTTCCTATTAGAGAACCTTGCCTTCTAGGAAAGCCTGAGCTGCCTGGGTCAGCACAAGCACACAGTCTCCCTCACATACTTGGTAAAGTCTATCTTCTCCTCTTCCTGTCCTCAATCCTGGTCACAGGAAGCCCTGACTCTTTTTTTTCTCCTGTTTCCTATGTTTTACCCATTTACTAGATCAGCATTACTAGTATGGGCATTAGGACGTTTCCAGGCAGGGTGTCAAGTCTGAGCCCTGGCTGTCCTCTCAGGACTTAGTGCTCTTCCCTTTGGTTACCTATGGATGGATACTGGGGGGTGGGTGAAGCCACTGGGGTGGGATCCAGTTGGATCATGGGAGATTTCTCACATCTCTCAGGAATCTCTGGCTTACTATTCTCTCATTCTACTTTATCCTACTTACTTAGCTGTAAATTCATCATCTTTAACATGGGAATATTGAAAGTAACCATCTCCTAGGGTTGCTGTTAGGATAATTCTAAATCAGATAATTCTAGAAAAACACTTAAAATAGAGCCTAGCACAAAATAGGCACTCAGAAGTGTTAACATATTACTATTTACATACAATTAGTATACAGTTATAGACACACACATATGGTATATAGTTGCTTCAACCTGCTCATTGCAATATATCAACAGAGTATAATAGCAACAGATTCTTTGGGAATATTTTACCAGATTTTCAATTTTAGCTTTTGAAAAATCACCAAAAATTTTAGGCAAAATATTCCTCTTAAACAGTTAGGCTTGATTTACCCACGCAACTTCTAGATTCAAGATAGCTCGGCAGACAGTGAAATGGATAGTAACAATGTGGTAACTCTTCCAAACTCAATATCAAGCTCCACTATCCATCCAATTTATGCTCCTCTTTAAAAAATAGTCCAATACATACAGGGCAGACTTTAAAATTCCTCCCTCTATAGCAGAAAGACCAAGGCCAGAAAATTTTAAATGCCCCAAGACATACAAGGGCTTCACAAACACAGTGAGGAGGGAAGTCCTATGGCTATAAGTGACTAGCGACATAGTGGAGATTTAGGAAAACAGTGGAAGGAGGAGGACTCTTCCAGGGACTCTTTCCTGGGGGAATACAAATTTGTGCCACTGGTCCATGCAGATTTTGTCTTCCCATGAATTTTGGGCTTATTGTGAACACAGAAGATGTACTCAGTGGATGCTTATAATATGAAAAGTACAACCTCTGCAAATGCAAAATGAAAACAACCCTTTCCCAAATTTTCATTATCCTTTTCCAAATATTTAATTAAAACATCTTTTATATTACCATTAGGGAAGTAGAGTGTTTTTCAAATTATGTTGTCAACTACCTCAGATGAATTTAGTGCATTTTCAGGTGACCTTGCAAATAGAGGATGAGCAAGGGCTATGGCAACCAGAACAAGGACTGTGAGATCCACACAGGCCTGTGGCAATGGGGGATGACGTGGGGTAGAACCTGTACAGAACAATTTATCTAGTGAACACAAGAGAGCTGTTGTTCTAAAATACAGGACCCTAGAACAATGTGCTAAAATGTACGTCTTAAAGTAGCACTAGGGTGACATCCCCTGGCCAAACAGTGAAACATGTGCCCCCTAACTGCCAAACAAAGGTAACATTCTAGACAGATGCTCTAAATGGCTGAATATATCTATCCCAAAATAAATAATTTCTACTTTTAAAAGTTTATATCCTGCTGGTAGTGCATGCCTGTAATCCTAGTACTCTGGGAGGCCGAGTCAGGAGGATTGCAAGTTCAAGTCCAGCCTGAAAGATAACTTACTGACTTAGCCAGACCCTGTCTCAAAATAAAAACACCAAAAAGGGCTGGGGATGTAGCTAAGTGTGAAGGCCCTGGGTTCAATCCCTAGTATTGCAAATAAATAAATAAAAATGTATACCCATCATTGTAGCAATTTCTTTGTTCTATTTCTGGAAATCTATACCACATGATGCCAGTTCAAACTTGACAATACATTCTCTTAGTAACACTATGGGTAAATGGATATTTCCACATTGCAAAATGCTACAACTCCTCTAAAGGGAAATTTGGCAATACTTAAACCTATATATGCCTTTATCCTTTGACCCATCAATCCCTCTTTAGCCTGAAGAATGCTTTTAACTATAAAAAAAATACACACAAGATTATTTATTGCAACATGATTTGTAATCATGAAATATTGCAGATTTATTAAATACCCACATATAAGAGAGTAGCTGAATAAACTATGGTACATTCACACACTGAAGTAATATGCCAGGTATAAGAACAAAGAGGATCTATTAACTGACAAGAATGAGGAAGATCTATATAAACTAATAGGGAGCACTTCTCAGAATATATTGTTAGGCAAACAGACATTTAACAACTGACACCCACATAAATGCTGTTTTGACTTAATCAGTACATCATTTAAATTTTTAGTACAGTACTTGAAATTTGAAGTTGGATCAGGAATGGTGGTGTGTAGGAAAAGCATTTCAAGCCAAGTGGCTACTTAGTCCTACAGAAGTACTTATGTAATCTATTGGAGCAGGGCACTTCTCTTAATGTTTAGATCTAGAGAGCTGGAGATCAAAGCAGATAACAGCCCTGTGTGTCTGGGTGTAGGTGACAGAGTGAACCATATGACTCTGCCGTGGTGCAGCATTCACAGACCAGACATAGTCGAGGAGGCAGCAGCAGTGGGCCAAACTCTGGAAAGCTTGATGACTCCAGCATTTAATGCTGATCTGTTGATAGCAGGTGTGTTGGGTTTAAATTTCTGCCTCATTTCTTGTAGCCCCTCTTTGTTCTAAAAAGATGGGCGTTGACATCAGATGGAAAAATCCCTACTAGTTTCCAAATTTTAAAGTCTCCTGCAGAGGTACGCTCACATTTCCCTTGTCACTGCTGCTATTCCATGGTCTTTTGAAAAATTATTATTAACTGTTTCTCATCTTGGTCTCTTTTCTCATTTTGCATTACGGAGGTCCCGTTGATGTGTAGTCTTTTTTAGCTCTAATTTTAGATATTTATTTCTTCTCTTAAGATATGATACTCATACAGTTTTTCCGTTTAGGAAAACACTGCAGCCTGGAACAGAAGGGCCCCTGCTCAGGTGCCTGCCCTTGGAGAAGCTGCGCGCGCAGCAGGAGCCTGTTTCTCCTGAGACGTCTCTTCTGCGCCATCTGCCGACAGAGTTGAACATCTCGCCAGCCGGCAAAGGAAAAATAAACTCTCACAGTCAACCAAAAGGTTGAAGTGGGTGCTGTGACAATGAACCCAAAGCCCACAGAAGTGCGTATATGTGCTTCGTATGGCTGTTCCCCAACAAGCTAGTATTTATTAAAATATTTCTCATACTTTGTCTTTCTTCTCAATATATAATTCATATATATGTGCATATTCTTTTTATTAATTTATGTACTTGTACTTGTTTTCTCTACTAAATTAGAGGGCTTCTTTAACATTTTTCCAAGTAGAAAAATTTAATATAACCTGATTCCCCCCATCCCCTATGAGAGAGGAAAAAAATATAATGAATTTATCTTTGCAATTGGTCCATAAGACAGATTTCCACATACCATGGTAGAGAAATAAATCAGTTTATTTTTTATAGGTAGACATATGGATAAATGCATAATTGGATACATGCAAAAAGAGGAAGAAGAACACAAATCGATTGAAGAATATGTACATAGTTTAAAACATTCATAAAAGACATACTTTTTTTGGGGGGGGGTACCGGGGATCGAACTCCGGTCCTTGTGCTTGCGCAGCAGGCGGCAAAACCACTGAGCTAAATCCCTGGCCCATAAAAGACATACTTTATTAAAACTGAAGTCTGTAGGACATAAATTTTATCATTGGTATAGAAATTTGGGGGAATTTGGGGTGGTATTCTAGCCTCAGCATGGTTTCTGTCTTTGATTTCAACAAACAAGCCTTTCTCCTCTTCATCTGGACATACTTGTCAATTTAGTGTCTTTGGGGGAAGGAACACTCCTCTTTATTTAAAACATAATTTACTGTATAATCTTTGATTGATATCTAACTTGCATTGCAATCCTAGCATATTATTTGTTTGACTCCTCCAGGACTCAAGTTTTCCATAAACAAATGAAGGAATAACAGAATTATTTCATTGGAAATGAATAAAAATAAATCTACAAAATTCCTGGATGTTTTGCTATACAATAAAAAGCATTATGTATTAATCACATAAGCACTTTTTCAGATCTTAAAAAAGTTTGGCTATGAGGGTGAGATCCATAAAGCTCTTTGGCTTTAATTATTTTAGATGCTTGGAAGAAGAGAAAGGGTTGGAGTGGCCAGGGAGTGAGAAGAAGTTACTGAAGATGACTGAGGTTTCCAGCTTGGATTTTACATAGGAAGATGATAAAGGGAGTGTTTTGATCTACATAGCACTCAGGAGGAGTGGCAGGAAGTAAAGGCATGTGAAGACTACATCCAGAACTAAGATCTTTGAGATTAACTTTGCCTTCTTTATGGTGTAGCTAACTTTGCTCCAGAGGCTATAGCTACTTCCATTATCAATGAAAGCAGGGTGCTCAATCCAGTGGTTCCAGATGGCCAAGTCTCTATAACCTGAAGTCACTCTCACACTTTTCCACCTCAGTAATAAAACAAGTGCAGTTTGCTTGGATAAAAATAGATCAGTGAAGTTAGCATGCTTATTGTGTGGGCAGTAATAGGTTTTTCCACGGCAGTAGGCTTTTCTGGTTATACTCCTTGCAGGTGTAATTCTCCTGATTCAGGAGACTCAGCCACTCAAGCATCTACCAAGCTGTGCTCTGTACTAGGTGCTTGATGCAAAGGTGCACAAGGCTCTCAAGAGGTTCAAGTATGATGGACATAATTTCAGACTTAAAGAAAAGTTGTCTGAATAGTACAAGGAATTTTTATATACTCGATATCCAGATTCTCCATATATTAACATTTTGCCATATTCATTTTATCTTTTTTCTGTTTATGTGTGTGTGTACACAACTTTTCTCAACAATTTGAGAGTAAGCTGCAGGTATGTCATGCCTTGATTTCTAGTATCTGTGTTTTTTTAACGTAAGTACTTTCTCTTTCCTAATCACAGTATGATCATTAAAATCAGTGAATTAATTTTGACAGAATGTACATTACTTAATTATAGGTCTTATTCAGTTTTTGTCAGTTGTCCTGATAATGTTCCCTGTAGCAAACAAAATTGTGGCATGTGTTTCACTGTTTTCACGTCTCCTTCAGTGTCTCTTAATGCGGGCCAGTTCCTCAGTCTTTTATGGCATTGACTTTTTGAGGAGAATAAGCTAGTTGTTTTGCCTTTCACTTTGGGTTTGGCTGATGTTTCCTCTTGATCAAATTTGGCTATGAATTTTTGGTAGCTATATCACAGAGTGCTGAGGTTTTTTCAGTTTTAGAATATGTCAGGAGAAACATGATGTCAATTTGTCTAAATCCTGGTAACGTCTTTGATCACTTGGTGAAAGTGGTATGTGCCAGGTTTCTGCACTATTTTCTCCTTTATTATGAATAAGTAGCTGATGAGGAGATACTTTGAAATCATGTGTTTCCCATTATGCCTCAGATTTTTATCCACTAATTTCAGTGACACTATTCTTGCTTGAATCAATTGTGATGGTTGGTAAATAGTGACTATTTCCCTCACTCTTTCTACATTGATTAGTTGGTTTTCTTTTGTAAGGAAGAGGATTCCCTTCTTCCTCACTTGTACAGTATTTATCCCAGGCCCAAGGCAAAAATGTGTACTCTCTCCATTGCTATTTAAATAACATTGAGCTCCCAAGAAAACTCTCACAGGTGACACAGGGAACAAGGGAGTTGCCATTCACTCAAGTGCTCTTCCATGTCCTTTAGGTGCTCAGACATAAATTTTGGGTCACACTAGTCTCTGATTTTTCTGTTTTACTTTTGGGGGTTACTGGAGATCAAACCCAGGGGCAGATACTGTACTGTATCAGTGAGCCAGCCCCCAGGCCTGCATTTTTATAATTAAAAAGAAAAACTCTGAGAATTAAAGCAAATTTCCACAGTCCTAGAACCAGTTTTAAGGCTATCTGATTAATCAATAGCTGCCTTGATTATACTGGTTTTGCAAAGCTTGATCCTCAAGTATCAGTCAATCACAGATTCACTCCAATAAATTCATTGGAAGTTTAACAAAAGTCTTCCCAGAGTATCCAAGCTTCTACGTGGGATGTCAAACCTTTTTGGCTCTGAAAGGCCCCTGGTCATCCTGGTTTCCCTGACTCTCAAAATCCCCACGTGGAACCAACAGCATGCTCTGCTTGGAGAGACTTTGCTTACTCAACATACTTCTTCCTTTCTAGAGTGCACAATAAATCCAGTTTTGTCTTTTTAGTTTAAATACTGAACAGTTATCTCGTCCCTTGACAAACCAAACCCTAAGACCTACTTATAGATCATTCTGATTGCTTATGGGCGATATATCATAGAAATGCAACAGTGGAAGTAGGGACCAATAAAAGCTGTTGAAAAATACATTTTTTAGAGACTGGTCTTAATATGTTGCCCTGGCTGGTCCTGAACTCCTAGGCTCAAGTGATCCTACTGCCTCAGCCTCCCAAGTAGCTGGAAATATGGGTGTGTACCACGAGGCTTGACTTTTAAGGATGTTGAAAATCTTATGTGGGGAGCAAATATCTTAAGTTATTAAAAAAAGATAATTTGGCATTAAAAGACTAGATGGAAAAGATATCATAAACAGAGTCAAAAGAAATTGTAACTCATACCAGCAACAAAGAGGCAATTTTGTCAATAACAAAAGAAAAAAACCCCTCAGTTACTCAGCAGAAAAATAAGTAAAGGACATAAAGTGAATTCATAGAAAAGACAATATAATGGATTTTATATAAAAGAGGTTCAGGCTCCTTTGATGTAATAGAAATGCAAATTGAGACTACAGGATAACAGCCATTTTCCACTGGTTTGGGAAGACCAAAGAAAACTGATAGCAAGCATGAATAGGGAAGGTATGGTAACCAGGCTCTTAGCTGCATTGCTGACAAAATTGTAAACAGGAATGATTTTTAATATGAACAATTTGGTGCCATCTAACAAAATTTTAAAAATATACCTACTGTTTGACTAGCAACTGAGCTTTTAAAATTTTACCCTACAGGCAATGTCAACATATGTAAAATGATCATTGTCTAGGCAATTCATTGCAGTACTGTGCCCATACTGGAAGCATCTTAAATGTGCAGCAGTCAGGACTTGTGAAATAAGGTAGAACACATCGAGGCAACGTAATTCTTTTTTAAGAATGAAGCTGGGCATAGTGGTGCACACCTGTAATCCCAGCACTCTGGGAGGCTGAGGAATACCATAGAACAAAACAAAACAAAACAAAAGAAAACTTAATCAGGGCAATTTCTAGAGACAGGGAAGCAGAAAAACTTGCTTTGAGCTTTATTTTTGTTGTTACTGGTTGAATGTCATTTCCCATTAAAAAGAAGCAAAATTTAAAAAACTGTAGGCCTATTGCAGTTGTCTGGGTGATATCATGCTGATAAAAGCAGCAGTGGTGGAGAACATGGATTATTAGGACATGTTGGAGGAGAACTGACAAGACACGCTGGTGGAGATTTGGGAGGTGAGGAAAGTAAGTCCTCAGGAGATAGACTTGTGGCTAACTACAGGTGGAGAGAAGTGCCATTTACCTTGCTGGGGAGCACTTAGGACAAATATAGCATGTGTGAGGGAACTCAAGGATTGTATTTTGGATATAGGAAATTTGAGATGCCTATTAGGTGTCCTCATGGTGATGTCAAATGGGCAGCTGGAATAGGAGTTTTAACAATGACGTGAGGAATGTGTGGAATGGAGGTATTCTGGAAGCAACAGCATTAAACTGGCACTGAAAAATAGGAATATAAGGTTAGTCTCCTGTACAATTTAAAATTTTCCAGCAGCCAAAGAAAAAATAAAAACAGGTAAAATTAAAATTATTTGGCTGTGTGGGAAAATTGAATTTTAAATTAAACTAATATAGTTAGTCCAAAATATATGCAAAATATTATTTCAATACATAATCAGTATAGGAATCAACAATGTTTTACATTCTTTATTTCATACTAAGACTTTGGAACCTAGTGTGTATTTTACACTTACTGAGTATCTCAATTCAACTTAGCCACATTTCAAGTGCTCAAAAGCCATATGTGGTGAGTATTTACCTACTGGCTAGCACATCGAGGATATTTAAAATTATGGGAATAGATGAGTGGAAGAGAGCCCAGAACTGTGGGTTGGAGCACTTGAACAGTTTGCAAAGTCTGGGGAGAAAAAGGGGAGCTGACAATTGAGAGAGCAAACAAGAGAACCCAGTAAATGGTCAGGAGGAAGGGGGGAGGCGGGGGAGGAGGAGGAGGAGGAAGGTTAAGTACACTATTAAGGAGGCTAAAAGGAGGGGGTATTTCATTTGCATCAAGTGATCCTGAGTAGCACAGTAAAATGAAAACAGCGAAGTAACCATACTTGGAAAGTTGGAGTTGTTAGTCATCTTGACGCAAGTTTTCACTGGGAGCAGGGGAGGAAACGGGAGATGGAAAGTGCAGCTATATACAGACATTCCAAACTGATTTACTTCCTCTGATACTCCCCCCCCACTTTTTTCTTTTTATATTTTGACCTCTATTGGGGAACCAAGGTAAAAATCCGGGAGACATTTTCAAGCCTCTTCTTTCAGACCTCACATGTTATTATTTGAAGTTATTCCCATTTTACCTCTTAAGCACTGATTGTCTCATTTATTTTCCAGGATAAACCCTGGCCATCTCTAATCTTCACTCCTGCAGCATTTTCTTTATAAGCCTCACAGTTATTCAGCCTCTAGCTTTACTACCCTCAAAATTGTTGACAAAGGTCTGGGACACCCAGAAAACGGAGGTGAGGCTGTGTTGCCAAACTCAATTTTTAGAAACAAACCTCGCAGTCTTACTACTTTGCTTAGTATCCTAGCATGCCTCCTCACTAAAAAGAGTTCGTGTTTCTACTTCTGAGTTTCTTCTTTTATTCCCAGATCTATACAGACACATAAAACCCAGATCTGTTCCATGCTTGTCTTGTTATCCCTTTTAATCCCCCTCAACTACGGGTTCCTCAAACAGGAACCCTAATGGGCTCATTCTAATTCTATTCTAGATAAAGCCACACCCTTCCTTATTTTCTCCCAAAACTTTGAACTCCACCTGTTCCCCCTCCCCAATGTCCTGTGCAGGCATTTCTGTGGAATTCAGTGCTGTTTCTGGCGCGGTTCTCACCACAGTCGTTCATTCGCCACATTGTTAAGTTTGAGGCCAGAGAACTCCTCTCATTCCATTTTGTATTTCGAGTACATGACACATGGCTGGGCACGTCGGAAGCTGCTCCACCCAGTCTGGCAGTATTAAGAGTAGTCCAAGCTGCAGAGGCCATACCGGGAGATAAAGGGCAGCCCTGGAGCAGGGCGGGTCACCCAGGAAGAAGCCAGCGTGGATCCGCGCCAAGCTGCAACGATGGTGTGCGTGTGTCAGCAGGGCAGGAGACCGTGCCAGCCCCGGAGACTGCGCCTGAGGAACCTCAAGACTCCGGAAGCCGCCGCGTGCGAAGGTAGAAAGTTGTGCGCCTTCACCCTTCACTCGCCCCCTGCGGGCTCCGCGCGGTCACATGAGCGTGGCCCCGCGTGACTTGCTGCTTGGTCACGTGAGTGCCGCGACCACGTGACCGCAGTCCCGGCGGGGCACCTGCCCCTTGGCTTCCTGCTCCGTCCGGAGATTGCCTCCTTCTCTGGAGGCAGATGGAGGAGGAGGGTGAGGAAGCGCGGGCGCTGCTGGCAGGCGGCCCCGATGAGGCCCGCAGCGGAGCCCCCGCCGCCTCCCAGGTGCTGTCGGCCCTCTGCGACCCCAGCCGCCTGGCGCACCGGCTTTTGGTGCTGATGCTGATGTGCTTTCTTGGCTTCGGTGAGCCGGCGGGGGTGGAGGGATGGGACGATGAGCGAGGAATTCCCGACAACTCTGGGCCAGGTCCCCCTGAGCTCGTGGGTGCCATCTGGCCTCCGCACAGCTTTGGGCTTCAGCTGGTGCCTTCCCCTTTCTCTTTGCACGGCCCCACCCGGACCAGTCCATGGTGCCAGTGTTTGGGCGCCCGAAGTGGGGTCGAAGCGCTGAGCTGGATGACTTGTCCTGCTCCTGTGTCCTCTAAGTCCGAGAGGACAGCAGCTCTTTCCCGGGGACACAGGTATGAAGGAAGCTAGATCTTCAAGATGTCTTGGCATATGATGCTCAGAAGTTCAGAAATCATTACACCCCCCCCCCCCCCGTTTATAAATGAATGATTCCATTGGCAGTCTTTTATATTTCTCTCTCTCTTTGGGAGTGTGCTTCGCTGGTAGCTTAGATGAAGCAATCATACTGAACTTGTGGTAGGCTTGACAGTGGTAGGTTTTTGCTTACAAAATCTCAGCAATTTCTTGAGCTGAGTTTTAGAACATCTTTCCTCTTGCCATTTTAAATTCATTGAGCGACTATTCTATTGCTAGTATTGTTTGGTATGAAAGGTGTTTTTCAGGAGGCTAGCCAGAATCTCTTAATTAGCAAGTTTAGGAACATAGTGGTTTAGGAACTTTATGCTACCGCTTGAATATATGTAATATGGTATGCACAATGGATGACTACTCAGCCATAAAGAAGGATAACTTTGAGTCATTTGTAGGGAAATGATGGATCTTGAAACCATAATGTAAGTGAAATAAATCAAACACAAGTTAAATATATGGTTTCTCTTATATGAGAAATCCAAAATATAAATGATTTAAAGAGAAGAATAAAAGAGGTGGTAGGAAATAGACTTTGCAGAGATGGGGGGGGCAGTAAAAAAAAAAGATCAGGATGTAATACTTGTATGTGCCAGTTCCCTAAGGTGAATATAGTGTGTATTGCAAACATATACTGACAATAAACATTAAAAAAAACCCCAAAAGGTAGGAATAAAGGATGCTTTGGATTTTGGTTTCTTTCAACTTTTTTGTTTTTGCAAAGACCCCCTCTTTTGGAAAGATTACGTATTTCCATCTGTTAACTTTAAAACATGGCATTGACTCCCTTGAATTAAACCAAGGACCGTAAGTCTCTGGGTTTAAATAAAAACAATAAAACACGTTAAGAAATTGTCTCTACTCAAGATGAAAGCTTATTTTTGGTAAATTCGGTGGGAGGCAATATTATTTTCTAGTCTGTCAAAGAAATTGTAATTTTACCTTAAAATAAATCCTAGTGCATTAATATCCAATTTCTTCCCACTTCTCTTCTAACTCCTCAAGAGATCTTGTATTTTAATTTGTTTCCTTAGAACTCTGTTATACTTCTCCTCCTTGGTAGCACTCTACATGTACATTTTTTGGTAGAATTAGAATTTGTTTCAAGTATTGGTTAGTCAGAATAGCTGAATTCTATTCTTCTCTCAAGATGAGTAGTGGCCAACATCAGGAAATTGCTGAGGATGTTTGTAAAAATTTTTAGTGTTTGTAGCTTTAAATGAGGAAAATGTAGCTGCTTTGTTAAGGTGTTAATAGAATAATGAACATGTGAAACATGAGGAAAATAAAATAAATAATTATTGACTTGTTAATTTAGGCTCCCAGTATTTGCTGTTTGCACACTATAAAATTGTAGAAGTTATTTGGCTACAATTTAGAAAATACTGGTAGATACAGAAGTGGTCCAAAAACAGTTCCATAGTGTCAGCCCTTGAACCTTAAATATGAACATTAAAACCATCTTTGAGGGCCGGGTGTGATGGCGGGAGGCTGAGGCAGGAGGATTGCTGCTGAGGTCAAGGCCAGCCTGAACTACATAGCAAGACCCTGAGAAATTCACCACCCCTAAGAAAATCACTTGAGTAGTAATTGTAACTTGAAAATTTTATATGAAGACCATCATTACTTGCAAAATACTTGCTCTTTTGTTTTCTAGGTAGCTATTTTTGCTATGATAATCCTGCTGCCCTTCAGACTCAGATTCAACGAGTAAGTTACTCTTTCACCATTGTGTCTTTTGTTTGCTTTGAAGCAACTGTAACTGCTGATGCACTGACAACTTTCAAGTTACTTAGTCTGAAATGTACACTGAATATATTTTAACATCCTTAGATACCAAATCCCAAGATGAAAGGATTGTTCACAAATTGTATTGAGTTGCCACAAAAGATACATTTATTGTAGCACATATGCGACTTGAAATTTTTTATGCCTTAGATAAATAATTATGTGCTATTTCTATATTATTGCCAAAATACTAGTTTTTGCTTGAATTTCATTTTCTGTTTTCTTAATCATATGAATGACAAATGATTTTATGGGATAGCCTTTTGATTTGGAATATGTTGTTATTTTGTTTTTTAAAATGTGGACAGGGATTGCCGATATTGTCCATCACAGTATTCTTAGTGTGGTTTTGAATTGTAGAAATATGTTTGTTATTTATAGTTTCTAAGCTATAGATCATCTTTTTTTCTTTGTAAATTTTTTACCATTGAGCAGGAAAAAATGCATAGATTGGCTCTTTGCATTCTGGAATGAAACAGTAAACAGGTAGGAGTTAGCAGGTAGAGAGGGTAAGGTAGATAGGAATAGGGTGAGATTATCTTTTCTATGTGAGAGGAATCCCCAGTGCAGGGAGGAATGAGAGAATAAGACTATTGAAGATACAGAAGGTCCAGTCCCCCTACCAGGGTGTCTGATCCTGGAATCTGCAAAGCCCCTAGAATGGGATATGCGTGCAAGAAGGTCCCAGGTGACCATTATTCTGGGGCAGGGGCACTGTAGCTTTTTTGAGATTCTCAAGGAAGTGACTTACAAATAGTTAAGAAAGTTGTCCTACAACAGAAGGAAAAATATAACCACTTTCTATTTTAGATTGTCATATTTTGATTTGTTAGTTGTTTGGAAAAATAATTGTTTTCTTTCCATATAGGACATGCAGGTGAATACCACAAAATTCATGCTGCTGTATGCTTGGTATTCTTGGCCCAATGTAGTTTTGTGTTTCTTGGGTGGATTTTTGATAGACCGAGTATTTGGAATACGGTAAGCTTGAAAAAAAAAATCTTACCTATGGGTAAATCTCACCTGGTTATTAGAAAAATATGGGGCTAAAGTATATCTAGGAAAAACTGTGTAGACTTGTATATTAAAACTGTGGAATTGGTTTTTGAAACTTGGTTGGTATATCAGTTAAGATCAGACTAGTAATGCTGTTAATGCTGTTAATGGAATAAAGTAACTTGGCTATCTGCCATTGGTAAAGTATACTTCACATGTGATGAGACAAACCAGGGTCTGAATCTCCTTGCTGCCACTTACTCAACTACATAACTGTTCTAAGCTATTTGTAACTTCCCGTGCTTCAGTTTTCTCGATATTAAAGTGGATAATAATTCCTAGCTTGTAAAATTGTTATGAGGATTAAATGAAAGATGGATGTACAGTATTTGGCGCAAAAGTAGTATGTATTTCCCTCAGCCCCAGTAAGATTTTCTGTTTCTCCCTTTCTTCATCCAGTGAACTTTTTGTGAGCATTTGTATTAGATGCTGAGGAAGGAATAATACTACAGTATAAGGCTTTGTTACTTCATCCTTATATGTATGTTGTTAGCGAAGACTTAGAAATCAACTGAGAATACAGTATTGGTGAAGTGTATTCAAACCATGTCTACTGAGTAAGAGTTGAGGTAACTCTTCAGTGTTTAGACTTGGAGGCTCATTTTCAAAATTTTTGTAGAGCTAGAGTATGAAAGAAGAGTGAAATATATTTTATTTGGTCTCAATTGTTTTGAACCATAGTGAATTTTCTAGTGCTAGAGAACATTCAGTAGAGCATGGTATGGCCATTTCACAAGGATTTTGAAAGGGATTTAAGTTTCAGAAATAGTTTACTCAGTTGACCTTTAAGGGATCTTATAACACTACCATTTCATTATTCTGAGGGAATGTTAATTGATATTCAGACTATAATGTTGGACTTTTAATTATATTAACATAGTATTTGTCCTTTTAAAAGTAGTTTGTAGTTACTAAGAATTATTATCTTTTAAAGTTATTGTAGAAATTTCTTGGAATCAGTTCCTAAATTCTTAATAGAAATTTTATAAAGAATTTTCATTTTAAAATAGTTTTGACCTGGGAACTTCCTGAAGATTATTCAGTAAGTTTTAAGAGATGATAATGGCTTAAATTAATATGCATCATTATTGAAGCCTTGGAATTCCCTTAGAAGTCTAGACTTCTGTAAATTAGCATTCAGCCTAGGAAAGTTGCTGATTTCAGAGGCACATGAGCACTTAATTTTTCTTTCCTTGGAGAGAATGAAGTGGGCAGAGAAAACCAAAATGAATTATAATAAAGGACTCTTTCTCTCTTAAACAGATGGGGCACAATTATTTTTATCTGCTTTGTTTGCATTGGTCAGGTAAGAAAGACCAAAATGTCGATTATTTGACAGTGACTTTTGCATTCTTGTCTAATCATTTCTAATGGCAAAAGATGTATTTATTGAATACCTAGCTTATCCAGGATCCATAAATGCCCTTGAAGGCTAATATAGTATATTTTAAGCCTTGAAATAGATGTACATTATCATTTTAATTTCACAGATTACAGAGGAGTAGTAAAACTATTGTAGAAGTTATGATTTATCTTGTTACTTACTGTTTCTTTTGAATATTTTGAATTTATTCTTCATTGATTCCATATTAATTCTGTTGCAGGTTATTTTTGCTCTGGGTGGAATATTTAATGCTTTTTGGCTGATGGAATTGGGAAGGTTTGTTTTTGGGTAAGTTATGCATAATTTAATTTAACATGTTTATTAAGGATTTATCTTATTTTATATGTGTTTTTTTACGGCGGGTATTGAACCCAGGGCCTCACACGTTCTAAACCTGCAATCTACCATTGAGCTACCCTGCCCAGTCCCTTATTAAGGATTTTTAAAAACCATTAATTGTCTTTCTCAGCAGGTGACATGCAGATCCTTTTGCTTTCTGATGAAGAGTTGAAGGAAAGGAGCACAGTGTCTATATGTTGACCTCTCTGTTTGAAGTCCACCCTTGGGCTTCCTTCCCTGAGGGAGATAACTGACAGAAACTAATTTTATTTTAATTTAACAATATGCCTTACCAGGCATGATGCCTAATGCCTGTAATCCCAGCTACATGAGAGACTGAGGCAGGAGGATCAACAAGTTCAAAGATAGCCTTGGGCAGTTCAGCTAGACTCTGTCTCAAATTAAAGTACAAAAGGGCAAGGAATATAGCTTGGTGGTAGAGCACTTGCCTGCCATGCATGAATAAGTTATTCAAGCTTTTCACAAACACTGCAGTCATGTAGATACACACACACACACGCACACACGCACACAAGAAATGCTTTAAGGGAGAAGGAAGCAAAATGCATATAAAAGTGTGAAAGGGACCGGAGACTGAAATGTGGTCAGGAATGACCTCGTGAATGAAGTGGGCCATTATAAAAGTATGAGATTTGGATTAATAGAGAAGGAAAATATTTTTGGACTAGGACAGAGTGGTGAAGACAGCTAATTCTTAGAATATGTGGAGGAGACTAAGCTCCTAACTACAGGCCCCAAGTGAAAAACGGTTAAGTATGTGAAGCTTTTCCGAGGAAAAGTAAAACCCGGGAGGTAGCAAATGTTGAATATGGAAAGTGAATTCAGGGTTGATTGATGGAAAGCTTTGGGTATTGGCCTCAAAAGTGTGAATTTTTATGTTTTTACAAAGTATGGACTCCCCACTCATCAATGTTTTGTTTGCTAAATAGTGATAAAGTAACTTGGACTCCTTTTATTGCCTATCAAGGTTATTGCAGTGTATAAAATTACTCTTAATACTTTTCAATATAAAACAGTCATGTCATTATGCCTGTGGGCTTTGTGGGACAGTATGGACAGTTGGTCTGTGCCCTGATGTCTGGGGCTTAGCTGGGAAGATTCATGGAAGGCTGGAATCATCTGGAAGTTGGTTGACCTATGTAGGTGTTCAGCACTTGGTCTGGGATACCTTGAAGACTGGCACTGCTGACTGGAGCACTTAAATGTGTCCTCTTGTATGGCTTGGTTTCTCATAGCATGGGGATAGTTGGCTTTACAAGGTGGCTTAGGGCTCCAAGCATGAGTGTTGGTGTGAAAAAGCAGACGCCATCTTTAATGACCCGATCTTGGAGCCACACAGTGTTACTTCCACTATAAGACTGTTGTATATGCTATGGTTCTTTTGTTGGTTGAGGCAGCACAAACTCACAGATTCATAGAGCCTCCCTACCTCGTGACAGGAGGAGTGTCAAAAATTGCTAACTGTGGTATTTCTTTAAAAGCTGTGACTTTTCTTCCTTTTGCTATTTTTAGGATTGGTGGAGAGTCCTTAGCAGTTGCCCAGAACACGTATGCTGTGAGTTGGTTTAAAGGGAAAGAATTAAACCTGGTGTTTGGACTCCAGCTCAGCATGGCTAGAATTGTAAGTATGGTGACAAAGCTCATGATGCCAGATAGGAAGCAACAGGTAGAATTGCATAATTTCTCTTAGTTTGGGCACACTTAGATGTGATAAATTACTGATTTTTACATATTTCTCTAGAATGTATTGCTTGCTTAATTTTAAGTAAGGCATTTCTTTCCTTATTTTAGTTAGTAAACAGTCTAAAATGGTAGAGTGAACATTTATTAGTTCAAAGAATCTGAGCTTGGGTTGTCAGTTTCTTACCTGTTTTTGGCATGGTTGCTATGAAGCTCCCTCACATGGCCGTCCATGTTCTGCTTGCACATTTCCCGTGATGAGATGCTCACTCTGATGAGGCAGCCATGTACTTCAGTGAACTTTATGAAACTCAATTTCATGTAGAGGTGAAACCTCCTTCACAAGTAGCTTTTGCTGATTGTTGCCCCCCTTTGCCTCTTGTAATTAATATTTGCCTCCTCTGCTGTGTAACAGCAGCACACTGCTTATTTGATGACAGTTCTTTAGTTCTTGATCAGAAGTTCATTGCCTGTGGTTGTCTGAGACCTATAACATGCATTCTGGCTCCCTCACCACGGTACTCATGTCTTTCTGGACTTAACTCAGTTAACCAATACTCCGGGTGTTTGGAGCCTAGAAATGTCCATGGGTTTTAGGTTTGGCTTGTAGTGGATACCCAGGGGACAACATTACGTTTTAATGTATGCATCCTGTGAGGTATTTCAGTTGTCCCATTTGGTCTTTTCTGCATAGAGTTCTATAAAAGAGAATTTAAAAAATAATCTTTGTCTTTTTTTAAAAAAAAACCAAGCTTTTTGAGAGTAATAATGGCATGAAGATGTAACATACTCTTTGGGAGGAAGAAATCCAGTATAAAAATTTCTTAATGTAGCATTTCATATGGGAGTATTTCTATGGTTTGTACGTGTAGGTTCTAACTTTTCAATAATGGGATAGTGTGGCATTCTTGCTATAAAACTTAACCATTTCTGTGATTGTTTTCTTAGGAAAAGTGACTAGAAATGAGAATTATTGGGTCAGAGGGTTTGTTAGGTTTTCTGAGGGCTGTTGAGACATATTCCCAGCCCTATCCATGGGATGTGAAAGGATCCTTTTTATTGAGGCTTTTGTACTACGGCTGTTACTACTTTTTAAAAAAGGCATTTTATCACTTTAAAAGGAAACATATAAAAAGTATTTTAATTTGTAATTCTTTGAACTAGTGTAGTTTTTCACTTTTTCTAAGTTTTTCTAGAAGGATATTCTGAGATGCTTCCTTGTGTGTCTTATAAAAGTCAAGGTGTTTGATTCTAGCTGACTGATAACTTCTGAAAGAAGGAAATAAGTTCAGCTGATCAAGACTCATTCTCAGTGACTCCATTGTGGTTACTAGTGCTTATCAAGTTCCTTTCTTATTGAACTACATTCTGAGGAGCTCTAAATTTCTAGAAGGGCATTCTGGGGTTTTCTGGATGGAGTGTGATAGTGGTGGAGGTGGCTGGGAGACTTGAGGAAGGGAATGAACCGATCTTAAGCACTCCCTCTGCTTCAGCCAGGGCACCTTTAGATCTGGTGTGTTTAGGGTATGGGTAAGATGACCTGAAATGAAAGAGTTATGTGATCTAAAAGTTTGAGAGCCATTCTGTTAATGGAAGATGGCTTAGCAAGTACTCTGTAAATACTTGAGAAATACTTGCTTGTTGAAACTCCATCATTCTGTGCTTCTCTTGTTTTCTGAGCACCACTAGAATGATCTCAGAGGTGTTTGGGATTTATCAGCCCATGGTTTTTCTGTTGCCTGAGCTGTGAGCTTGTTTGAGTTGAGACACTTGAGCTGTAATCATAACACCACCGTTTGGCAGTGGACTTCTCACTTTTCTTTTTATTCATGTCTTAGCTAGGGCTTGGAAGTCTAGCCTTCTTTTGATTTTCTTTACAGTTTGTTAATTTTAAGCTTATTATTTCCATAAGCAAGTACTTACAGAGTACTTGGTAAGCCAGTCATATTAGATATTTAAGATTTAAAAGATTATTAAGGCAGCATCCCTGTTTTTGAGGTGGTTATATTTTCAGTGATATTGGAGAAAGTTACCAGCAGGTTTTCATTTACCTTATTTCTCAGATGAGTAATGTTATTAGCTACCATTTTGTAAAAAATATGCATGTGATAATTTACTGTGAGAATGTTGTTAAGGATGGGATTCATTATCAGTCTTCCTTAGCAGCTGACAGTATCAGTAGCATTGAATACAGCTGATATTTCCTCTTGCTTGGCCTCTTGAGAATCTTACAGTCTTTTTCTGACCTTTCTGTCCACCTCTTCTCTACCTTTTTTGGTGATTCCATCTCTCTCTTTTTAACCTATAAATAAAGGAGTGACCCAAAGCATGGTCTTTGGATATCATTTTTTTCTTTGTGTACTCACAGCTTTGGTGATCTTATCTGGTTTTGAAGTTTTAAACAGCAGTGCCTTGCTTCTGAAACTGTGTCACTTGTCTGGGCCTTTCCCTTGAATTCCACACCTATATAGGCAACTACCTACATGACATTTCTACTTGTCTGACTCATAGGCATAAAAAACCAAACATATCTCAAACCCAGCTCTTCGTATTCTACCCAGTGTCCCTTAAAACAGCCTCTGCTATAGTTTTCTTATCGTCAGTTAATGATAGCTTTTTTCTTACCATTTGCAGGCAAAGACTTTGGTGTCATCCCGAGCTCCACCTCTTTCCCCATTCCCACACACATATCTTTCATTAGCAGATCCTATTTGCTGTACCGTCAGAATATGTTCATATCTGACAGTGTTTAACCGTACCTGCTGCTAACCACCCTGGTCCAGACCCTTCATCTCTCTGCTGGGTTATTGCTGGAGCTTCTTGATGGTGCCCTTGCTTCTCCGCTGCCCCTATTTGTGGTCCCTGTTGAATATAGAAGTTGGACCAAGGCTGTCAGAGTGTACTTGGATTGCACCACTTTTCTGCTCAGAACCTCAATGGTGCTCTCACACAAAAAGCCAGAAGTCCTTATTGTCCCCTACAGCTCCCCTCCTGACCAGTCTCTCTGGGGAGCTCATCTCTTTCTCTTTATATTAGCAGTCCCAGTCTCTGGCCTCCTTCTCAGCCCTCTCACATCCGGGCAGGCTACCGCACAGGCCTGTGTGTGGGCTGCTCTCCTGCCAGCTCCTCATACCCAGGCATCCTCCCAGCTCCCTTTCTTCAAGTTTACTCCGAAGTCATATTCTCAGTGAGGCCTTCTCTCCCAGTTTTAGATTCTTCTACCCTGCTTTATGTTTTCCTTTATTTTTTGAAGCATTTGTCATTATTTAATGTATTGCATATTTGTTTTACCAAAGTATGGTAAGCTTTATGAAACTTAGATATTTTTTCAGTTACGTTTTTATGACATTCTCAACACCTGCAATAGTGATGGGCAAGTGGTAGAATTATTGCTGAGTATATGATGATATCTACTGTGGTTTTCACTGTTTATGTAAAGATATTCAAAGGATTCTTTTTTTTTTTTTAATTCAGACTTCAGTACCAGGAAAAACTGCTTTTTCTAAACTACTGGTATATTTTTGTCCTAGGAACTCTGAATTTTATAACTTGTGTTACATGTTTGCTTTGGTTGGTTTGTCTTTTGGATAACATTTTCTAATAAGTTGGCATTTTTTGTACATTAATCTTATCTATGGCTTTATCTTAGTATGTCAGATTTTTCCATATACTTTCTGTTTTTTTGTTTTTTGTTTTTTTGGTAACGGGAATCGAACTCAGGTTCTTGAGCTTGCGAGGCAGGCGGCAGAACCACTGAGCTAAATCCCCGGCCCTTTTCCATATACTTTAAAAAAAAATTACCCCCTGTTTAGTCTGGATCTTAATTATACTTATTTCTCTAAGGTGTCATAAATCATTTTTTTTAACAAGGCAGAACTATAAATAACTGAAAATTGTTGATTTTTTTCATCACTAGGGAAGTACAGTAAACATGAACCTCATGGGATGGCTGTATTCTAAGATTGAAGCTTCTTTGGGTTCTGCTGGTCCCACAACCCTTGGGGCCACACTGTTGATTGGTGAGTGAAACGTCATATCCCAGATCTTGTCTCTTCTGAAAGCTTGTCATGGAGGTACTGTGGGCAGAGAGGAGGAGAGAACCCAGGAGTTGGTGTCAGAACGCTTTGGTTATGGTTTTGCCCCACTGCTGGGTCTTTTTTTTTTTTTTTTTGTATTAAATTCTTTTATTGGTACATTGTAGGTATACAACACAATTACATTTCTCATTGGAAATTGTACCTTTATATAATGCATCTTGGTTCTTATTTTTTCCCCATTCCTAGCCCTCCCTTCATGCCCTCCACCCTTCCCTATTTACAAAGACTTTATTTCCATTTTTTCCATTTCTCATAATTTTTTCCTTTCCCTTCTTTCCTTTCCCCTGCCCCTCCCACTACCCCTACCCCTTTGGACCTTTTCTTCCTATTTTACATTATTGATTTTTCATTCTAATAATTGGTACATTTTAGGTATACAGTATAATGACATTCATCATTGGAAATTTGCACCTTTACATAGTCTCTCTTGGTTCTTATTTTTCACCCTTGCCCAGCCCTCCCTTCAACCCCTCCATTCCTCCCTATTTACAAAGATTTTGTTCCTATTTTTCCATTTTCTCATATTAGTCCCATTCCCTTCTATCCTTTCCCCTAGCCCTCCCACTTCCTTCCCCTTTACCCCTTTTCTTACTATTTCACATTATGTATTATACATTTTGTCCTTATTTACACTTTCAGTTTCTCACACCAGAGAAACTATTTGGTATTTACACATGTGTGTCCTATTTATTTCACTTAAGAGTATCACCTCAATGTGCATCCACTTAGCTATAAATGTCTCTAATTTCTCATTTTTGATGGCTGAGTAGTACTCCATTTTTTTAAAAAAACCACATTTTCTTTATCCAGTCTCCAGTTGATGGGCATTTGGGCTGTTTCCAAGTTTTAGCTATTACAAACTGCGCTGCTATGAACATGGGTGCACATATATCACTGTGGTATGATTCTTTTAATTCTTTGGGGAAGATCCACTGCTGGGTCTTTTACCAAGAAATGATTATTTATGTATTTGTTGGTATTTTAACTTCCACTTTCTTAAAATGGAGGATATTATTCTTCCTTGTCACTTTAGTGGTATCATTTGTGTCTTACATGTTCAATGAGGTAAAGTGTGTAAAACTTAGAACAACTGGAATTTATTCCTGTAAGGTTTTAATAGTCTATAGCAGCAGGAAGAACTTTTCCTTCTTGATCAAAGTCAGTTGGTAGTGAGTTTAGATTGTGTGGAAGTCAGATATGACATGAAATGGTTGAAAATCATCTGAGTTGGGAGTCAGGAACCTTGGGTTCTAGTGCTGCCTCAAACCAGTTCTGTCACCTTGAACAAGAAAGGTAACCTGTGTCTCAGTTTGCTCTTCTGGAAAATTTTGGGTCTTTGACCAGTGTTGTGTAAATCCCTCATGTCCCTAAGTTCTTTTCAACAAGGCTCTGCGGCACTGATTGCTAGGTAGGTTATTGAGTAGCATGTGAAGTTCTCTGGATTTACCTCTCATGCCTTTTTTCAGCATTGGATTTGTCTGCCTAAGCTCTGTAATGTGTGCATGGCTTCTTATTTGGGGCCCACAGAGATGGATCTCTTATAATTTCTTGGCATATGCTGCCAGCTAAAAAGATGACAGAGGAGAGGTAATCTAACAGGCAAACATATCCTAAGTTCCTTTTCCAAACCCTCCCTCTCAATTCCACTGCCTTAATTAAAACTTTGTCACTTTCAAATACCCTTCAGAATCCCAACTTAGTTTCCTCCACAGAGGAGAATTTTAGAATTTAAAGACTTATAGAGCCAAAAATAGAGTTAAAAAATACCCTTGCTGTGAACAAGTCAGAGCCTCTCATTTTACACATGGGGATTGAACCCCAGAGAGCTTATGTTCTGTGTCCAAGATCATTGAGCTTGTTAGTGTCAGCAGTAGGACCCAAATCTTCTGACTTTTCAGCTAGACCATAATAAGTTAGCCAATTAAAGATAAAGCAGTTCGTATGTTTTACTAAGCTTTCTAAATTTCTTCTCGGGAAGTGTGAACTTTACTCACTGTTTTGATGGCTTTGATGGGATGAGATGGACATTAGCGAGAGATGCTGACCTCGCAGGAAGGAGAGCCGGGGAGAGCTGTGCATTGGGAGGGTGGGCCCCTGGGGCTCCAGAGAGTAGATTACAGACTCAAGAAGGAAGATAGAGTGGTTGCAGCATCAGACTGTTTTTGTAGTATTTTCCTGGCATCCATCAAATGAGGACTAATTTTCTAACTAGTCGTCAGGTTTCCCTACTCTGTTGTGCTTTACAAGACTAGTTGGTTATAGTCTTTTTAATCTTCACCTTTGTACTGGGAAATAATGCAATAATAGAAATTATTTATTGAGAATTTGCCTTGTGCTGTTCCTCTTCTCTGTCTCGAATGGTAACTGTTGGATTTCCTTGTTCATATCTTTAGGATGCTTCCTTTCAGTTGCTGTGTTTCTGATGCTTATATAATATGCTACCTTTCAGGAACCTCTAGTCTGGTTCTGTTTTTAAAAATCTCCTTTTTTTGTTTAGGGGGTATAACCTGTATTCTTTCACTAATCTGTGCCTTGGCTCTTGCTTACTTGGATCAGAGAGCAGAGAAAATTCTTCATAAAGAACAAGGAAAAACAGGTAAGCCTAAATGAAAGAGGAATGGGAATTTGGGGAATTGTGGCCTTTTAAAGAGAATTTATAATAAGTTCCTAATGCAGTATTGTAAACATGGTGGGGCTAAATACCTATGTTTTATTTTATATTTTCACATCTTTTTCCACTTGTTTAAGTGTATGGATACGTTTTTCTCCTTAAACTTTTTGACAGAATTTATATTCTTGATTGTACTTTGTATATTTGCAAAATAATTATTGTTTGCTGAAGGGAATGGGATGGTCAATACCAATCTTAGCTTCTGATTTTTCTTACACATCTTTTAAGTTATCCCAGAGATGCTATGTATGTAATTCTCTAGAGTAGTATTTTTAAAATCTGAATTGGAATGGCTAATCACATAATGAAGAAAATCTTGAGTACAGATGTAGCTCCTTACATATGTGAAATTATGCTGATACTGTCTTCCCTTTCTTCTCTAAGGTGAAGTTATTAAATTAACGGATATAAAAGACTTCTCCTTACCCCTCTGGCTGATATTTATCATCTGTGTTGGCTATTATGTTGTGGTGTTCCCTTTTATTGGACTTGGGAAGTAAGTATTTTCTAGCATTCCATTTTTCTTGGCTAAATGATAATGAGAGCTCAATCACATAAATGACAATTTTGGTTTTTTTAGCAGTAAATCTTTCTTGTCTGGTTATAGTTTATATTTACACAGGGATTATTGTATATCTTGACATATAGTGGATTTTTTTAGCTTAAGGTTTACTATTGCTTTGATAATTTTATTCTTTGAAGAAATAATTCGTAAGTATTTTTGATTCAACAGTAGATTCTGGTCTAGTATTTTTATTTCCTCTATTCTTTGGTGAGGAGGCTTCTTACTGCAAATGGAAACCACATATTGGTGCACTGTGACTAGTTGGATCTCCATTTGAAAACTGGGACTGCAATTCTTCCAGACTTAAGTTCAGGGCTCAAAGAAAATTCTTTGTTTTTTTCTTCTACTTCTCTTTCCTTTTTCATTACCAGTGGCTTAAACAGCAGTATGTGAGTACAAGTGTATTTGTGGAGATGTAACTGTGTAATCTTTAAATTTATGCTGTCATTTTAGGTAATTTGAGACAAGAATTCTATTTTTTTTTTTTTTTGGTACCAGGAATTGAACACAGGACCTTGTGCTCACAAGGCAGGTGGTGGAACCACTGAGCTAAATCCCTGGCGCTCTATTTATTATTTAGCAAAGAGCCTTTCTAGTACTGCTTTCACAAAACAAGCAGTCTTAGTTCCTTGCAGTAGTAAATTTGGTTTTATGAAAAATGGTGAGGACTGTTTATATGTAAAAGAGAAATAGGCATCATGTTTTAGTCAGTGAAATATTTATATAAATTATTAAGCTTTAGTAGATGGCTTGAATATCAAATAAGGGGAAAATAGTTTCAAAAAAGAAAAGTTTACTGAGCTCAAGTTACTTTTATTCATTTTCAGTTGGCATTAAGTTTTTAAAAACAGTATGTTTTTCTAATGTATTCATTTTTCTTTTTAATTTTAGAATTTTCTTTATAGAGAAATTTGGATTTTCTTCCCAGGCAGCAAGTGCAATTAACAGGTATTTCCTTAATTTTGCAAGTTCTTTTTGCAGTTTGAATTAGGCAAAAACGATGTTTGTGAGCCCAGTATTGAGTGTGAAACCAAGACTGTACAATATTGGAACTTGAATCTCGAGTGTCCATGTTTGCATTAATGGAAAACCAGAAGTCTTGAACTACTTTTTATATTTTATTTTCTGATTATCATTTAGAAGAATGTTTAATTAAGTTAGGGTTTGTTTTCCTTAATGTTTTTAGGAACTTGCTTGATATTTCCAGGTGCATGGCATTTTATTAACTTTCATACATATTCTCTGGGCAGTGTTGTATATATCATATCAGCTCCCATGTCCCCAGTATTTGGGCTCTTGGTGGATAAAACAGGGAAGAACATCATCTGGGTTCTATGTGCAGTAACCACCACTCTCGTGTCCCACATGATGCTGGCCTTCACGATGTGGAACCCTTGGATTGCTATGGTAATGTCCATCTTGACACCTGAGTGGTCAGGGCTTCAGCAAGGACTCTGTCAAGTCCATTGTCAGGAGGCTTGGTCATTAAATTCAGGTGGCAGTGCTTTGACAGTGGGGAAATAGTGTCTTGATTTCAATTTCTGCAAAAATCAGTATAAATTATTAATTTATAAGGTTTCTTTAATTTCATTTGGCTTATTTTTAGGATAACCTCAGTGCTGAAGTAAAATTTGAAATAAAATAGCCTTATGAAAACCAGGATGCTAATTACTTTTATTTTTCTGAAGTTCATTGAAAAGTTCTTCCATCAAAAGTGGCAAAAAATTGATTGGCCCAATATCTATTTGCTTGTCTTTGGGTCTTAGTAGGTTAAAAATTGATAATAAATTCACCAAGTCTTTTTATTGTTCTTCAAAATGTCATTTTTAAGACTATAAGCTGAGGGCCGGGGATTTAGCTCAGTGGTTCTGCTGCCTGCCTTGCAAGCACAAGGACCTGAGTTCGATCCCTGGTACCTTAAAAAAAAAAAAAAGACTATAAGCTGAAGTGCTGCATTCTTTGCCTATTGATAAAAGAACATCTTGAACATAACTGTTTATGCACTTAGACTTCCTGGAGAATTATTCTTCAAGGGCCAGTCCAGGTTCTAGAGTAGAAGTGCTTTAGCAGAGGCTTTGGACAGTTAACATGGTGGTAGATATTGTGAAGTGGCTCCAGTAACTTCCTACGTAACTTCACCAGTAACACATAGATGTGTCTGTTTTCCTTGTCAGTGTTGGGCACAGACATTCTTTTAATATTTGCTTATCTAATAGCTGTCAGTGATACTTACTCAGACTTAAATCATCAAAGTGTCTTTTTAAATTGAAAAAATGCCACCATTAGATGTTGTCTGACAACCAGTAGTGGTGGTAGTGGGTTCTCTGCTCTGCTTTCCAGTTGAGTTGATGACCTAGAGGCAAGAGAGTAGACTACTGGCATAATGTTTTCTTGATTGCTTAATTTATTATCCCTAATAAATAATGGAAAATTGGCTTTCTCAAAACATTCATAAGAACTTTTTGCAAATTAACTTTTTCTTGCTTGGTCTTTGACTGCATCCTGGGCCTCAACTTGTTATATATACATATGATATGATATATGATGACAAATAAAAGTGGTTAAGACAGTGTGCACCTTGTCATTAGAAGGATAGTCTTAATAAAGAGGCCAAGACTTTTTTTTGTATATTTTGAATATGTTTCAGTCTAATCACAACAAAATTAGCGTAAATGTTTATATTTTAATTAACTATGTTAATTTTATTAGTTTGCATCTATTAGTGATTAAAATCATCTTTTGGCTAATACAAGACTTCCACCTTTCTGGCTTGCTATCTGTAGTGTCTCCTGGGACTCTCCTATTCATTGCTTGCCTGTGCATTGTGGCCAATGGTGGCATTTTTAGTTCCTGAACATCAACTGGGAACTGCATATGGCTTGTAAGTATAGTCTTTACATGGTGGGTCATAAATATTTTCTGGTCTCCTGAGTCTAGTCATCTTCAGGTTTCTGGCATATCTGTGAACCTGGAGAGACCTGCAGCAGTTAATCTGTGTAAGGTAGTGCTGTGGCAACACAAGCTCTAGGCCTCGCCGAGAGAGATAAGAGTAGGGCAATCTCTTAAGAGGTAACTGCTGATGTTAGGGTTCCCTACCCATGTGCTTGAGGACTTCTCAGTGAGAAATTGAGTCCCTCCCTGTCTCAGAAAGGCAGATGGGGCAGCTGCACCTGTGGGAGGTGTCTACATAGTCTTTCTTTCATTCAGCAGGATTAAGTACTGAGTGCTGATTTCACATAGAAGGCAAGTTCCCTTACCTTTGAGCAGACGCTCTTGGAGCAGAAATAGTCAGGATAGGAAATAAAATCTATCTCAAGCTATCTCTGGTTAAAACATCTCTTAACACTAGTAAATATACTAATATGTGTAGTGAAGTGTTAATTTCTGTATGAGGACTTTCGAAAATGAAATGTGCTTTTGTATTTTTTAAATTGCAGCATGCAGTCCATTCAGAATCTTGGATTGGCAATCATTTCCATTATTGCTGGCATGATATTGGATACTCGGGGATATTTGTTTTTAGAAGTTTTCTTCATTGCCTGTGTTTCTGGTGAGTATGCCGTGTAACAACATTTAAGGTCCTTTTAACATAGCATGATGTTCTCATTTTTACCATTAGGTTTGAGTTGTCATTGTCCTCTCTTTACCTCCAATACATATCCCTAAGACATAATTGCTCAGATTTGCCTGATTCTTAGTCTGTGTCAGACGTTTACAGCTCGTCTCTCTATGGTCAGCTCATTGAAGATTTAAACATTTTTTCAGGAAATTTGTATTTGCAAAGGCAGCAGTAGGATCAGTCTTATGCTCTGTTTTAAATATTTATGCTTTTAAGAAAATTTCCCCTTTAAAGTGGAACAATTTGAAAAGTCCTGAGTATGTCCTGAGTGTGAACATGTAGAGATTGGTGTAATTTAGGTGTGACTGCTCATGGTTTATTCATTGCTTTTATTTTTAGTCTGTTATTTAATTTTTACCCGTGCATTGGTTAAAAATAGGAAGCACTAGGAAATCATTGAAAAACTAAAATATAAATCAGTATTTTTCTGTAGAGAATCTTTACCATACACTTAAATTGTGTTTATCTGAAAATATATTCTCCTGTAACAAATAAAAATTACCTTTTATACTTCATTAATTTATTTAAAATAACAAACTACAGTGATAATTTTCACAAGTTTTGTTTCCATTTGTAAGTAGTAGACTGTGTATACTTGAAGTGTGGTGTTTGCAGATCATTACTTATGAGTACCCTCGAATTCATTTTAATATTTCTTGATTTTAGAAATAATCCATCAAGTTTAGAAAATAATTCATTTGTTTTTAAAAGGGGGGTCATTTAAGAATTCAGAACATTAGGTCATGAAGTGTTTTTGTCTATTTTTGATGCAACATGAAGTTTAATTTCAGTCCATAGGTTAGCATATATTTGTGTCAAACAGAACACTAAGCCATTTAAAAATTTTTTTGCCAGATTAATTTAAAGTAAATTAAACAGTGTGCCTCACTTGGTAAGGGAAAAAGCCAAGCACTGACATTGGAGATCTTTACTGCCTGCGGGGTGATGGGAGTCTATTAATTATGTTTTAATGTTTGGTTATTCATTTGTACAATGGACATGGTATTTTTAGAATTAAAATCCCCAAAGGACTACTGTTTGGAATTTTATAAAATAATAAACTCCAGTCTAGGGGTCAGCAGGAGTTCGGGAAAGCACCTGGAAGGACCAGCACTTACGGAGGGAGAAAGGTGGGGATGCTTGTGGGCCGTGGGCTCCCTTGCCTGTAGCCTGTAGGAGTCTCAGCCTCTGTTTCTGACCCTGGAGAAAGAGGGTGTAGCTTATTTCTAGTGCTCTTGGAAACAAAATAATGAGAGAATAATATTATGTATAATTGCCAGTTAATAAAAATTTGTTTTTTGTCTGAATTTTAGTTTGTAATTATGATAACTTAGGAATCATTGAGAAGAAATAGATATTTTTAAAAGGCTCTGTGTTTTTTTTTAAATTCCTAGTGGCACTTTTATCTGTGGTGTTACTTTATTTGGTGAATCATGCCCAGGGTAAGTTTTGATATCTTCCTCTCAAGCTCCGTTTTGTTGCTCTCTGCATGCCTCCTTGAGGGCTAGTATCTTAGTTCATGTAGTAGTGACTTTCCATTCATGACAAAAGAAACACATTTGATTATAAAATATGGAATTAGTATTCTGGAACTTCATATTTATTGAAATTATTTTTTGTTTTCTAGCCAAGTCAGTTTGAGGTTTGTAATATAAAATTTTAGATGTTATATTAACATAAGGAAATACAGCATTTAAAAAATAACCTAAAGACTTAAAATATAAACTCTTTTTGGGGAGGGTGGTACTGGGGATTGAGCCCAGAGCCTTCCCACTGGATTACAGCCTCCAGTCTTTTTTTATTTTTTATTTTGAGATAGGGTTGTGCTTAGTTGCCCAGGCTGGTCTTGAACTTGAGATACTCTTGGTTCAGCTTCCCAGAGTATTGGGATTACACACAAGGGCCATCATGCTCTTCTTGTCTTTATTTTGAAAAAATCAGCTAGCAGATTTATATTTGCAGTTTTTATTTTAAGGTTTAAAGTGTCTTGTTTAGAATTAGAAATTACAAGTTTTTTTTTTTTTTTTTTGGTACAGGGGATTGAACTAGGGACCTTGCGCCTATGAGGCAGGTGGTGGAACCACTGAACTAAATCCCCGGCCCCATAAATTTTTTAAACTAATTTTAACTAGTATATGCATTAGTCTTCTGTTGTTCTTTAAGATTTTGAGATTGCCCTTATTAATTTTTCCTAATTGCTTGCTGTTAGAGGATGTTATATACTTAGCAGAATGTAATATACATGGTGATTAAATTTAGGCAGTTTCCTTAAATTTCTCTTAATTTTCACTGTTATTGAATGTTAATGCAGTATACCCCCACAAAGTTGCAGTTCAGAGCTTACAGTCTCAGTCATTCGAGGATTTTTCCTTAGAACCTAATTGTTCATGGAAACTCCACAGTTTCCTGGTAACCACAAATATCTTCCACAGTTGTTTTTTGGTGGGCAGTTTGCAAGTAGCCAGTCTGAGAGCGTTATTTAGTTCTTCTTGCTGCTGATTGGCTGCTGCCTTGTAACCCATCTCAAGCAGATGCACCAGCATTCCTGCATCTTAAGAGGTTGCTGTACTGCATGTACCTATCTCCAGTGTTCTCAGTTTTGTTCTTCTTAAACCCCTAATATCCCTAAGGTGCTGCCAGAACATCCTGTACCTTCTAAGGCTTTATTAATACTGTATTTTATTAAATTAAATTACATAACTGTGTGGGAGACATAACATATATAGGGTTTAAACTATAAAAAAAGACATTTTTAGGCATTTTCCTGACCATATCTGAAATTCAGTTTTTTACAGTTTGCAGGTGCTCTAGGAATATAACCTCCATGAATTTCAAGGGTCCACTGTACAATATTCCAGTTAACAAAACTTGAAGCAATGTATAATTCCAAATTTAAATAACTAAAATTGAGTGATTATTTATATCATATAAGAATTCTATTTTTTTCATCTTTCATAATCTTTTCTATTAAAAAAAGATACAGCTATGTAAATATTTGTGCATAGTTAAATTTTACTGAATGTTACAATGAAAAGACTGTGTTTGTGTTTCAGGTGGAAGCCTAAATTACTCTACAAGACAAAGGGAAGAAATGATGGTTTCTCATACTGAGTAAGTATTAAGGAGAAAAATTTATCTTTATTTTGAAAATCATAAATATTACTGTTTTATTTTAAATTACTGGGTTTGGATTTTTAAGAAAGTAGTCTTTTTCTTGAGTTTCAAGGCTAAATGATTAAGTTTGGAACTATTACGAAAAAAAATCTTATTTCCTAAAGTTTAAGAAGATGAACATCAGTATTAAAATGTGACAATAAAAATGAATTGGGCTTAAATGGCCTTCCAAGACAGAGAGAAGTTTGCAGTTTGTTGAGGGAAGGCCTTTGGCCTGTCTGAGTTCCTGTGCTGGACTGACTGACTTACCCTTCCATTCTCTCAGATATTTTCCCTTTGTTTAGTAGTTGAGCTAATTTTTATGGCAGTCTTATTTATTATGTTAATAAATTGGAACTGACATAAATGTCAGGGAAATGGTTAAATATATTCTGACACATCCATGTAGTAAGTTGTCAAAATCATATTTTAGAAGAATTTTTAATGACATATAGTTAATATACCATATATTAAGTAAGCAGAAGATAAAAATGAAGTAGTCTCTTAATAAATTTATTCAAAAAATACGTAGGCATGTATATAACTGAAACCCCAGTTCCTTGTGTCTGAGGTATGATCAGAATATACAGTGAATGTTTAAATTAAAAGATTTTTTTTTTTAGTAGAAAGACTTTATTGAGGAAGAGAAAGCTTCTAAGAGTCAGAAGAGGGTCTAGAAAGTGGGTTGCCCCTATGCAAAAGATTATTACAATAAAAGACATATTGCTGTTAATCTCCCTCAGAACACACTCCCTTGCTTTGAACACACTTATCTCATCATTCTTGTCACTTTCTGAAGCAGTTGTAGAGTCCTCTTTCATGTCTTTATGAGATGCGATCAAAAATACAGTGCATACTTCTGCTGAGTGCCATCCAGTGGAAAGGCAGGCTCATAAAAACATTATGGTGTGTCCTCACCCACCTTATTTACTGGATCAGGCACCATGCATCTTCTGGCTCTTCGCCAGTGTTAAAATGACCATGAAAGGTAGATACTTGAATTGATTCAGGACATCAATGCAGTCATGACAGTACAACTAAAGACATGAAAGAAGACATCCAGAACTGCTTTAGAAAGTGACAAGAACAATGTAGTAAGTGTGTTTGCAGTGAGGGGGTTGTATTTTGAGGTGGATTAATGGCAGTGTGTCTTTTACTGTAATTTGAAATACTCATCATGTATTTCAATTATACATCATATACTACTGAAAGTATAGTTCCTTTGAATGGAAGGGTTATAAAGATTGGCTTCTTTTTTTTTTCCTTATTTTCCAAATTTTCTAAATTGATCTGTTACTTTTACAATCAAGAATAATTTTTTAAATTATCCAGAAAAATGTATAACATAATATTTCACATTACATGTCCTACAACGTTATGATTTTCATTTTGTAAACTGGATTGGGGTTTCATGCTTTTATCTTCCTCTGTTTCATAATTTATTGCTTTATGTTTTGCAGATAAGAAGTTCAAATGACTGTGTCATGAGAACAGGATGCACGCACCATGAATTTGAAAACATCCATGTATTTTTTTTTTAATTTAGAGTTTAGTCATGAGGAAAAATTATGAATGCAAAGTCATATTTATATTTCAGATGTACCTATTTTAAAGTTTGTGAGGACTGTATTAGCCTGTGTCTTTTGTATTGTGTGTTGCTGAGGAATTCTATGTTAGAATAGATGAATCAACCATGAACAGTTTAGGAAATTGCTCTGGAACATCCAGGTGAATTTCAGGAAGGACAGTTAAGTAATATAAAACAATAGATCTTGTATTGAGATAATTTTTAATAAGTACATTTTGGGGACATGGCCTTTTGTCTTACTTCAGAAACTAGGGTTAGAAGGGCTGTTTCATGTGAAATAAATGAGGGCACTGTACTAGGCATTTCCCTTGTGATAAAGAAAATGATAGGCATTCTCTTCACATTTACCACTAGCAGATTGTGCTCTGCTGTAGTTAGGAGGGTACTGAGCAGTTGCCTTTGGAGTTTCTCTTATGGGGACCCTAATCACCTGAGATACAATTTTATAGTATAAACTTTTGTATAGTTTTTTCTTACGGACCAGCTAATAACTAAAAAGTATTCTTAAATGTATGATAATTGTATATCTGCATGGATAAATAAAAGCATTGGAAAATGAATATTTGATGTCTTCTAACGTTTGATTTAAACAAATAGTAAAGCACTGATTTTAACTCTGATTCATGTGAAGGATTACCTATAACGAAACCTAAGTTGGAGTAAACGTGTCTGATTACGATCATTGAAAGATGATGGACATAGGTTTTTCTAGGGTGGGACTTTTTAATATCATACAGGTTTTTGTATTAAAAATAATATGAAGCTTTTCTGATAAACCTTAAATGATGTTCATTGGATGTAGCCTTAGTGTGTTATTAAAGTTAAGGAATTTATTTCATGTGATTTGTTCTCTGTGGGCATGCAGATACTTTTAGATAGCAAATATTAAACTAGTGTTTTACTGATTATATTGTTTAAAGTACATGGCACTGTATGTATGCTTGAAAATTCTGGAACAGATGAAAGGGCATTCCTTATGCAAGGTAACTTTACATCCTTCCTCGTGACTTACAGTTTATTGTGTCATCATCCAGTTGTTAAGATTTTAGGCTTTGATTGCCATATGTCTGCATGGCTGTTGCATGTCAGCCTTACAGGGTGAGTCCAGTCCCAGCCCAGAACCATTTTCCTCATGGAAACTTCCAGACCTTTCTGTCCATTTCAGATTCTTCTGAAATCTCTGTGATCTTTGAAAAACTTTTTTCTTTCTTATCTTACCTTCTCTTGTAATGAAGTATTTGTAGTGGTGTGGGTGTGGGTGTCTCTTCTTTAGATTGTCAGCTCCAGAGAGCAGGGACCCTGTCTAGTTTGTTAAAAGCTTGTGTCCACATTCCCTTGGGGCATTGTGCTTGGAGAGGCAATAGGATGCCTTCAAGGATTTCTTGGATACAGTGGCTCAAGTGTAAGTTAATGACACTTTAAAGGTTCTTGGAAGGTTTACTCTTTTCCCAATTCTGAGGCCTTTTCAGTTTTCCAAAGAAAACCTACTTATTTCAGGGTTTTGTCTTCCTGTGTTCAGGTAGTTTTTAACTTTGAAGCCCAGCATATCTGCCTTGGGAAGAAGGTAAATAAAGTTTCAGGTCAGGGAAATTTCTCACCCCCTGCCCTCCATATTTTGTAGGATAAAATGGGTAAGAGATACAGTTGATGGAATGTGGAGAGTGGGAGGAGCATGAGTAGCTGGGCTTGCACTGGCAGGCAGTAACTGAGGTCAAGAGCTGTGTTGAGAAAAATTGGGGTGGAGGGAGAACATGGCTCTGTTTATAGCGGGAGTTGGGCAGGGACGTGGAGGTGAGAAGGTGAGCTTGGAGGCAGGTCATCTCAGGATTTTGGATCATCACCCACGAACACATTTGTGTTACAGCCCCCACAATCCAGTGCAGAACAAACAGCTCCTTAGTGAACTGTCCAAAGGGAAAATACTTCAGTATCATTGTTTTTAAAGATGTATGTATTCTCTTTGTGTAGAAACATAATTTGAGTTCTTTGAAAGTTTTGGTTTATTTTGCAGCACTTACATTAAAAAAAATGTCTTGTTGGTATAGTGACTAAGTACATAAAGCTTTTGTGATGCTTTTTTAATATGTCATATTTCATAGACTTCAATACAGTATTTCATTTTTCAGTAAATGGAAATGCCTTATCTTCAATAGCATCTTGTGATTCAGAGAAATTTAGTAGAGGGGAAACTCAGCACAGTACTTGTAATATGTAATGTTGCTTGCTGATGTAAAATCTGTGTGGATTTTTATGTCATTCATATGTGACATCAGTGAACCCAAGCCCCTTCATTAGAGCTACTGCTTCAGAGGTATGGAAAACGTGGTGCCATCTTGCTTAAGACCCCACTCATGAGTTCGGGAAATAGGCACAGGGTTGTAGACTGGTACAGTGTGGGGCGGACTGATGCCATAGCAATGACTAGGGACTTAATGTTTAGGCAGCCTAGGACCTTCCATGCTTTCCATAAAGATGGTCCTTGAGCTGTGCTCTGTAAAGGATGAGTTGGATAACTCCTCTAGGAGATGAGAGACAGGGTAAGAATGAAGAGGTCTCAGAGCAAATGCTGAGAGAGCCTGCTGGTTAATGAAAATTGGATGAAAGGGGGATGTGGGACTTTAGGCTGAAAGTATACAAGGCAGATCACTGGAGGCCTTTCATTCCATTCAAGATTGTCATCCTAGTATCTTCATGCTAGAGATTGTCAAGATAGGTTTTACATCTTGGAAAGATGACTGGAAACTGGGAAGGGAGTGAATTGACAGCACAGGAGAACAAATCTGGAGGCAAGGAGAATGGATAATAGAGAAGTGATGAACTAAGGTGGTGGCAGTGAAGATGGAAAGGAGGGACAGGCTCTAGTGATGCCTGTGATGTTGAATGGACAGAATGTGGCAGGACGTGTCACATTCATTTCCTGGATATGAGATGACGAGGCCTCACATCCTCAGAATAAAGGATGAATCCCAGATTCTGGCTTGGATAGATGGTGGTGCCATTTGAGCAGTAAGACCACAGGAAGATGATCTGGGCTTGGAGGAAACAGGATTCAGTTTTGGCTTGGTGGAGACTGCAGAATGCCGGAGACTCGTATGCATCACCCATGAATGGGAAGAAAGTGGATTCAATATATGAGAAGACTGCCCTGGAGAGAGGTTTGGGAGTCATCACAAGTCATCAGGGAGCCAGCGACTGGCCCAGGAAGAGTGCAAGATGAGCAGAGAAGAATGCCCAGGACACAGTCCTGTGACACCCACTCACAGGGGGAGGAGGAAAAGGAACCATCTGTGAAAGCAAGGGAGAGTTGAAGGGAATGGGTGACAGTGACAAATAGCATGGAAAAAATCAAGCAGGAGAGGGGCTGACATAACTGGCAAGTCACTAGTGTGTGGTTGAGAATGATTTCAGAGGAATGGGATGGTGGGGCAGGCAGCGTCTGGGTTGTAATAATTCAGAATATGAATTCAAGATAGAAATTGCAATAAAAATTGTAGCCTATCTTGCTAGAAACTAGGCTATAAAAGAAGAGAGCATAAGGAGTCGTCAGTGGCTGCTTCTTTGTTGGGTTATTGCTTTTTTCTGTTAATGTGTTTCTCCCCCTGCAGAGTGGAACATTCTCAGACTGTGATTCTTTAATTTTCTTTTCTTTTCTTTTTTTTTTTTTTGGTACCAGGGATCGAACTCAGGTCCTTGCACTTTTGAGGCAGGCAGCAGAACCACTGAGGTAAATCCCCGGCCCATTCTTTAATTTTCCTAAAGTGGCACTTTTTGCTTTGTGTTTGTGATTTAACTACTGTAAAAATGCTCAGTTATAGCTTGCTTCAAAAACTTAAGTTCTGCTTCATATCATGAAATTTTTCTTGAAGCCATTACCTTTGAAGTAGCTTGATACATTAAAAAAAGAGGTAAAATCCAAACCCTCAACAAAAGAGTTGCGAACTCTAAATTATAGAGATTGAGCTTGTTTATAAGAAAATAATGAATAAGGAGAATACACAACTTTTAATTTGGTTATGCTTAATTGCAAGTGATTTTGTGAAAAATTTCCCCTTTTATTGTCCTTACAATAAGGCTAAAAATCAAACAAACCCCCCCCCCAAAACAAAAAAGAATGCTTACAAGAAGTGTGTGTTCTGTAATTGGTTTGAATTGGTGGTATAAGAATGAATCTCAAGCAACTTGTGATTTAGCTTTATAGGCACACATTCACAAGTTGGATTTAGTAGTACTTTCAGAAAAGCATACACAAGAGAATCATTTGCTTTCTATTCATTTATTCCAGAAAGATTTAATGAGAACCCATATATTCACGCCTTTGCTAGATCCTGTAGGAGGGGAGCTAAGAGGATTTGAACAATACCTCTCATCTGTGGTAAAGAGGGGCTTATGCTCTAGGAAATGTATGGATAGTAGGTGAGGGAAGGAGAAGCCCTGCTGAAACAACTGTTTATTCCCTGAATAGTCTGTTTCATGTGATAGATAACCTTAACTTCTCTTGCTCTTGAAACTGTTCACTTACTTGATATTTCCATGCTCTGTTATCTGGCCCCAACCCCTGTCTGTACTGTCAGTACTTTTTATGATTCTTTTTTATCCTAGGTCGTCTTACATTCTTTCTCTTCACTTGTTCCTGAGAGAAGTCAGTGATGTGGTTTTGAATGTATATTTGCCTACACAAATAACTTCAAACCCAGAGCCTGAGTTGAACCTGCCTCTCACCCATTTCCACCTCACGGTCTTCTAGCTATCCTCAAGTGACTCTCCCACAATGCAAACCCAATTCCCTCCCTCCCTCCTTTCCTTGCTTTCCTCCCCACCCAGCACTGTCTACTTTGTCCTGCATGCTAGTTTATCACTCTTTATATTTCTCATGCTTGGAGTTTGAGTCATTTTTGTTATGTCTTCCTAACCAATCATGTCTAAACATTTTCCTGCTCTTCATTCTTTCCAGTATATTTTAAAATTTAAGCTCTATTGATGCCACCATAGTTCTGCCCATCATCTATATATTTCAATTATGGCAGTGGTCTTCTGACATGGATTGTCTTCCTCTTCCTCCTCTCCATACTCATTTCACCATTTCTTACTGTCAACCCTGGTCAGAATGTTACTATGATTCTGTGTTCTGTAGATTGAAGATGGAGTAGTGAAGGAGATAAAACAGACCCAGGGTGATAAAGGTGCCTGTCCTCCCCAGTGGTAAGGCCAGTGGATGAGTCAGCAGTGTTGAGTCAGGTCAGAGGCAGCTGAAAGTGGTGGGCCCAAGGTCTGTGAGAGAGGACCACTTAGGCCTTTGGAGAAGGGCCTGTGTGGGTTGCAGAGTGGTAGATGGTGGGACTGGGGAAAAGTGAGGGTGCAACTCTACATGCTATGGTACAAGAACTGAATGGAAGATGCAACTGGGACTGGCCTGTGACGGGGCTGGAAGGCCAGCATGAAGATGCTGACTTCACCCTGTGGAACTGAGGATGGGGGACATGATGTATGGAAAATACTGTTTTAAAGAAAACCTGGAGGTGCTGTGTAGGATGGTTTTGAA
The DNA here is from genome assembly GCF_000247695.1 of Heterocephalus glaber. Next base: position 36,530,311 of record NW_004624730.1, read on the forward strand.
GGAAAAGAACACCGATTTATGAGACCTTGCAGGAGTCTAACATTTTATTTCTTTTCTGTAATTCATTCAGGTCTTGGGGGCTGCCAGATTAAGTTTCTAAATCACAACTTTGATCATATTGCTTTGCTCAAATCCCACTGGCAGTCCCCCAGCCTTGAGGAGTGACGCTTTTGCTGACTTTATTGGGGCTCTGTAATCACACTTCAGACCACTCTTCCCACATTGTTTCCAATTCCTCCCTTTCAGGAACCAGCTCATTACTCACATTAAATTTATTTGCAGTGATCTTTCCATTTTCTCCACTGCATAGGAAATTCTTCTGATTGGTGTTTCTCCCACCTTTAGCATTCTCATAATGCCTTTCATGCCCCGCCCAGCCTAGGTGCTTCACCCTGTTATCCATTGGAACTTCTCTCATGCTCACTGCCTGAAATGTTCATTTTGAAAACTAACAACTGACATGATTTCTTCTGTAGCTGCCTAAACTGTTACTTAGTGCTCGTAGTTATTTGTTTATTTTAATGTTCTGTTTCTTCAATGGTTTGTAACTTTATGGGGTGAGACCAGTTTTGACACTTTTGTTAGAGGCTGTAGCCATTAATTTTCATCTGTTATACCTTCAGGTGTGGTATTTTGAACATGCTATTTGTTGACATTCAGTTTTGTTTAACCTGTCCAGGCAGCCAAAAAGATTATGGAATGTGCTCAGGAGGCAGAGGCTAATAGGCTTGAAGATCCCTGCCTTCTCTGTAGGGGTGGAAATTGAGTGGGTACATTCAGAAATACTTTTGTTTGTTTTTCTGTCCCTTTCTCTAGGTGGGTATTTGCTAATCCCAAGGGAAATGGGGAAAATCTGTTTATATTCCCAGCTCCAATCACAACAGAAATAGCCTCATCTAATTCTAGTATCATGAATACCCGTCCCGGAAAACTAAGGATACAAGGCCAGCTGAGTTAAACTGTTTTGATCCTGACTTTCTGGAAATAAGTTAAAAATGGATTCTTATACTTTGCTTTGAAGTAGGTAAAAGAACTTGGAAGACACAAAATTAGCCTTATATGAATCATAGAGATAATAACAAGCACATGTATTAACCAAAACTTAAAGGCAGGAAAATTTTGGCCATGTTAATGGTTTATACGTAGCCATCCCCCACCAAAACCTCATGTGCCCATAGCAGGCCTTTGGGGCAGTAATTGGATCATGGGAATCCTATACCATCGGTGGATTAGTCCACTGATGAATCTATAGCTAAATATGTTGGTAGGAGGTGGGGTCACGTCTGAAGAGGTGGGTCACTGGGGGATGGCCTGGAAGGTATATTTCCCTCCCTGGCTCTTCCTTTCCCTCTGCTTCCCAGCTGCTGGTGATATGAGCAGCTTTTCCTCCACCATGCCCCTCTGCCATGCCATCCTGACCTGGAGCCAGCCGACAGCTATGGACTGAAATGTGATCCAGAACATATCTCTCCTTTTTATGCTGTAGGTGTCAGGTATAAAGTACTTTTTAGGTGAAGGCAGTGTGTCTTGAGGATTGTAGGTTAGTTTCCTTCTCACCTCCAGGATTGACAGGGTGGTGGGCATAGAGGTAAGTACCTAGTGAGACATGGGATGGCTCCAAACTTTTACTGGGGGCACTGGTGTACTAATTCTCCAGTAATGGGAAATTTTATTTATTTGCAAGGGGTGGCAATTGGGACTGTTAAGTCAACTGAAGCCTCCTTGTATGCTGTGCCAAGAAAGGGATAGAAGTTAAGAGCACAAGTGAAAAAACTGAGAGAATATTCAAAAGAGCAAACAATTTTTAGCTCTTACATTTCCTGTAGAAACATTTATATGGAAACAGCTGACCTGGTAATTAGAAAACATCTTTGCCTACTCATTAAGCCAATTATCCTGAGGAATTTTGCTAAGCGACACTTAGTCTAGTTCTAATTATTGTGTGGCCTTGAAGGCAATAAACTGTAGTTTTAGAATGCAATTTTTATACTTTAGACATATGCATGGTTTACTCAGACATTTCCCATAATTAGAGTGGGTCAGTAATGAGGGGTTACAGTTTGGTTCTTGTGAGAAGGATTTACTCCCCTCTTCATAGGGAGGTCATAATGAGCTGTTAGATAACATATGTTTAGTTCTGAAAAGTCCTTAGGATCATTATTTAAATAGAGAACCCCATTTTTTAAAAAAGGTTATCTTTCTGGATTGCTTTGGCTCTTAAATGATTTTTAAGATTTTTCATGTAAGGAATAGAAAAGTGGTAAAGCTTCTTTTTGGGTGTGTGTGTGTGTAAGCTGAGACATCATGTTTAAGTAAAAAGGCAGGGCTTTTCCTAACTGGAGCACTAGTTAAGAACTGCAGTAAAAGAGCACATGAGGGATACTCAGTGGTCTGCAGATACAGTGAGTGTAAGTGAGCCAGTTGACCTAGAATGACAAGCTTTGCTGTTGAGGAAGACTTGGGCTGGTTCCTGACTGGTGCTTGAATGGGGCCTGAGCTTCAAGGATGGGAGCAAGTGCCTCAGAGGTCACTGCCTGGTTTGAAGCCTCCATTCCACCCTCTTATCCAGGTATCCTCCAGCCAGTGAGCTTGGGCAAGTTCCTAACACTCTGTGCTGCAGTCTTCTCTAAAAGTGGTGTTGATAATGTCCTCAAACTCCACAGGGTGTAATGAGGATTGAATGAATTACTCCGTGAGAGACGTTCTCAGGTAGTAGGGGCTTCATTTACTTTTCCATTCATTTACTCACTCACTTATTCAGCCTCTGTCTAGTGTGCATCTACTCTATGGGGCTCTCCTGGAGAGGGTGGTGTTTGAGTTCAGCAGTAAGATGAAGTCCATGTCCTATTGGAGCCTGTCTACTAGTGAGAAAAGATGGCTCTTAAGTAAGTGATTGATAAAAATTGGTAGTAATATGTATTGCAAAGACAACAGATTAGGAAATAAAATCGAGTGACTGGGTTATGGGAAAAGAGGTCAACATTAGCTAGGGTGGGCAGGAGTAGTTTCTGAGAAGGTGACATTTGAGCTGAGACCTGAATGACAAGAGAAAAAGATCAGTACTCCTTAGTGTTGGTAGCTCCCTCCATATCCTTATTTTAAAATTTCTTAAAATCAATGTAAAGTCCTTTTCAGCAGAACCTTTTCTAGGAAGTCTAAAGTCCCCTCCCACTCCCCCACCCTACTCTGTGTTCAAACAAGTCCCCGTCAGCCGTGGACCTCATTTTCCCAGGCTTCACCTTGGCAGTACCCAGATCTCCAGAGCCCTAGGCAACCTTCCTGTCGGCCCAGCTGGGTGCTCATCCACCTTGTTCTGCCTTAGTTTCTGGAGAAGCCTGACTCTGTTGTTCACTCCTGACAGAAAGTACAAGATGGGGTTGAGGCAGCTATTCATGCTCACCAGAGGCCTCCAGATCTTGTGGGCTATTCTGGCTACCATCAAGAGCTGGCAGTCTTGTTTTCTCAGGAAGTGGACTGTGAGGTAGAAGGAGCGGGTGATATGGAAGGGCACAAAACATACAGCAAAGAGGCCACACACCAGCAGGATGGTCCGGATGGACTTGGCCCGGGCCATGTTGCCCATCCTTGTGAGGGTCTCCTGTGGCTTGGTGAGGCTTCTGATCATCAGGAAGTGGCACATCAAAATGACCAAGGAAGGAAAGACAAAGCCAGACAGCATCAGAACCATGCTATAGGTATAATACTGATTGAACTTCCCTGGGCTGGTCATGTCATAGCAGATCATCTGGCCATTGATGTAATCTGTGTGAGAGAAAACCAGCGTGGGTAGCAGTTGGAGGATCACCAGTGTCCAGGAGGTGGTAGCCCCCAGCTGGGCATGCCGGCGAGTCCGGTAAGGCAGTGAACGCAATGGGTGGCACACACCTAGGAAGCGGTGCACAGAGATGCAGGTCAGCAGCAGGATGCCACCATAGAGGTTAGTGTAGAACAGGAAGCGCACCAGTCTACACAACAGCTCCCTGAAGAGCCAGCTGTCTTCTAGGATGTAGGTGATGATGAGGAAAGGTAGTGTCAGTACATAAAGCAGGTCGGCCACTATCAGGTTCACCAGATAGATAGTGGCACAGCTCCATGGCTTAGTTTGGGTCCAGAAGAGCCACAAGACAATGCCATTCAGGGGCAGCCCGAGGATGAAGATAAGACTATAGGTTAGGGGGAGGTAGATTTGCTTGTACTTCTCTGATAACTGGCAGTGACCTTGATCCTTTGAGGCATTTGTGTCCAGCTTCTCCATCTCTTGAGGAGGCTCTCTCCAGGAGCAGAGAGCTCTGCTTTGTTGCCAAGTCTGCTTCCCTGGGAAGAAACAAAATGGACAGCATAGCATCGTGATTGCGTTGGTCTCTGCTTGATCTAGAATTCAAGTCTGTATCCCAAAGTCTAGTCAGAATCCTTGCTTGAACACAGCCAGCTCCCGGAGAAAAATGTTAAAGGGAAATCATTCAAATTAGTACTGTAGACTTACCAGGAGTGATCTGTCCTAGACTTGTATGCTCTCTGAAGTAGGCTAGATTGTGATAGGAAGGTCAAGTAACATGGTGGCAGGAAGACCATTATTTAAACAGGGCCCACAGAGCTGCCAGGTCTGTGACTCCTCCTCTTGCTAGAATCCTTTGCATAGAGTCAGGAAATCTGCAAGGGGAGAAGCTGATGTATTCCTAGGGGCAGCAGTGCTCTTAGTCTTCTTAACCACACAGGCCACTATGGAATAGAAAGCAATCTTTGATCTTTAGGGAGGATTAGGGAAAGCATAGGTTTTGCCTACAGGTTCTGCTGGGGGATTTTGATGGGCATCCTTTTCAGGATTTAGACACTGCTTCTTTGAATAGTGAGGCTGATTTGCTTATTAACCAACTCAGACTCCCAAACATCTAAGAAAACAATTTGAGCCATGAATCCAGGTGCAGCTTCCTTATTTCAATCCCTGATGAAAAACCAGGTCCAATGAGTGGGCCCAGGCCAGTGGCAGCTGTGTGGGGAAGTGGAAATCAGTGTGCTGGTCAGACAATAACATGGAGCCTATGGGAAGAGAAAGAAGTTTAATTCTAAGACAACATCAGAGACACCATATTTAGAAAGACAAGTTAAAACAAGAGAAGTCAGGTGTGGTGGCACATGGCTGCATTTTCAGCTTCGATGGAGGTGGAGGCAGGAGGATTGCTTGAGCCCAAGAATTCAAGACCCTGTCTCAAAACAAGCAGACAAACAAACATGAAGAGGGATGGGAATAGTTTAAGGTAGATAATTTGAGGATAAATGAGTATTGGCTGTTAACTATAATATATAGAGCTTTATTCACAATAAAGGGAGACCTCACTGTGTCAATCAACGTTGAATTGAACATTATTTAGTCACTGAGAATAGCAAGATGAGCAAGACACAACCCTTGCTCTTAGGATCTCACAGTCTGGTGGGAAGACAAATGCATATGGTTAACTGTCATATGTGAAAAATTATCCAGATGCTGTGAAAATAAGGATACAGCCAATTCTCCCCTGAGGAAACCAAGTGAAGGCTTCTTAGAAGAGGTGACATTTGAGCTCTTGAGAGAAGAATGTACAGGAGCTTGCTAGGCAGAAAAGGATGAGGCGCATTGGGGCAGTGAGAGGAGGCATGTGCCAGGGGATGGAAGCTGAAAGGGCACAGGGTGTGCTGGGGGTGGCAGGAGGGTCAGCACTGGGGATGGTGCCCCTACAAGGAAGCAAGTTCTTAAGCAAGACAGTGATGAGAAAAGGCTGTTGTGATGGCTCATTGTAGGAACTCACTTTACTGTGTACAGGGATGCCTGAAGAGCTGGAAGAATATTATATTTTCAGATATGTTTGTGAGGGTGTTTCCAGGCAAGATTGGTATAAACCAATGGATGGAAGAAGATTCTCCCTTGCCTAGTGTGGGTGGGAGCCATCTAATTGCTTTGATCCTGGATGGAACAAAAAGGTAAGAGAAAAACGGATTCACTCTCTCTGCTGGAACACCCATCTTTGCCTCTCCTTGATGTCGGAACTCCAGGTTCTCTGGCTATTGGACTCTAGAACTTGCACCAGCAGCCCCCTGGTTCTCAGGCATTTGGACTCAAACAGAGCCATGCCGAGGTCTGTGCACACCCTACTGAGGTCCTGAGTCGCACAGAACATGGCGAATCAGCCCGCTGCAGACAGGCAGCCACCTGGTTTCACACTACAAAGATGCAGAGGACACCAGAACACCAGACCAAGGTACTGAGTCCCACTGTTCCCGGCCCAGAGGTAGGGGCTTCTGAGCCGTCCTCCCACTGCTCCTGGTCCAGAGGAAGGGGCTTCCCGGTCACCATCCCTCCCGCTGCTCCCAGCCCGGAGGAAAGGGCTTTTGGGCCACCTTCTGTCCCGCTGCTCCTGGCCCAGAGGAAGGGGCTTCCAGGCCACCATCCCTCCCACCGCTCCCGGCCTGGAGGGAGGGGCTTCTGAGCCACCGTCCCACTGCTCCTGGTCCAGAGGAAGGGGATTTTGGGTCACCATCCCTACCGCTGCTCCCAGCCCCTGTCCCACCTCACCCAGCTCAGAGGAGGTAATCCATGCAGGTGCTAACACCCCCCGCCCCAGTCGAAATGAGAAAACATGTAAATAAGTCTCAAAACCAGACTTCCAGATCACGTACAGTAACCCCAAAGGGAAATGAGATGGAACACTCTGATACTCAACCACCTGGACCCACTGAACTGGCAACAAAAGGGGATCTGGAAAAAAAGA